>CAMZMU010000037.1:1252275-1624479 GCA_947311845.1 Poa pratensis | reverse complement strand
GTCAAGCCTACCTCCGCCGGCCGCGGGTGCATCTCCGTCTTCGCTGACCTCTTCAAGAGCCTCAAAACATGCCTCCCTCCATGTTCAAAGTGCTCGCCGTCACGGCCATCACCTGGCTGGCGTGGTTCCCCTTCTTCCAGTACGACACCGACTGGATGGGCCGGAGATCTATCACGGCGTGCCGCAGGGTCCCAAGGCCGACGTCTACGACGCCGGCGTGCGGGAGGGCGCCATCGGCCTGCTCCTCTGCTCCCTTGTCCTCGGCGCCACCTCCTTCCTCATCCCCACGCTCTGCCGCAAGCTCACGTCCAAGGTCGTCTAGTCCGTCAGCAACTTCATGGTCTTCGGCATCATGACGGCCATGGTCGTCCTCGGCCTGGTCTCCACCAAGGGGTACAACGCGTCTCGCACCGCCGGCCTCACCGGGCAGACCCCACGCTCAGGGCCCTCGCACTTACCTTCTTCGCGCTTATCGGGATCCCTCAAGCCGTGTTGTTCAGTGTTCCATGGGCCGTTGCCTCTGAGGTTACGACCGAGGAGGATGGTGGCGGCCAGGGCCTTGCCATTGGTGTCCTCAACATTGCCATCGTGGTGCCGCAGGTTAAAAAAAGAAAACATTACTTGCACCTCGATTGTTAATTTTTGCACCCTTGACTTGTAACTTTTTTTTGTGCAGCTCATAATCGCGCTCACGGCTGGTCCAATCGACAAAGCTTTCGGGAAGGACAACACGCCGGCATTCGGCATAGGCGGCGCATTCGCCTTCATCTGTGCAGTCCTCGCGCTTGTTGTGCTCCCCAAAACAAGAGGCACGTCCAACGCCGCATCCGTCATCGCCGGTGGACACTGATGACGACGGCACCTTGCTGTACACACTACCGTCCGTCATAGCTAGTTCTTTCATATGTGAGCCGAGGACGTGCTTATGTTTTTATTTGCAACACGGATCCTTCGTTAGTGCTTTCCATAATAAAATAAGCTCTTTCGATTAGATGCTTTTCCTCTTTTTTTGTAAATTGAGTTGGGAGTTGACAGTGCAACGCAAGGTAGAGAGGTCACAAGAATCTCTCGGACATGGTAGAAATATGAATAACGGACATTTTGTTCTCTCTGAAAATACATTTGTTTATCCACCTGAAACCGGAGGTCAAAACACAATTTATTTTTGCTTAGTTCGAGAGTAAAATTCAGACTCCTTTAACATTAGCATTTGTATTTTTCTACAATGTACTGTAGATAGATAAAACTGTTGCTCTCTGCGAATAGGGTACTGTTAGTAGATAGTTAAAATTGTTGCTCTCTCGCGCAATGTCCTCCTCGTGTCTCCTCCCAAGTTGAGTTTATGACGTGAAGATTTTGGAATTCTAGCTGGTAGCTGCAGACACTTGCTCTTAGTAAATCACATAAGGCATTTATATTGGGCTTAAATTATTTACACTCTATGATGGGCCTGGCCCCAGATGAAGATAGTTGAGCCCATTAATTAAAGATGTCTGACTTGAGGCTACCATGGTCCACGGAGCAAAGGGAGCAGTAGTGAGTGAAAAGAACGGGACCCATATATCGCGTGCAGCGAGCTCTACTTCCGACTCGCTCACGTAAGCTTCTCCCCACCGGAAGGCCCATGGACCGGCCCGGAAGAATCGCTAGCCGCTCGCACGTGGGATGCAGGAGAACGTCTGGGTAGTGCTGGTTCTAAAAAAAACAGTTGTGCTAGAATTTGTCAAACGACCTACCAGAATCTTCACTGAATTCTAGCAGGTGGTTCAAAATTCTCGGAAAATTTAGAACCACAACAAGTTAGAGACACAATTTTCAAAGAAATCAGATGGTGTACACACTAAACTGAAATTAATTTTCACTTTCAATTAGAACCACAAAACTCAGATGGACAACACGCCAACATATTTCAGTTTAGTGTGTACACCACCTGCTAGAATTTGTCAAACGACCTACCAGAATTTTCACTTTCAATTAGAACCACAAAAATTGTTGCTATTACTTCAAAGCATTATTTCTCTGCTAACTTTGCAATTTAGAAATTACTAAGAAAAAATTGTTCCGTGTAAAAAACAGGGTTCCCATCAAATTGAAAAATGTTATTGTTTGGATTCGAATAAAATCACGCAAAAAAAGATTCTTTCACCATATCAGAAAAAATAGTCATAGGTTCGAAAAAATTATAGCGTGGTTTCAGGAAAAAATATTACGAGGTAAGATGGTTCGCGTGTTGTTTGGTATTTACTTCCCGCGATCCGGAATAACTGTCAGAACCTGTACATATTTTACACTATCGGACAGGGGGTAGTAGTAAATGATAACAGCGATTTGGCGTGGCGATAAGAGAGAAAACGATGGGATGAATGGATAACAACGTACATACATGCGCGGTGTCAAGGTTGATTCATCGTTATCTCAAGGAAAGGTGTGTGTACGTAGGTGACGTGCATGTGCATATATGTGGCTGGGTCAAGCATGGTCGGCGTCGACGACCAAGCTCGCTAATTAAGCAACGACAGCTCACTGCCGTGGCTGCACATGTGGCTTAATTAGCGATCGGTCAATCCAACCAACTTTACACGTGGGCGTCACCCAGCCGATCGTACTTACTCCACCGGCCATACTTCACACTACTAGTAGTGTCTCGCGCCGTAACGTGTGAGGGATTACGCCCAATGTTACGACCCATACCCTACCTATTGGTGTTGGGTGCTCGTGGAGGGTGAAATTCTGTCCTCTATGGGCGTCACTGTGACATGTTGCTACAAAATAGATTTTCTTGAAGATCTGCTCATGTTTATTATCGTCGTGTAAGGTTCATGCAATCTCACAAAAATCCAAGTCATCGACCTATGAATACGAAAAAATTAAGCCAAAGAATAACATACAAAATAAAATAAAATAAAAGTAGACAATGAAAACCAACTCAGAATCAATGCATAATGATATAGACCAAGACAGATTATACAAGAGAAAATGTAATGAAATTTGCCAAATCAACAATTTTCGGTGTAGGGCAGGAAATACAATTCGGAGTCGAAATTTCTTTTCAAATTCCAAAATAATAACTGTCATAAGTTAGGTTGACAATAACTCAATAAGAAATCTTATTTATTATTATCATGAACTAAGGTCTAAAACACTGGTTTAGCCATATTCACTCGCATGTTAGGTCGTGTGTTTAAGTCCAATGGTGGGCTTTGATTTTGTCCGGAAAGTGCGATATTTTCTATGAAATTTCATAACATTTGTAAAATTTATAAACGAGATTAGCACAATGTTGGTTACACAACTATTTCGAGATGAGTGAATTGGTCACTCATCTCACAAATGTAAAAAACCGCCTTAGAGCCGGTTTGCGAACAAAATGCCCATAAATGAGAGATCAGTGGTTGGTTTTCATATTTTGCAAGATTCCCAGTTCACTCATTTCGAATAAGTTGTGTGACCAACAATGGTTTTATCTCTTTGTGAATCTTGGATAGTAGCAAAAAGAAAATCCCAAAACGAAACATCAAGACCTGGATTACAGCACAAGCATCCCTGCCATATAAACATCTCTTCCATTCACTATGGCAGTGTCTTTTTTTCTCGGCCTCTTTGTCTGAACATGCACGTAGCCATTACACCATAAATGATAATAAGAGATAAAACGATGGATGGATAGCAACATGCATGCATGAGCGGTGTCAAGCTCAGGGAGATGTTCACCGTTATATCAACGAAAGGTGTACGTTATATATATATGGGGCTCGGTCATGCATTGTTGGTCGGCGTCGACCAAGTTCGCTAATTAAGGAACGGCAGCTGAGTACCGCGGCTGCACTTCTGGCTTAATTAACGATCGGTCATTCCAACCAACTTCACACGTTGGCCATACTCCATTGGCCATACTTTACACGTGCGAGTGATTACAATGTACCGAGTGGTTAGCATAATTTTCTTCCTGGCTTTTGACCTGCTGAAGGCATGTCAATCGATCTGGTCCGCGTAGTGGTGAAAAAGGACACGTAGGCCGGCCCTCACTTCACCCATACTTTGTGGAAATCCATATCGGGCCATGGATAAACTTTGTGTAGTTGAGTAGGTAGTGGCGTTGACCTAATAGATCCATGCATATACTCGTCCCTCACACGTCAACGGGGACTATCTTTCCGAGTCAGGTCTAGGTCTATGCGCCTACGCGTGGACTAACCACTACAAGAACCCCTCTACTCTGTGACGGATTTGTCGCCACGGTTTTCCTGTCCGTGGCAGATCTCAACTATTTTTGAGGCCCTCGGTATTTCTCGTCACGGATCCACGAGTGACAAAGTGTGTAGAAGACCAGTGTTGATATATGGGGTCAGTCCACTATAGAAACAGGACCTTTGGTCCAGAGCCATTTTGGGTTCTAGTCCCAGGTGGCTTTTTAGCCCGGACTAGAGGGGGGACTAGTCCTGGGTCAATAGATACGAGGCCGCAGAGCACTTGTCCCGGTCGTGGGGGAGCTCTAGTCCCGGCTCGTGATACGAGCCGGGACTAAAGGTCCGTTCCAGGGCAGCCGCAGAGCGGGGCCCGCGTGAGCACCTCTAGTCCGGCTCGTATCACGAGCCCAGACTAAAGCCGTCGGCATACCTTTATTTTTTTCTATTTTTCATTTAACATGAAATAATTCATATCTTCAAATCCGTAAATCGAAATTTAACAAATAAAATGTCTAAATCGATTAGAAAAACAAGATGAATCCAAATTTAACAATTATATCATGTTTTGCATCACAAGACCTCATTTAAATAGAAGAAATTACTTTCGAAAAATCAGCATAAACTCATTTAACTAGACGAAATTAGGTAGAAATCAAGAAAATCCCTAATACTTGAGGATTATTCATAAAATATGACGCGAAGATTTTGGAATTCTAGCTGGTAGCTGCAGACACTTGCTCTTAGTAAATCACATAAGGCATTTATATTGGGCTTAAATTATTTACACTCTATGATGGGCCTGGCCCCAGATGAAGATAGTTGAGCCCATTAATTAAAGATGTTTGACTTGAGGCTACCAAGGTCCACGGAGCAAAGGGAGCAGTAGTGAGTGAAAAGAACGGGACCCATATATACCGCGTGCAGCGATCTCTACTTCCGACTCGCTCACGTAGAGCTTCTCCCCACCGGAAGGCCCATGGACCGGCCCGGAAGAATCGCTAGCCGCTCGCACGTGGGATGCAGGAGAACGTCTGGGTAGTGCTGGTTCTAAAAAAAACAGTTGTGCTAGAATTTGTCAAACGACCTACCAGAATCTTCACTGAATTCTAGCAGGTGGTTCAAAATTCTCGGAAAATTTAGAACCACAACAAGTTAGAGACACAATTTTCACATAAATTTCAAAGAAATCAGATGGTGTACACACTAAACTGAATTTTCACTTTCAATTAGAACCACAAAAATCAGATGGACAACACGCCAACATATTTCAGTTTAGTGTGTACACCACCTGCTAGAATTTGTCAAACGACCTACCAGAATTTTCACTTTCAATTAGAACCACAAAAATTGTTGCTATTACTTCAAAGCATTATTTCTCTGCTAACTTTGCAATTTAGAAATTACTAAGAAAAAATTGTTCCGTGTAAAAACAGGGTTCCCATCAAATTGAAAAATGTTATTGTTTGGATTCGAATAAAATCACGCAAAAAAAGATTCTTTCACCATATCAGAAAAAATAGTCATAGGTTCGAAAAAATTATAGCGTGGTTTCAGAAAAAAAATGTTACGAGGTAAGATGGTTCGCGTGTTGTTTGGTATTTACTTCCTGCGATCCGGAATAAGTGTCAGAACCTGTACATATTTTACACTATCGGACAGGGGGTAGTAGTAAATGATAACAGCGATTTGGCATGGCGATAAGAGAGAAAACGATGGGATGAATGGATAACAACGTACATACATGCGCGGTGTCAAAGTTCATTCATCGTTATCTCAAGGAAAGGTGTCTGTACGTAGGTGACGTGCATGTGCATATATGTGGCTGGGTCAAGCATGGTCGGCGTCGACGACCAAGCTCGCTAATTAAGCAACGACAGCTCACTGCCGTGGCTGCACATGTGGCTTAATTAGCGATCGGTCAATCCAACCAACTTTACACGTGGGCGTCACCCAGCCGATCGTACTTCACACTAGTCTCGCGCCGTAACGTGTGAGGGATTACGCCCAATGTTACGACCCATACGGTACGGCCATACCCTACCTATTGGTGTTGGGCGCTCGTGGAGGGTGAAATTCTGTCCTCTATGGGCGTCACTGTGACATGTTGCTACAAAATAGATTTTCTTGAAGATCTGCTCATGTTTATTATCGTCGTGTAAGGTTCATGCAATCTCACAAAAATCCAAGTCATCGACCTATGTCAATAGATACGAGGCCGCAGAGCACTTGTCCCGGTCATGGGGGAGCTCTAGTCCCGGCTCGTGATACGAGCCGGGACTAAAGGTCCGTGGCAGGGCAGCCGCAGAGCGGGGCCCACGTGAGCACCTCTAGTCCCGGCTCGTATCATGAGCCCGGACTAAAGCCGTCGGCATACCTTTATTTTTTTCTATTTTCATTTAACATGAAAAAATTCATATTTCAAATCTGTAAATCAAAATTTAACAAATAAAATGTCTAAATCGATTAGAAAAACAAGATGAATCCAAATTTAACAATTATATCATGTTTTGCATCACAAGACCTCATTTAAATAGAAGAAATTACTTTCGAAAAATCAGCATAAACTCATTTAACTAGGCGAAATTAGGTAGAAATCAAGAAAATCCCTAATACTTGAGGATTATTCATAAAATATGGATTACACTTTGTGAAATTATATGGGTGCCATTTTGTACCATATCTTTTTTAGAGGTTTTGTTTACTTTATTTGATTGTTTTCAAAAAGCGGTTAAAATGGCCACCATGACTCTTATAGAACAGGTCAAATTTTCTAAAACTATCGATATTCTTGTGATATACTCCGGTGTGTGACCGGATTTACCGGCTTCACTTTCTCTCTAATAAGTTGGTAGACTTATAGCTGAAAATTGCCACTTCGGGCGAAACAGAGGGAATCTTTACAAGATGTTCCTATGTCCTAACCTAACACAACCAAGTAAAAAAGTCCACTGGCCTACCCCTTTCGACTATGTTCAAAGGGTATACGGGAACTTTGACTTTTTTCAAGCGGGTCTAGGGTTTCACCGAAGCGGGGCTCCGGAGCGTCGGAAACCCCACCAAAACCTAGCTGGTTCCATACCATATGTAAATAAGTGTGTTGGGTGTTTTACATGTCCAAGATCGTACTCCGGTGTATGACCGGCTTCACGGGCTTCACTTTCTCTCTAGTAAGTTGGTGGACTTATCGCTGAAAATTCCCACTTCGGGCGAAACGGAGGAATCTTTGCAAGAGTTGGGTGGATCTTGGTTTTGGATGTTACTATGTCCTAACCTAACACAACCAAGCAAAAAAGTCCACTGGTGACGGGGATGTACCCTTCGGGTCTTCTGCTATAAGGATACCTGTTGCACGTACGAGCTAAGGCCCATGGACAGGCCTCGACCAAAGCCCACGAAGGTGGTCCAAGAAGAGGACGTATGCTCCAAGTTTAGCAAACCTTAAGTCGGTAGAAACCTACCTTACCTGTAAACCTAGTCGGTTATGGATCCCCGAGACCCAGCCTCCTATATAAAGGCTGGGAGGGCTGCCGATCTAGGGCACACAATACTCGAACCACCATAGCCCTTGCGAGATCATCATCTCGCCGGGACGCCATTGTACACCTCATACATCAATAATCAGACAAGCAGTAAGTAGGGTGTTACTCTCGGGGGCCTGAACCTGGGTAAACCTCGCTTGTCAGCCGACGATACTACCAACACCACCACGTCTCTCCCCTCTAATCTTAACCCTAGGTATCGAACCAAAGGTATTGATGAGTTAACCCCTCGTCAATTGGCGCCGTCTATGGGAAAGATTGGTGTTGGCTCTGCGGTCTCGGCGGCTTCATCAGCAAACGACAACTCGCCGACCTCGGAGGCGAAGATCGACTCGCCAACTTCACCTGCAAACGGCAACCCGCCGATTCCTTCGGCGAATATCGACTCGCCAACTTCATCAGCAAACGGCAACCCGCCGATTCCTTCGGCGAAGATCGACTCGCCTACTTCACCAGCAAATGGCAACTCGCCACCTCCATCGATCATCGCGCCGATGTACTTCGGTCCCTTCGGGTTCGACCCGCACCATCCGATCGCGCGCCCGGTGTTTGCGGATCTCCACTCAGGTGCGGATATGACTTTTGGTAACTTCAATTTCCATGTTAGTCGTTGGGCAACGCAAAACTTGACAGATCCACGTCAACTCGCGGCAATTGCGCCTGCATCTCCATCGATCACATCTGCACCAACTGTGGCCGCGCTGCCGAGGTCTTCATCGGCTGCACCTGCGTCGACTGCACAATTCACGATTCTTTCGTCGGCGAAAAACGCTTCTTCATCGACTGTTTCGCCAAGCTCTGCATCAGCCTCTTTCGACCTCCATGGCGAAGCCGAGGAGGATGTCGAGTCTGTCTTCCAATACGACAGCGACGAACCACGCGTGCAGTATGAGGACTGCAGCGACTTCGACTATTCCACCGATGGTAGCGGTGGTGAAGAAGGCATAATCTCAAACGCCATCCCTTTTCAAGTCTATATGACTATGGGAAACAACGGCACAGAAGGCGAGCCATCTAAAGCCGCGGCTCGTCGCGCACACCAGCATATCCCGCCATGGTAACCATGCCGGACGGTCAGACGCAACTCATCATCACGGAAGAGATGGCAGCAAAAGCAAAAAAGGTCATTGAAGAATGCCTCCTAATGCCCGAAGGTTCGACTCGCGAAGAACTCGCGACATACCAATACTTCATGTGGCAAGAAAATCTTCGACTGAAGAACTACAAAGCAACACTCGATGAGCGGAGGAGACAGGCCAGCGTGTCGAGTGTGCGGCGAGCACAGTTGTCCTCCCTCCACTCGACAGGGCAAACGTCTGCACGGTATCGTTCCAAGCTACCTCGCCTCTCCGAGAGGGACAGAGCGGATCTCGCCCGCAATCTGGATGTGTCATTCATGACAGTCGACGAAGAAGGAATCCCTGTCCCCAAGACAGCCGAGGGAGCCTTGATGTCAGTATCCGCATATCTCAGAACAATGCAGCCAGCTGCAAACGATCCAAACGGGGCATTGCACCGACAACAAATCAGATCCCTCAATTTAGCTGCTGCGGCATTGGCTCCGGTAGTCGACGGTGTCGAAGGAAGCACGCCACATGGTGGAAGCAGAACCCGCCGTGCGGAAAGCCCTCAAAGAGCACTGCAAACCCGCAGCAATCGCGACCGCCCGTCACAATACGTGAGGACCGAGATCGTGGACGTCGCGATAGCGATAGGAGCATCGACACCGCGGGAGGATAGCGGTGTACACGGAGTCGTAACTCAACATCGAGTAAGCAAAAGTCGCTCCGGGAGGTCTCGCTCCTCGGGCAGCGAGTCACACTCGGACAATGAGTTCGAGCCATGTGACTATTCATCAAAGAGGTCAAATTTTCTAACTATCGATGCTTCTGTGATGCAAAAGATGAAAAGGATAACATATTTGAATTCCTCTCATTTTTCTAATCGACTTACACATTTTATTTGTCAAATTTTGATTTACGGATTTAAAGATATGAATTCTTCCATATTAAATGTTAAAAGGAAAAACTAAAGTAAAATTCATTTTATTGTTATTTATTCAAAATATACTATTACATAATCATTTTATTTATTCAAACAAGTTTGAAAATTTAAACAATAAAAAGTGTTACATCATGACTCAGGGGTTAATATGATTAATAGGATACTACTATCATTAAGTTCTAACTTCTCATTTGGAAGCTAATTTGGAAGGAACTCAAAAGTTAAGCATGCTCGGGCTAGAGCAATTTCAGGACGGGTGACCGAGTGAAAGTTTGACCAAAGTAAGTATTTGACCTGAGATTAAGTGTATAACTAGTTTAAGTGTATGGCTAAGTGAGAATTAGGAATAGAATTAAAAATAGAATTGAAAATAATTAAGAATAGAATTGAGAATAATTGAAAATAAAATTAAAAAAATTCCAGTACCTTTAGTCGGGTTGGTAACACCAACCGGGACTAGAGGTTCTTGACCACGCGCAGCCAGGACGCCCACGTGCGGACCCTTTTTGTCCGGGATCGTAACACACCCGGACTAGAGGGGGAGGGCCTCTAGTCCCGATTCGCTAGTCCCGGGTGCACACCCAGGACTAGAGGCCCTCACCACCCCGGACTAGAGGTCTTGTTTCTACAACTGGTCTAGATATCCTAAATAGTTGCCAGGAGCACGACGACAAGTCTGCGCTCAGTGACGGGTCAACACCCTAGCTCTGTTTTTTTACTAACAAACGGATTTGGTTAGAAGATGATGGGCCAAACATGTCTAAGTTCATTTTAGACCGGGACTGCTGAATTTGGAGTACAAACGGCAGGAATTTCAACTTTAGAGTTCAAACTGTTCAACCTCTACGAGCTGAAGGTTTAAAATGGATTTTTTCAGGAAAAATATTGTGGAAAAGTAGCAGTGGCTGGACAAGTCGAAAACGACGAGCGCGTGCACCTAGGTGTCCAAGAGATGGCCGGTCGGCCGTGTTTATCGTCGTCGTTATCTCGAGAAAAGGCTAGCCGTGTGCAGAAACATATGCGCTCTCCTCAATCTGGCACAAAACGATCGACTTACTGACTTAGCGGTCCTACTTTACACGTAATGGCCGATCGAGCTCTTTTGACTAAGAATGTTACTTAAGTAAGTAACCTGCATGCATGCTTCGGGCGTACGTATGTCCATGTCAATGGATACAACAACCTGTTACATGCCCTCGTAATAAAGGTAATATTTATACGTTTTGTGATATTTATTCATAATTCATTTGAACTTTTATGGAGTTATCCTGAATTATTCCACTAGAATTGCTAAATTCCAAAATTTAACTTCCATTGTACATGGCGTCATGCGATGTGCTTTTAGCCTTTTATGTACTTTGTTACAGACTTTATTCAATATTCAAATTATGCTTACGCATACAAAATTTAGCACAAGGCCATGTCGGATTTCCTAACACTAAAGTTCAATGAATTGACTCCTAGTTTTCGAGGATGAAACTCGACGTCGACTACTTATACTTTATGGATGGAAAATTTATATTTTCCCGGGTTTTTAGATGCACGAATGAACCACACGCACTTACTATCCCTGTTCGAGTCTTCAAGGCACGACATTTTAGATACACTCTCCTGAACAATATCTATGCAGACGGAGGTTGATCACCACTCAGGCGTGAATCTTCCAAAAACAAAGTCTTGATCAGTCGAACCTATTATATTTTTACATTGTGATGGCTGACTATTCATGGACAAGCTGTACCTCCTGTTTTATTCTTGGGATTAATATCAGCAATGCAGTTCCTCAAATTATATATTCTGCTCGGTAGGGCTTCCATAATTAAATTTTCAAAAGACATGTTTGCTTTCAATGTCAATTTTTCCTTTTTTCTATGTCATTTTTCTCGTATTTTCCATTTTTATTTTCAAAGTAGAAATGTTGAGACAAAATTTGGGTACTATTGTGGGGCGAAATCTAATATAAGACTTATCCTCCAATTATGTATAGTCAAAGCCTCTCAATCCATCATTATACCTCGAGACCTAGAAAGAATGGCAGGCTCCTAGCATCTCATATTGCTCAACGGCGTGTGACCCGTAGGATCGTAACGTGTAGACATGAATCCTGAACTCCATCCGGTCAATAATCAACAACGATGTCTGGACGCCAATATTGATTCCTACAATTACACGAAAGGATTTGAAACGAATATGTCAATTATGGTACACATTTGTATTTGCTTTAGGATGTTTTTAACAAAACCCGAGGCGAGGCATATTGGTATCCGTCTGAAACAACGGTTGATCACGATACTTTCGACGTGGGGCTAAATGTCCCCGGGATCCTAGGAAAAAACCCGAAGACAATGGATCTCCTTGACACCACATTGTATCAAACCAGGCAAAATGTGGGTGCCGCATCTGCCGTTTGAAATGTAGTACAGATCGTTATTTTTGCTTGGAAACATGAATAGTATTTACCAAACCAACATCATAAGATCCATGAAGAGATTCAAGATATTTAGCAATATAGCTGTGAGTTATTCATATTTTGAATTGTAGAAGTTGGCTACACGATTACGGAATCTGAAGGAATCATCAAGATATATATAAAACGAACACGCGGCACCACAGGGGTATTAAAACCAGTATAGTAAAGCTGTTGGAAAGATGGAGAGCGTGACGCACGCTGGCATGGAGCAGTGTGAAGCACGATGATGTACGAAAATACTCATAGTATAATGCGCGAATGAAAAACATTCAACGGGGCCTGCCATTCGTACGTATACAATACATATTTGTAGCACGATTATTTCGGTGCAATTTGAAAGAAACCACGAGGATTGCCGTGATCTCTGACCCAAGTGAAGGACGCGGAATATCCACCCATGGGTCGATTGCTTGGAATTGATTGCAAAGATAATCTCCACTTGAGCTTTTAGGCCTAAACCAATGCAAGTCTCTTAGCACGGTTTCATAGGCATTTTGATTATGTGGCATGATAGTTAATGAAGAGAGAGGGTGAGGTTGTAGCTTAGCTAACATACAACCTTTGCACGTGGCCATAGGCAAAAAATGGTGCTAGACCAATCACATGCATGCATGAGCCCAAAATCATCAAATTAGATACAACACATAAGAAACAATGCATTGGACTAGTTGTTTCTTAAATATTTATTACACCTATGATGACGTGCCTTATATAGGCTGTAAGGCAATAGTACTGGACTAGCTCTATTGGCAGCGCCGTGGGATGTGGCGAATTATGGGGGCGTCTGGACGACTCTTCCCAGCGGCGCTTTCAATACAGTCCTATCAATAAATCATTTTGTTGACAAATATATTTCGATACACTTCTACATTCTATATTTTTCAACATTTCAAATTTCTACAACAATTAAAAATCAATATAAAATTATTCATACAATCCAAGTAAAATAAAGTTGAACTAAATTGCAACGACCATTCCTTTACGCTCTTCACTGGATCATTTTGAAGTTGATCGTGAACGACTTCATCACGCATATCCGCATGCATGGCAAAATCGGAAAATTACACCAACACCTGGTGATCAACGGCGGCGAGAGGACATACGAATGAGTACCATTCACCGTATTTCTGCGCTCACTCTTGATGACCTTTTTGTTCATGATCACACAAGTATTTATGACCTCCCACATCAGATGGTTCGACAATATAAGAGCCGGACAATAACAAAACAAGCTTGGAGTACACCAATCCCCGCTCAACATCATTACTCCCACTCTATTATTTTGTTGGCAATCCCAAAAAAAATTGTTAAGTAGAGTACAACACAAATGTTGACCATATTGGATAGATGCCTGGTGCGGGTGCCGGATCGGACACGTTGAATTCCATCTCCGCGACACGCTTCCTCTCAGCCTCGTCTGTCGACAACCTATGCTCCACTTGTCCGATTCGGATGAGGCGTCCTTTTCCATGAGGAGAGTGTGCTTCTCCATCCACTTCATTCTCTCTAGGGCGGGCGACGTCTACGACGGAGGCGGGCGACAGGGAAGATTTGCAAGGGTTGCGGAGAATTGCGACGGAGGCGGGAGAGGGCGGCGGATCAAGAGGATATGTGGGTGATCTGGGGTTGGCAAATCCGATGTAGCGGGTGCATCAGGATGCATCGATTCTCCCTCCCCTCCTCACACACATACATATGGGTTGGGTATGAGCGTAGCCGGACAGTCCGGATGTTTGGGGGAACCAGTTGGATGAGTGTTTCCTGTCCGACCTGTGTTCATCCTTTCCACGCGGACATATAGAGAGGATGTGGGGTCGAGTTGAAGATGCTCCAAAATTGGCGGAAAAAAGAAAGGAAAATCTCTGTCCTGCTATGCTGGCAGGGAAAAGAGGAAACAAATTGTGGGCATAATTTCTGCCGCATAATAAATATAAGAGATCGTGGAGAAAAGAAAATCTGCCGCATAATACGAGGGGATAAATTGGGTAGGGGGCATAGCATAAGTGGAAAAATGAATCGCAGGGTAGGAAAGAAGGAAGGAGAAGATTGGGATTCGGACTCGAATTTCAGGCCTCATCTCTTGATGACGGAAATGACGATGGATTTGCCTGGATTTGGTTGCTAATAAATAAAAAAATCGGAAGGAAGAAAGGAAGGGAGAATTAGACTAGTCACAATGGGAAGTATCATATAGTAGTATCATGCATATGATACTAGTGTATGTTACTACTTCCACAATGGGTAGTAACATATGTGTGGTATCATATAGTACTACATTTATTATGTTGTAGACTCATCTTGCATTGGAATCCGTTATGTTACGGTATCTACCTATGATACCACTATCACCTCTCTCTTCATTAATTGCACTGCCACGTCAGCTTTTTGCCAACATGGCATGCATGATACCACCTATGATACCCCCATTGTGGCTAGTCTAAGCAGAAAGAAATCGCGCAATTGCTGGGACCCGGAAAGATAAAAAGTAATTCTATTGATAAATTCCGTTTTGGGTGGGGGACAGAAGTAGTAATACTATACGGCAGGAATCAATGGAATGGAATGGATGGAAGGAAGGAAGGAGAGGATTCGAATTCGATTGGGGATGGATATCCATCGCGGACGAGGAGCGGTTGGTCCACGTGGACGTGGGTGGCGTTGGAGGAATCAGGAACCGTCACGTGCCTGCGTTGTGTGGGACCCACCAACGGCTACACCCTGTCCCAGGGCCGACCCGAGCTTAGACGGCGGCGCCGGCCTGTCTTGTCTCCGATGGTCCATATATATCCGTCCGACCCGAACAGAGAAGAAGAAGAAGCTGCACACAACTCCCCTGAACCGATCCAACAAACAAGACCCTTCCCATCCGCGCTCCATAAAACCCAATCGATCCTTCCTCCATCTCATTCATTCCAACCCCATCAATCAATCTTCCCCGTCTCCCCCTTCCATCAATCAACAAGAAAGAGAAACATGGTGTCTGCTTTGGTGCGGACGATCCTGGTCACGGGCGGCGCCGGCTACATCGGCAGCCACACCGTGCTGCAGCTCCTCCAGCAGGGCTTCCGCGTCCTCGTCGTCGACAGCCTCGACAACGCCTCCGAGGTCGCCCTCCACCGCGTCCGCGAACTCGCAGGACCGCACAACGCCAAGAACCTCGACTTCCGCCAGGTGCGTCTGCCTACTCTGCTCCGTATCCTCCATCCCCTGCCTACCTCTTGGTGTTCGTTCTTCTCTGCGTCTTATATCAAGAAAGAAAGAAAAAATCGTCGCGTTCGAATAGATGGCGCAGATCATTACTAGGGGAGCGGATTGTTTGCCGCCGCCGATAGATGGCGAAATTGGTTTCCGATTCGAGATTACAGTTGATTGGAATTGCGGCGGGTTTTTTCCAATTTCTCAAGATTGATTACACAGGATAGGATCGACCCGGCAGACGATTCCATTCTCTTTCTCTTCTGGACCCGTAAATTAAGGAGGGGTTTTGAGTACGTTTCTCTTTTCTGGTGGCCGGCGAATCACGCCATGGCCGTGGCCTGCCTACAGGCGTAGTCAATTCCTTGTGCTCTCCGTCTCCGCGGGCGCCACATGTGAAACAACGCGTGCCGCTAGTCCACATCCGTCGCAACCTAACCGGCCAGCCTAATTCCAGTAGTGGCGAGCCGTGATTCACGATCAATCCATTGATTGATTGATTGATTGATACTCGAGTAATTGATTTGACTCATTACACAACTGTCAAACAGACCTGACAGCCATGCACGCATCAAATTCGTTGCCTGCACATTCATCAGTTTAATTTCCAAAATATTCCATGTCTTCTCTACTCTACATGATTGTTCTGTGTTACCGATTGCTGACGGATAATTGGTCGGTTTTTTCAGGTGGACCTCCGCGACAAGGCAGCGCTCGACGAAATCTTCTCTGCGCAAAGGTACTAATTTATTTATTATAACGTGGATCAATTTCATACGACTCGCACTTTGTTCTACAGTACTGGCACTTTCTAGTATATTAGCGCTGCGATGATTGTCGCTGTCAGAGCGGCGGTTTCTCCCCATATGGGCCCGTCCAACCGCAAGTCTTATCCTGGTTCAGTTAACTACTATGCCAGAAATGTATGTGTTTTTTTAACAAATAAATGAATGTGTGGAACCCTGATTGATTAGCCCGTCCGGCCGTCGTGCCAGGCGTGTCTGCCGGCTTAGTTTCCTGGCTTTGCATCGTCGAGCATTGGAGACTGTTGGACTGTACCATTGATTCAGTTGTACAGTTGCACAGTTGTCCAACAATCATAATATTACTAGTTCCAGTATCAAATTAATGTTCTTTTAAATCGAGTATTATTTGGCCGGACGCACTGATTGCTACCATTGATTTATACTCGTCAGTAATGCGTGTTCTGAACTTTTCGTCCTGCAGGTTCGAGGCGGTGATCCACTTCGCCGGACTGAAGGCCGTCGGGGAGAGCGTGGCCAAGCCGCTGCTTTACTACGACAACAACCTCATCGGCACCATAACCCTCCTCCAAGTCATGGCAGCACATGGTTGCAAGAAGGTATATGCTTTTCACTCTTATTATCTGTTGCACCGTTGGGTCACAGGATACCAGTGAGCGAGTGTTGCTATTGGCTGGACCAGGTGGCGCTCATAATTTCTGTCACGTAGACGTAGCACCGCTCGCCTTGAATCAATGTGCTAGCTGGTCCAGCCTCTTCTGTTGTTAGCCACCAGCTAGCATTTTCTGTTGCTGCAGCAGCCTATGTATGTACTCTCGTTGGAATGGTAGTGAAAATATTGCAACAGATTGACAGTTAGGCTTTATTTGTGCCTTCTGAATAATGGCACTTGTTTGCTCTGAACAAGTTAAGACTGTACAGTCTAGGCTCGTGTGTGTCCATTAATAAAGTAGGGACCTTGGTGTGGTGTAGGCTTTGTTAATTGCATCAACAATTATCATCATCTGGTCAGGATGCTTAACTCCTCTACTCTAATCTCTGCAGCTTGTGTTCTCATCATCGGCCACTGTCTACGGGTGGCCCAAGGAAGTGCCCTGCACCGAGGAGTTCCCGCTCTCCGCGATGAACCCTTACGGCCGAACCAAGGTATCACCAGCCAGCACCCCGCCACTTGTTTTATGTCGCCTGTCAATGATATTGGACTGCTGGACATAGAAAATATGGATTTTACGCAGCTGGACATCAAGGACACTGAATATCTGAATGTCGCCTGTCGTCTGATTAACCTCAATGATTTTCTTTGTGTGTGCAGCTGGTCATCGAGGACATCTGCCGCGACCTTCAGTGCTCGGACCCTGACTGGAAGATCATACTGCTAAGGTACTTCAACCCGGTCGGCGCGCACCCGAGCGGGTACATCGGCGAAGACCCCCTGGGGATCCCCAACAACCTGATGCCCTACGTCCAGCAAGTCGCTGTTGGGAGGCGGCCTGCGCTGACGGTTTATGGGACCGACTACAACACCAAGGATGGGACAGGGGTATGTGTCCTCTGTCATCTAGCCCTTAACTGACCAACTGATCAATCATTACTTGCATAATTAAGGTAGCTAGAATCTTTGGCTGTTTGTTTGCTGCATCTTCTAACTGCTATTGGTATGCAAACACATATCGCTGCAGGTGCGTGACTACATCCATGTTGTCGATCTGGCTGATGGTCACATTGCAGCCCTGAGGAAGCTGTACGAAGATTCAGACAGAATTGGTACGTAGTGACTGACCATGACAGGACAGCCGACGAATATTCTGGCTTAACTGAAGAATGTTGTTGTACTGAATGAATGAACTGGATTGCAGGATGTGAAGTGTACAACCTGGGCACTGGAAAGGGGACATCTGTGCTGGAGATGGTTGCCGCGTTCGAAAAGGCCTGCGGAAAGGTACTTAATACTAAACCGACAATCAGTAGATTCATCATATCATGTCACATGCATAGATACTCTGCTCTGCTCTGCTCAGGTGTCAATACTAATAATTTGTCCCAACTTTGACAGAAAATCCCACTGGTTTATGCTGGGAGAAGAGCTGGAGATGCAGAGATTGTGTATGCTGCGACTACCAAGGCTGAGAAGGAGCTCAAGTGGAAGTAAGTGTGGCACCCGCTTAATGTTTTTTATCTTCCTACTCCTCAGGGTATATATGCTAACACAATATCATATTTAAACAGGGCAAAGTTTGGGGTGGACGAGATGTGCAGAGACCTGTGGAACTGGGCGAGCAAGAACCCCTTCGGATACGGGTCCAGCGACGACGGCCACTGATTTGACTCCATCCATGATCCTTTGCTCGGAGAAATTACTAGACCCAGAGAAGCAGTAGTAATAACCAATATATATAGTTGCCATCATGATCCATCTATTTATCTGCCACCGAGAGAGAAGAAGACTAATGTGTACAGGGAGTCCGAGCGGCAGCAGCTTAATTATATCAGTCGTGCTAGAACTAATCGGTCAGTCTCCAGTGTTGAGTAGTAATACTTTGTCTGGGCGTGGAATAACCTATTGATATATAAATATATGGTTTTTTTCGTTTGTTGATTATCAGTGCCCCTCCTTTTCTCCTGAATTACGATTGTTTCCTCTGAAGCTAGTGATGGGAAACCAATAGGCAATCCCTCTGTGTTGAAATAACTGTATTTTTCTCGTTGGAGATGTGTATGGAAGTATGTCCATTTTGTTCGTTGGAGATGTTTATGGATATGCATGGTTTGAATTCAAGAAAGTCTGATGAAATATAGTACCGAAATAGAACCGTTCAGCCCATAGTGTAATACGGAGCCCAGCACACCAATATGTGTACGTTAGGCCTAAATCCAGTGAGGAACAAAGAAAGTTTCTCTTGCTAATAAGAGATGAAATGAACCCATCTGTTTTGTACTGTAGTAGAAAATAAGTATGAAATTGATCAGGTGAGCGGCACCTCGCCCTTGTAGTTGCCGGGCGGGTCGTAGGAGCAGGTGAAGAAGGAGGAGCCGTCGTAGCAGTCGGCCCTGCCGCAGCCGACGTACTTGGTGGTCCGCCACACCATGGCCGTGAAGTGGCCGCACTCCTGCCCCGGGTGGCACTCCTGGGCTCGCCAGTCGTAGAAGGACGCCTCGCTGGCCCAGTCGCCCACCACTCCCGCCGGCCGCCAGTCCGTGCCGCTCCCCGTGAAGACGTTCTCTCCGTAGGGCGACCCCGTGGAGTGCATCATCACGCAGTCGTACCGCCGCGCCGCCGACCACCGCCGCGCGTACCGCGCCAGCTTCCCGCTCCACCGCAGCGGCGGAACGCCGTACTGCTTGCGCACCCGGTTGTGCGCGTCCAGGAACTCCTTGGCCATCGACTTGTACTTTGCCCGGCCGCCGCCCGTGGCCAAGGAGCGCAGCCCCTTGGCCAGCGCCGCCGCCAGGTTGTCGGCGTCGCGCTTGAATGACGACGACGAACTCTTCTGCTGTTTCTTGTAGTTGTAGCTGTCGTTGTCGCCGAGGTGGTCGTGCGAGTGGTCGATGGCCGTCGTGGTGCCCATGGGGACGGCGGCGAGCACGTCCACCAGAGCCAGCACCACCAGGAGGAGGAGCGGCAGCGCGGCGCCCGGCGCCATTGGTTTCTTGGTTACGTTAAATTCGATCCCAGCCGATGAATGATCCAGATGAACTGATTGTTTGATCGGCCGCCTGGAATGGATTGAGGTAGAGTCTCTTAAGCTTGCATGCTTTTCGTACCGTAATTAGACACCCAGGTTTTCCCTGAATTGGATGGCTCGCACATCGCAGCGCACAGCACCACGGGCGGCAAATTGCTTGTGTGCCCGGGAAAACAGGAGCTCGCTTTTTGTGACCGGTTATGTGTTGTCTTTTCTTTTTTGTAGTGTGTTGATTTTTCTTTTTCTTTGTCAACATTCATGTTGCAAGGAAACTAAGCTAAGATTCATAGGAAGAGGGGAGGAATTCATAGTAACACAAAAATAATCTTCGGCGACATTATTCATGCATTTGATTAAAATAAACAGAGCAATAGGAAAATGCATAGAACAAATGTCCTAAGTTGCATAATAGTATTACCTCTGCATATGATTTAACCTTGATCTGCTTATCCTTTTCGGCATCGTGGTGCTTTCCAGTTCCTACAAAACAAACACCTAGTTTCACAAATAAAATTTGTGTTTTCACAACCCTTTGATTTGCACATGCAATTGTATCACATTCTTGTGTCTTTTTCATTGTCGAAAAAGTTCACTTTCATCACTGAACTCATATGAAATTCAATGTTTTGTCTTAAAACCACCAAACGAGCCCTGAACTCATAACTCATCTATATAACCCGAAAAAGGGTTTCATGGACAAAATGTGGCACAAAGGAGTTAACCGGACCGAACATGAGCCGAATTTGGATCGGCCCATTCTACAAAGTCAAAATCCCCTATCAGGACGCATTCGAAACCTCCACATGAGGATACACCTTGTTGCACTGCGTCGTCATCCCAATAATCTGTCGCGTTGCCCTGCTCTTTCTCGCGTTACGTGGGAAAGCCTTACGAAAAAATGTCCACGGACGCGCGAAGGGGTAATTCCATTATGATGAAGATGTATTATGGATCTTTCTAGAGTAATGGGCACAAGAAAAATGTCTTTATCTTGTCATCAAAGGAAATGTAATATATTGTTCTCTTATAGGCCCCTTTTCCACTAATGTATCCCTTACTTTATTATCAAGATGCCAGTCATAAATATCCACTCGAACTAGATGCTCATCAGCACTAACAAAATTTATATGAGATGAATTAAATATGAGCTTATGATCACTCACATTGTTATCATACGCATGTCAATATTGTCTTCCATATGGATCTCATCTATAGATTACCATGACTTAGTTATCCCACAACGGATTTCTCGAAGTTTCGCATTACTCTTACATTTTTTTTGAAGAAATCATCTCTGCGATTCTATGAAATTTCATCATGTTTTCTCATTTTCCTTTTCGTGGCATCCGACAGAGACACACAGGGCCGGTCCTGGGGGTGGGGGGCATCCTGGGCCTCGAATCCAAGGGGGCCCTTCAAGCCAGGTGTAGTATATGCAACGAGGCAGGGGCGGCCCCAGGGGTCTGGAAGTTAGTTTGCAAGGCTGCAAGCAAGGTTTTCATATAGAGATCAGTGGCGGAGGCCAGAAAAAAATGGAGGTCGGGAAAACTCGAAAGCGTAAAAAAAGATTGATGCAAACAATAATAACTGTCTAGACAAACTAATATCTTTTTTTTGAAACGGGGCAAAAGCTTTGCCTTATATTAATAAAGAAGAAGGACAAACTAATATCTTATACTATGATTCTAAGCATAATCATTTGGTACAATGGTAATAAGCAACATATTAAAATAGAATTAGAACCAACAAACATACCGATAATAAAACTTTAATGCCGTCTAAATATCTGAGGCAATGGTAAAGCTCTACTATCTTTTGATAATCTTTCTTAATTTCATCAAAATTAACATGTTCGGACATGTTTCGCTCGATGAAGCACACCATCAAGTCATTAAACCAGCCTGCTCCTAAAACCTCAACATTCTCTTGCACTATGTATTCAACGAAATCTTTCACTTGTTCCGTATTGGTGGCCATAAAATTTCTGGTTCCTCTTTCCACTTCTTACTCTTACTCTTGATGGGCCACAACATTTGAACTTTCATGGGTGTTTGGTTTAGAGCTATCGCTATTAGCAAGTGGCCAAACAATATCTTTTCAAATATGCAATCGACGACATTAAAAACATGAGTAGTTTGTGGTTTGGCAATTTACCTATGCCACAATTCACACGTTCAAAATCCAATCAGTACCAATTCACCACAAATTCTGAAATTTTACCTTCCCTTCCTATCCATCGCTGCCACGAAACCACCGGCCGGCGGCGCCGTTGAATCGAGGGAGGAGCCGAGCGCTGGAACGGTACAGCAGAAGTCACGCACACACGGGTCACGGTCGAGCGACTCAGTGACCTGATATTTCTTTTTTGTTTTTGTTTTGAGATAAACTCAGCGACCTGATGGCCTTTGCCCGCTAGGCCATGTACAGGCTCCCAGAGTGCAGCCCATTCAGCCCAGTTAGGCTAAGGTAACTCAAAACGCAGCCCAGTTGTCTCGTTTTCCTTTTTGTTTTCAGAACGAGCTGAAACTACCGAAAATTGTAAACATCTAGAGAAATGCCTATAAATATGTAAAAAAAATTGCCAAAAATTAAGGTAGGGCTAATTCCGTGATTTGATCGAGCTCGTAATTCCATGGTGTCTTCTCGATCGTCCAAGTCACCGGCATGTGTTTACTCCCTCCATTTGCGAATAAGTGTACGTTACCTTTTAGGTTAAGTCAAATATATTATATTTTAACTAATTTTTTTTGGAAAAAGTACCCGCATTTATGAAGCATCACTAGATTGATGACAACAAATTAAGGAGACACACGTGGCCATGCACGCATGTGAAGTGGAAAACACAACATTGCTAAGGCCTTGTTTACCTCTAGTGTATTTTAGGGGATGGGAGGGGATTATACTGTATCCCGGAAAATCTCCACTAGTCTGTTTACTTCTGGTGTATTTTAGAGGATGGAGGGGATAATCCTCAAATATTCCCTACCAATCACCTCATTTTTGCCTAACACAAAAACTCTTGTCCATGCTAGTGTATTGTAGGGGAAGAGTATTTGTGAAGATTTGTGGAGATTGGGTGTTCACTAAATCCCCTCCCATCCCCATTCTTCCCATCCCTTAAAAAACACTAGGAGTAAACAAGGCCTAAAACGGGCACAGCTAGCTAGCTCTCCGTCCTCTGTTTCATACGTGTCCTGTCTGTTTCATACGAGCTTGCCGGTTCCTTCCACTACTGTCGAGCTAGCTAGCTAGCTCGAGCGTGCCCACTAAGACTAGTCACAATGGGCAGTATGTTACTACTCTAAGTTACTACCTCCATAGTGGGAAGTAACATGTGTGTAGTGTCATATTTAATAGGTTGTTACCACAACCATCTCTCCTCATTAATTACCCGCCACATCAGATTTTTTGTCTATGTGACACTGATGTTACTCCTATGTTACTCCCCATTGTGACTAGTCTTAGCTAGTAACATCACACATCTCAAGACCATTTTGCTTATGTGGCATGTAGTTAATGAGGAGAGAGGTGTTTGGAGTAACTAAGCTAGTTACCGTAACATCACACTTATCAAGGCAAAATAAGTCTATAGTGCAATAAATAAGATCTTATATGACACCACAATGATGTTACTCCCCACTGTGAAGGTGGTAACATAGACTAATAACATCACCATGTTACTACTCTATGTTACTCCCCATTGTGACTAGTCTAACATACCACCACCAGATTCCTTGGTTGCTTCATATGTGTATCCATGTTGCATTGTTGCGTCCACGTGTGTTGCTCTTAAAAATGAGAACTTGTCATGCATGCATCATGAAGGCATCAGATTGGACTAGCAAGATACCCTGAGATTGGACTAGCAAGATACGAGTAGCTACTCGATCAAACCAAGTGATATCTGATTGTCCCGTCCAAGCCAACACGTACGTCCGTCGTCAGTTCAGTGCACACAACTAGAGACAGATTGAGATTGGTGCTGCCTGCGTCCAAGCTCGCTTTGCTGCAGCATACTACTAGCAGGAACTAATTTGTTTCTTCTTTGTGTCATCGTCATAGGTCTAATTAAGCAGAGGAAAAGTCTCGAAAGCGAAAAAGAACGATCGATCGATCCAAGAGATGAGCCGGTCCACACTCACTATCTGCCGACGGATCCATCATGATGCAATCTTCGTCGACCGCCTCACTCTCCCTATGCATATGATTGAGATTGGCTGACTTAACTATGGCTGACTTTGGGTCTGACATTTGGGCCCCATGAGTCGGTGACTCAAAGTCACCTGAGTTTGTGGATACAAAGTCAGCTAATCCATGCCCATTTTCTTGTGGGGAAACTAAAGTTGTCGTAAAGGCAAGTTCGTGCATGCTTTCCCCTCTCTCTTTTCCACCTCAAGTGATCGAGATCGAGGGAGCTCCCTAGGTACATAGTTCATACGTGATAGTCCATTTTATGAGTTTTTTTACAAATATGTTAAAATTCAAGTTTATCATTTCTTCTAGCAACTAGTAAATTACATTATTCTTATTTCGAGATATATACAGTGGGCATACAACAAACTTACGCGGTACATTACAATCATAAGGTGAAGTGGTACAATAACTAGTCCAAACCAATCTGGTGCGAACACATGGTGGCGTTATTCTTGTAAACTTTCTATATGGCACATGTAAATAGCATGTCATTTGCCTAGGTAGGATCCACCTGTCACTGTTGATAGAAATAAATAAAAGAAATAAAACATTATGCAGTTGGGAGGATTAGAACTGACGACCTTAATTCTCCTCCACTAGCCACCCTACACTGCGCCGCATGCATATGTGCTTGTTGGGCAACTCTGTTAAGCCAAAGGAAGCATGCACGCACGCCCGACGCTAACCAGACGCCGTTGGTAGATGGAATGTTGCTCGGACACCAGAGTCCTATTGCAACACAAAACCAACAAAACACGATGCCCGTCTTAGTGTACCATGTATTTCTCAGCTACGTGTGTCTTATAATTAAATAATTGTCTACTCTTATTTTACAGCAATATTATGTGTTGTGGTGGCTAGCTTGCGCGAGGCAGCAACTCAAGCTCCTAAGTTCGAACCATCATCATACAACCTATAATTTTCTCTATTTCTTTCTTCCTCAACTGACAAGCGAGTCCCGCCTATAGGCAGACAATACGAAAGTTACATGTGTCCTACATAAATATGCGAGGGGCTTTTCACCAAAATAACACCCACCACATGTCCGCACTAGGATGATTTGGACTAGTTTTGCACATGTTTGACAAGTTATTGTACCACTTCACCCCAATTTACAAGTGTATCATTTTGCACGTGACGTGCAAGTTATTGTATGACCAGTGTATATACCTCTTTAATTTCCTTCATTTTTTCAAAATATGGTCAAAATCAAAACTATTCGTATCTAGGGCCCAAATATTTTAATTTTATTTCTGCATAGTGCATAGAAACTTGCTTGTGTATCTTAAAAAGATTTTTGCGAGTTTGTAGGACCAAACTAGAGCATATTCTAGTTCAAAAATTAATTACTTTTAGTAAATCAGCCTAAAGTCATTTAAATGGGAGGATGTAGCTATAAATCTTGAAAAATTACTAAAAATATAAATTGTCCATCAAATATGGTATATTTTTTGTGAAATTTTGAGTGGTGCAATTTTGCACGATGTTCTTTGCACTTGCTTCACCAAAAATGCATTTTGACACTAGAAAAATGGAAAATTGTGTTTTTTATAAAAGTTGGAAATTCTATTGGGAAATATTATTTTCATGGCAAGATGCACCTATGTGAATTGTTTGGTCAAATTATAATAAACTATGCCACATATATGACCATAACGTTTGTCAATTAACTACTCAAGTTCGAAAACTTGATGTCGAAGCAGTAGTGGTGCATGGAATCAATGGCCTAATATATATGATTTAACTGATTGTCAGGTTCCCAAAAGAACAAATAAAGAAAGAGGTTGCCATATATAGCAATTGGTTAGGGCGTTTAATTATAAAGAAAGCATTGCCGGTTAAGAAACAGGCTTGATATCCTTTAGTTGCTTTTGCCTCTAAAAGGTTTGGTAGCACAGGACAAAATTGTTGCTCTCCACTAACAGAAAACCAGCCGGGTGCATCTTTTCTTTCCTCAATGTATACCTTTCGTTTGTTTATGACACCACAATTTATACATATGGGGATTGGTTGGAGACTAGTGAGATTAAGCAGCTAGGACGACTTTATGTTTGTATAATCTTTCTCATGGATCGGTTCATGCATGGTGCATATAGATGCAAGATGCATCCATGAATGCATCTAGACATCAAGACTATATTAATATTATCCAAGCTAGCTAGCCATCATATCACACCCATGAGACCATGAACTAACCTAATTAAGCTGTCAATCAAACCAGCAGCTGAAGCCCCTGATGTAAGCTTCCAGTAAGATAGTAAAGTGAACTTTTTTTACCAGCAAAGAAGAAAAGTTAGCAAATAGGAGGTGTAATCTGAATAAACACGTGGGGCCCTACTGGTTGCTGGCGCCAATTGCGGCTAGCTAACGTCAGCAGTTGGCATGTGAGAAAAGGCCACGCACTAGACATCACAATCACAAATTGACAAGTTTGAGAGCGAGACGCTGTTGTTGTTGCTAGCTACCTTTGTTAGCTTGACAGAGTGATGTTAGCACTAATCTTGATATTTTGTATCTGCATATTGGTTTGCTTCTGTTCTGCATGTAGTTAGGTGTTCGTGTAGCTTGTTGTAGTCCGGCAAGGTGTTACGTGCGATGCGTACGAAGCCGGCGAAGTTTCAACGAGGCATGCATGGTGAGATGCCGAGGCGCCATGTGAGGCGACGAGCTTGGTGAGATGCCGGTGGTCGTGTGATGCGACGCCACATGCAGAAGCTGAAGCGCAATGTGCTGCATAGGAGCTAGCCGAGTGATTCGGTCAAGTTGTTGTTAGTGCATGGATCAGATTGTTAGCTAGCTGCATGCAAGTAGTTAGCGATTAGTAAGTGCATGGGGTCATGTGTTAGTGGACAGAGTGGTGTGCGTGCGTGTGTTAGTGGCCTGGCTGGGTTAGTGCGTGAGTCTATTTAAGGCCTTGTAAAGCATGTTCATTTGAGTCAAGAGAAATAGCAAGAGAGAAAAGGCCGTGGGCTGTGAGAGGCAACAACGCAAGGTAGAAGAAGGAAGGGAGCTGCCCTTGGCAGCTCCAACAAGTGAGTGATCGAGAAGTTGGACTGAATGTATGTGACACTAGAGTTTGGAGCTATGACTTGTGAGT
Source organism: Poa pratensis (assembly GCA_947311845.1). Taxonomy (NCBI): domain Eukaryota; kingdom Viridiplantae; phylum Streptophyta; class Magnoliopsida; order Poales; family Poaceae; genus Poa; species Poa pratensis. The sequence continues at coordinate 1,597,346 of CAMZMU010000037.1, read as the reverse complement.
GCCCACCACACAAGATTCCCACTCACTCGCGCCCACACTTGCGACATGCATGTACAAATCATATCGATCGATCCACACAAAAAACATACTAAAACAATTGAACAACATATGTACCTTATTTGCTCATACAATATGTCAAAGATGATCCAGACATTTCACAAAGAAAAAATTGTTTGTTGCTCGCCTCATTCATTTAGCAAACAATTTCCCTTGTTTATTACGCATATGCTTATTCTTTTGTAAGCCATTTTATATGAAATGGTACCTATGTGTTTATTTGGGTCGTTTTCGTCATGGGTTGCCGCCAGTTGGTATCTTGCTAGGTAGTGATGTGTATATGGAATTCGAACAAATTGTTTCAAACCATGTGACGAATAGAAATATTGGAGGACAGGATATTCCAAATGAATAACTTTGCAAGCTGTACATGCATGGTCTTTTGCTTTCTAATTTGAAAAGCTACCCTGCGTGGCAGTGTGTACCTTGAACTCCCCAGCATCCAACACCATTTTGCAAGACTAGTTGTGTTGAAAAATAAACCGATTGATGTGTGCCCTTCTCAGGCATCTTGTTCCGACTAGCAACTCGTGCGACCGCCGCCGCTGCTTGAAGAGGCAATTCTGGTTCATGATTGTGAGATGAAGAATTTGATCTAATTATGAAATGTGGGGCCACGGAAGAGTTTCTGCACATCATTTATTTCTGAACTTATTTTTCTTCTTCAAATTAAACGAGTGCATGTTATGAATTGTTTCACATAAACATGCACCAACCATAAGATCTTCTTAATTTACATCTATATACAACGCCAAATATCGTCCTTGATCTCCGTAGATGGAAAACTAACTAGCTACCAAATTCGATCAGACACTAGCTTGGTTCATTGCCAACTAATCATACTCTACCTTGAGAAGAAAATATAAAATATATCTGTGGTCACTTCAACAATTGCGACATGCATGTTATTTTGGCCCACACGATGATGATTAGCGGCTTTAGGTGGGGTAATATGTACAAACTTAAACAGTGCAACTTGATGGATGCATGGCCTTATGTGCTGATGCCTGTGTAATGATGTTGAAGTTTAGTTCTAGCTCATGGTTTACTTTCGTTCGTTTGTCTGGTTCGCATATACTCTACGCGGGGAAGGAATAATTAAAGGATCCGTTCGTCTACATCATGCACCTTAAGTATTTTCATATGTAAGCGACGATATTTATGCATGACATGATATTGATCAGTAAAAAAGCGCTTAGCACTCGCGTTGATTAGTGGCTACAGTCGAGGAAGTAAAAATATCATCGACGTCCGTTTCAATGGGAGGACGGCTGAATTGATTCTCATGTGTCTCTATCTCCTGCTGGAATTGATTAAACAAATCTCAGCCAGGGGCAATGCGTACCTTTTGTCCTCCGTGTGCTCGTACTTGCCCTGGTACTATTGCACAGTCCGAGTGGTATGAATTAAACAGCTTATAATAATAAACTATATAGGTCAGCTGCGTGTGCAATTCAACCACATAATACTCAACATGACGCAATATCAGATTATTCCATGGTGTTAGTTAATGAAGCTAGTATCAACCCGGCCAATACAATAAACCTTGTGATAATAGTAGACAATTAGTCGGTTCATGCATACATGCCATCACATAAGAGCATATCAAATTATCTTTCTTTTTTATAAGGACGATAATATATATTAACGGTCTGGTTGGCTAGCTTGAGAGAAACAGTCAACTGATTTTAGTTGTCCAAGTATGTTCCAGATTTTTATAGCTAACCTGTATTTTGATACAAGTAATAGCATGAATCAGTACGGTTCAAAGGTAAAACAAAATAGGTTGGACTAGAAGGAGGTAATCGGTGTAGCGTGTGTGTTTGGGCACTGCAGCATGGCACCTTGGTAGTGTTGACAGCAGGGGAGGGGAGCCATCCATCCATGTGTGACTGCCCTGTCCTAGCTTGTTCACTCACTCACCAGTCAACAGTAAACATCCAAGCTAGGTTGTGCTGGCTGTAAGAAGAAGGTGGAGAGAGAGTGACTGAATGAGATGCAGCGGAAGCAGACATGGATCGAGTAGCGGCCAGGACACTAGTGTCTGCGTCCAGGCGGGCGCATGAGAGTGGTGCGATGTGACACCACGATTTTGTCAATTTCATCCTCTGTTCTCTACCGCTCTTCCTCCCCTCCTCTGCTACCACTGCTACTCCAAGGCTCCGGAGCCCATCACCGCGCGCCGCAAATTGCTTCTGACCCCGAGAAAGCAGGACCTCGCTTTGTGTTGCCCGGTCATTGGTCAAACCGTTGTCTTTTTTTTATATATTTTTGTCGAGTAGATTATCTTTTATTATTCTCGGCCAAGCCTCGTGCTCTTGATATCATAAAACTTCCACCCATCCAACCACCGTCCCTACATGCAACAACCATCTATTGAAACTGAAATTTTCGATTGCACAATGTTTTGGACTTCATTACATCAGGAATCGTGGCGATTGTGAAATCTAAGACAGATCTGAAGTAGACTTTGTACCTTGCAAGTGCATTTCGTGGGATAACCCTTGCTAATTAGCAAACATTGTGACATTTACAATCCGATACAAAAGCTTCAAGAACTAGAACCTTGCCGAAGTACAGAGCCTTCTTCGCCGTGAAGGTTAGCGCGGAAGGCGTGGACCAGGTATGGCGATTGAGAGCTCCGCCGACCTGTGGCTTCTTTGCGTGGCGGCTGCCAAGAACAAGTGCTGGACGGTGGACCGCCTCCAGCGGAGGGGACTTCCACACCCATCGGTGTGCTTGTTCTGCGATCAGGCGCCCGGGGCGTTGTAATATCTCTTGCTCGGGCACATGCTAGTGCGCGACGTTTGGGCCTTTGCTCTTGATTTCTGGGGAAAGCCCGATTGGATGCCGGGAGTGGATACGCCTTTGGTTGAGTGGTGGATGGGCGGTCGATCGACCACTCGCCAGGAGACGAAGGATCTGTGGACGGCCCTTACACTGTGTTTTGGTGCATCTAGCGCCACCGGAATGATGTGGTCTTTGAGGTGATGGATCTGTCTGCCATGACAGTCAAGCTTAAGATCCGAGTTGAGTTTGAGGCTTGGCGGCTAGAGGGTCTATTCCGAGGTGAGGCGTTTGGCTTCCCTTCGCCAACGCCGGAGCACTTGCTAGTAGGAGATTAGCTCTAGATTTGGTGAGCTGCTACTTCTTGTTGCAGCAAACTTGCCGTCTTTGGTGGCATTGTAAAACTTCCTTCTTGGCACCCCTTCTCTGAAATGTAATACACCTTCAAGGGAGTATTCTAGAAAAAAGAACCTGACCGAGAACACTACAATTTTGCTAGCTGACGCTTGTTACTTTGCGAGAACACATATTACGTGAGCAATAATCCAACTAATTGGTGAAATTTGTTCTGTTTGCAGGACATCCATTCGGGGTGACCTCTCTAGACTCATTAATTAACGTTAACACCGTATCCTTGTGAAAAAGATGAAAAAAAAAACAGAAATCAAAGTCATTTACATCGAGTAGGTTAACACGCACGAAATCCATGAATTTGGATATTGCCGGCTGCTAGAGAATCCTCTCCTATATATTGGAACTTTCCAAGAATTTCATACTCATGGGATTTTACAACCAGCAAAATTTGTTTAAAAAGGTAAATAGAAGACCTGGTAAGGTAAAATATCTTAACGGAGCTTTCGAGAATACTCGATAATGACGACTAACAGGCAAGGAAGCAACGGGAACATGGACTATGACGAGTCCGTTGGAAAACTACTCTTGAACATAGAAAAACATGAACCCTCATGCACCTAAGGAAAGAACTGAATATGCAAAACTGAAGAGTCCATGTATTACTTATGTTCAGTTTGACAAAAACATAAGGCTGCTCTTGGAGCCTTTTGAAATATAACACCTTGAAGGAATTTAATAACTTCTTGGGATGGATCATTACTTCGCAAAAAAAACACGATACTTCTAAGTAAATGGTTGCCCATGTTTCTTATCGAGGATGGGGTGTGTCCGGATCTACTACGTAATATATATGTGATCTTTAAGGCTATCTCGTCGAGTTCGAGACCCCGCTCACGCGGATTTAAAAAAAAGGAAAAAAAATCCTGCGGCCCGCTCCTATCCCACGCTAAGAACTAAAATAGCCTACACGTGAGGGGGAGTGTTGAAATATATTGCATATCTCCTTCCATCATTTCGGACTTTTGATCTAGATGGCTAGTGCACAACGCACATCAAAGCCAACACGTGGCCGGCCAGATGCACGGAATTGCTAGAACCGGCTGTGCTACGTGTTGAGAGGAGCTAGACGGTTCTACTGTCATGTGCTCGAGCGCAGCTTGCCAGTTGGATCGAGTACGTACTGGCCAAGTGGCTAACTGCTAGTGCACATATATAAGCGTACCACGATCGAAGAGATTCCTTCATATGTGTATCCATGACTGTTACGTCCACGTCCTTGCCAAAAAAACAAAAGTGCTGCGCCACGTCTACCTACATGTCTTGGTAGTAGAAATGCGACTTTTCACCAAGACATGCATATATATCCACGTGGAGTAGCTAGGTGCGCCTCAAGTCAAGTTCGACTAGCTAAGCTAGCCGCCTAGATTCCTTCATATGTGTATCCATGTTACGTCCTGAGGGCGAGTAGGACGGCTGGGATATACGTGGGGAAGTAATTGGGCGGCGGTGGAGCGACACAGCCGCGCGGTGGTGGGCGGCAGGGGTCATCGCGGCGGTTGGTCCCGTCTCCCGTGGGCGTCGACGAGGCGCGCAAGGGCAGCGACCAAGTGTGCCTGGGCAGCGACGAAGCTAGGGCGAGGGGAATCCGCCGCGTCCGGCGGGGAGGCAGCGCGTCGGTGGCCGAATTAGCGAGCGGTTTCTTTTTTTCCTTTCATAGGATTTGCTTGTTGGATGAGGGTGCGGGTCGTGGGGAAGTACCTCAACATTGGGTGCGTTCTGTCCGTTAGATTTAGCGGATGGACGGTTCTAAGTAGGGGGTATGACCTATGAGACCTCATTATTAGTTGAATCTGGATCATTGGATGATGCTAATCTGATGGCTGACGTTATTTGGATCAGCCACCCTCTGGGTCTTTTTATATTAGTGGAGATAAAAGTTCCACCCCATCCAACCACCGTCCCTACATGCAACAACCATCTATTGAAACTGAAAAATTTCGATTGCACAATGTTTTGGACGTCATTACATCAGGAATCGTGGCGATTGTGAAATCTAAGACAGGTCTGAAGTAGACTTTGTACCTTGTAAGTGCATTTCATGGGATAACCCCTGCGAATTAGCAAATATTGTGACATTTAAATCTGATACTAAAGCTTCAAGAACTAGCCTTGCCGACGTACTGAGCCTTCTTCGCCGCGAAGGTAAGGGCGAAAGGCATGGACAGATATAGAGACCGAGAGCTCCTCTGACCTGTGGCTTGTTTGCGTGGATGGCTGTCAAGAACAGTTGTTGGACGTTGGACCGCCTCCAGCGGAGGGGACTTCCACACCCAAAGGTGTGCCCGTTTTGCAATTAGGCGCCCGAGACGCTGCAATATCTCTTGCTCAGGTGCGTGCTAGTGCGAGACGACGTTTGGGCCTTTGCTCGTGATTTCTAGGGAAAGCCCAAGTGGATGCCGGGAGTGGATACGCCTTTGGTTGAATGGTGGACGGAGCGGTCGACCACCCACCAAGAGGCGAAGGATCTGTGGACGGCCCTTACACTAGTGTTTTGGTGCATCTAGCGCCACCGGAATGTTGTGGTCTTTGAGGGGGGGATCTGTCCGCCATGATGGTCAAGCTTAAGATCCGAGTTGACTACTTGGGTTTGAGGCTTGGCGGCTAGAGGGTCTATTCCGAGGTGAGGCGTTTGGCTTCCCATCACCAACGCCGGAGCGTTGGCTAGTAGGAGATTGGCTCTAAATTTGGGGAGCTGCTACCCCTTGTTGCAGCAAACTTGCCGCCTTTGGCGGCGTTGTAAAACTTCCTTCCCCCTTCTATGAAATGTAATACACCGGGTGTATTCTAGAAAAAAGAAGCTGACCGAAAACACTACAATTTTGTTATCTGACGCTTGTTACTTTGCGAGAACACATATTACGTGAGCAATAATCCAATTAATTGGTGAAATTTGTTTTGTTTGTTGGACATCCTTTCGGGGTGACCTCTCTAGACTCATTACTTAGCCTTAACACCGCATCCTTGCGCGCGGTATCGTTCGATCATACTGTACGTCGATCGATCCTGGCGTGTCGGCGATCGATGAAGATGCTAAGAAGAAATAAAGAAAGACTTGGGTAAGTACACACGTGGCTGTCATTGCGCGCGCAGATGGACACTGCAGAGATGAAGATGGGCCGGCAAGGCAATCGATAACCGTACGTACTACTTGCGATAATTAGATATGTCAGACTAGCTAGCTAGGACGATAGACGTACGGACGGACTACTACAATGCACAACGCACATCAAAGCCTAACACGTACAGTACTACGTGGCCAGATGCATGTGAAGTGGTGTACTTTGGCATGTTGAAAGCACAGAATTGCTGGAATCGGCAGTGCTACGTGTTGAGAGGAGACGGTTCGATCGGTTGGTTGTGTTGCTGTCCCCTGTCATGTCCTCCAGCACGATCAGCTTGGAACGGAGGGAGTACCTTTTATCAAAGGTTGTGACAAATGATCGATCGGGAAATGAGCATTCTGAATCCTCACCAACGATTTTTCCGTTTTCCTATGCTTTCTCTACTCCCGATCTTAGGGAGGCCAAGGCCTCGCGGAGTGGCGATGGCGGCGCTAAACTCTGGTGGTGCTAGCTCACGTGTACCGGGTGGCTTGGCTAAAGCAGCGGGCGAAAATGGTGGTGACGGCACGCCTAACAATGACGCAGTTTTTTCTCTCCCATTGCAACGCACGGTCACGTTTGCTAGTATATATATATATACTAGATTCCTTCATATGTGTATCCATGACTGTTACGTCCACGTCCTTTGCCAAAAAAACACAAGTGCTGCGCTTTGGTAATAGAAATGACTTTTCACCATCCACGTACGTAGGTGCGCCTCAAGTTCGACTAGCAGCCTAGCAACTCGATCGAATTCAAGCATTGCTTAAGGCAGTCAGTGGTGTATGAGGAGTATGATTATTAGTTGTCCACGCCGCGCTCCCGGTCAACACGTCAGTTTCAGTACAGATTGGGGCAGGCGCCCAAGCTTGCTCCTAGCTAATTTGATGCATGCATGCTAGCTGAGCCTGACCAGTCTGACTACTTAAAACGGAGCATTACTACACAAAGGATAACATGCACGACACTTGTAAGTAAATGGTTTTTCAAGTTTTCTACTCCCCCATTTCGGTTTTTAAGGCGCCTACTAAATAGCCGCAACGCGGCCAAGCCATGCGTTGATGAGGGGAGAAAACAGAGTCCACAGTGATCAAAATCGCTAGTAAATCTCACCCCGAATGGTTCCGTCCTTGGCGGCGCTGTTAGTCGTAGGTATATCTTCGACGACGAGATTGCCTAGTGGAGAAGGGCACATTGGATCCGATTGTAGTCTATCTTTATTGTTCAGGTTTTTTTTAAAAAAAAATTGTTCAGGTTTGTTGCCAAAAAAAAAGTAAAGTCCGTTACAAATCTTGATCCTCTCAACTTTAAATGACAAAAGTTTTTTTTGCATGGTAATACGATTCTCATTAATAAATAAAAGACGAGATACAAAGTACGTATACACCGATCATATGTGCAGTGTCCGTTCTGGCCATATGCCCATACCGATTACGTGTCGACGGGCCGATCGATCAAGATGTGGAGAAGAAAACAAATGATGAGCCGGTGGTGGTTGCGATAACCGTACGTACTTACTCTCGTAAACGTTGTGGACAAGATAATGTAGATATGTCAATCTAGGACGGACGTACGGACTTGTCAATCTGGCTCCGTTGGTTGCTTGGGTTGCTACTTCCATCGAGCTAGGTAGTGCATATGCATGCGTATGTCCCACGAGATTCCTGGATTGGTTCCTACTACCTGTATCCATGATACGTCCACGTCATTGCCGAAAAACCATAGTGTACGTCCACGTGTACCTACATGTTTTAGTAGTCTCTCCGTTTACGCATTTTTCTTGATTCAAATATAACTAGACTTATTTATATGTATGTATATTCACTCATTTTAGTATGTACGTAGTTAATATTGAAATACACACCGAGGGAATACTGAAAATAACTTTTCACCAAGGCATGCATCCACACGTAGGTGCGCCTCAAGTTGGACTAGCTAGGCTAGCTAGCGAGCTACTCCCTCCGTTTTTTAATATAAGATGTTTTATCATTTGTCCACATTCACAAATATCTAGATATATGTAGACATATTTTTGTTTGTATGTGCACTCATATTAGTATGCATGTAGACAACATGTTGGATAGCTAAAACTTCTTATATTTATGCATGGAGGGAGTAGTAACTCGGCCAGCTTAAGGCATTACTTAAGGCAGTGGTATGCTATGATTGTCCCGGACAACACGTCAGTTTCAGTAATCAGTACAGCTTCGTGCATACTTTTTTTTTGTTTGAGACAAGCTTGGTGCATGCTTCCTTTGCTTGCATGATGAGCCAGATAGACCGGTCTGCCTGGGCAGATAGTAATTTGTTTCTTCTATGTCTGGGCTGGGCGCCATCGCTATATCGAAAGCGGACATGGGCAGATAGTAATTTGTTTCTTCTATGTCTGGGCTGGGCGCCATCGCTATATCGAAAGCGGACAAGATGAGACGAGAGGCCGGGGCTGGGCCACTGATCTCACTATCTGCCCATGGACCCATCCGTCAATCAATCATGCATCACTCCGTCCGTATGCATACGCATGATTGACCGCGAGACACCCAAATAAGCTTGCGATAGCTAGCTACAAAACAAATTGATATCACTATGGCATTATTCAACTGATTGATCGATGCCCTGCCGGCAGGGGTTGCTGGCCAAATACACTTGACCTGTGTTGCGTGCACACGTGTAAGTACTCGAGATACTTAGAGCATCTCTAGCAGAGCCTGCAAAAAGCGGAACCGCAAAACATTTTTGAGGGTCGCGTTTTTCGTCATTTTGCTCAAGAAAGGGTGCTGCGAAGAACAGAGCCCTCAAACGAAACTGCAAATTCGCGTTTTTCAACATTTCAGATTTCGCGGGAACAAACGCAGTTCATCATTTTGGATGTTCTTCACTACAGATGGATGTTCTTCACGAATTTAACACAAAATACGAACCCTAGAACACTAAACTATAGATCGCCGCCGACCAAACCATAGAAGGCAAAGTTCGGCTCCTCACCAGAGCCATGGGCGCGGCGGAGGAGCGTCACTCCTCGTCGTCGGAGACGAGGTTGATGACCGGTGGCAGGGTGCTCAGGACGAGGACCTGCTGCACGACGATCTCCTAGAGCTCCTCGTCGCGCTTGACCTTGGTGGCATCCTCTGCCGCCTCGTGCTTAGACCGCAGAGTCGTCATCGTCAAGGTGCGCTCGAGGTCCTCGTCGGAGACGAAATCCTCCGGACGGAGGGGGGTGCCAAACTGCGCGGCCTCGTAGTCCTCCGGCGGAGGAGCTGCTGCTCGCGGCGGCGGCGGACGAGCTCCCGCTCCCACCGGAGCCGGTCAAACTCCGGCACCTCGCGGACGAGGAGCGACTCCGGCACCGGCTCGTTCTTGCGGGCGAACCGCTTCCGTGTGCCGTCGCTGCGGATGACCAGCACCTGGTTCACGTCGGAGTAGTCTCCGCCGAACTTGTCGTCGCCGGGGACCGGCTCTGGTTCCCTCTTCGGCGCCATGGGGGTCGGCGTCGCCGATCTATGGAAGGGGAGAAGGAATCGCTCGTCTGAGACAGCAGAGCGGGAGAGGAATCGCTCGCCGGCGACGGTGGAGAAATGAGGGTTGGACCTTCAAATGCGGTCGCAATCTAGATAAATAGAGGCTAGAGGTGGAGTTTCACGGGCCCCCTCAAAACGTTTGCGGGCTGGCCCAAATTTGCAGGCGCTGCTCTGCCCCGAAAATGGCCCCTAACCCGTAAAGTCGCCGGAATTTTGTGGGTTTGCGCGTTTTGCGGGCTCTGCTAGAGATGCTCTTAGGCCATCTCCAGCCGGTGTGCCCCAGGCCCAAAAACGGCGCTATTTTGGCCCGCCTGGGGGGGGGGGGCAACGTCGCTATTTTGGCCCACCTGGGGGGCAACGGCGCTATTCGACGCGCTGGGGGCGGCGTTTCCAAGTCGCCGAACCCAGGCCGCCCCCAGCCGGCGATTTTCGCCCAAATTTGACATACAAAATTCCACAAACATTTCGGCATATAAATCCACACATAAATAGTTCAACATACAAATTCACACACAAATAGTTCAATATACAAATGCACACACAAATAATTCAACAATGCAAGCAAATAGAACAAATAAAACTAGGGATCGACATTGCCATTGCCTTTGCGCCTCCACAAGTGCTCCACCAGATCATTCTGCAGTTGTGTATGCATCGCCGGGTCTCGAATCTCCTGACACATAGCGAGGAAGGTTGCCCATGTTGCCGGCACCTGGTGATCTACATCTGCAAGAGGACCCTGCCGGTAATATGGCTCACTATCATCCATCGGATCATTCCGCTCGCTCTCAATGATCATGTTGTGTAAGATCGCACAACAGTTCATCACCTCACACATATTGGCCTTGGACCAAGTCAGAGCTGGGTACCGGACAACAGCGAATCGAGACTGCAGCGCACCAAATGCCCGGGGCGACGCCGTTCGCAAGCTTGAGCGCCGCGGGGCTCCATGCGCCGGAGCGGCTGGTCGACGGCAAGCTCGCCAGCGGACGCCCAGGGCCATGAGACGGCGGCGAGCGCTGGTGCGCGGAGAAGGCGGTGGCGTGGCCGGACGTGACGCCGTTGGAGGCGCCGTTCGTCAGCACGAGCGCCGCGGGGCTCCGTGTGCCGGAGCGGCCGGTCGACGGCGAGCTCGTCCGCGGGACGTCGAGGGCCAAGAGGCGACGGCGAACCCCCGCGCGCGGCGAAGTCGGAGGAGCCGGCGTCGGGGACGGCAGGCGCGGTACGGCTGCGTGGACGTCGACAACCGGCGGTGGCGGCGCTGGTTCCAATCTCCACGCCGGAAGCGGCGGAGGTCGCGCTGGCGACGCTAGAACCGGCGAAGTCCGCCTACACCATGGTGGCGGTGGCGCGCGACGAAGCGGCGGCGACGGCCGTGGTCGCGTTGAAGGTGAAGAAACAGGGACATCATACCTCGATGCATTGTTCTATTTCTCACCTTCTTTTGCCCGTTCTTCATGTTCTTCTTTCTTCCGGCGAGTTCGCCGGCGTCGAAATTGCTCCGGTGAGCAGTGCTGATAACGTGTTAGAACATATCGACAGAGAATCGAGCGAGAGACAAATGAATCGAACTATGTTCTTTATTCCTTTGACAATCGAATATTTATACAAGGTGAAGCGTCGCCTCTACAAACCGACATTGGAGGCGACGTTTCGGGAGCAACCGTCGGAGACGGTTATACATAGGGAGGATTACATAATTAATTAAGTAAACTAATTAAATCCTAACACTTTTCACCATCCACACGTAGGTGCGCCTCAAGTTGGACTAGCTAGGCTAGCTAGCGAGCTAACTCGGCCAGCTTAAGGCATTACTTAAGGCAGTGGTATGCTATGATTGTCCCGGCCGGACAACACGTCAGTTTCAGTAATCAGTACAGCTTCGTGCATACCTTTTTTTTTTTTGAGAGAAGCTTGGTGCATGCTTCCTTTGCTTGCATGATGAGCCAGATAGACCGGTCTGCCTAGTAATTTGTTTCTTCTATGTCTGGGCTGGGCGCCATCGCTATATCGAAAGCGGACAAGATAAGACGAGAGGCCGGGGCTGGGCCACTGATCTCACTATCTGCCTATGGACCCATCCGTCAATCAATCATGCATCACTCCGTCCGTATGCATACGCATGATTGACCGCGAGACGCCCAAATAAGCTTGCGATAGCTAGCTACAAAACAAATTGATATCACTATGGCATTATTCAACTGATTGATCATAATTTAGAGGTTCAAAATCTAGTATATATATATATATATACTAGATTCCTTCATATGTGTATCCATGACTGTTACGTCCACGTCCTTTGCCAAAAAAACACAAGTGCTGCGCTTTGGTAATAGAAATGACTTTTCACCATCCACGTACGTAGGTGCGCCTCAAGTTCGACTAGCAGCCTAGCAACTCGATCGAATTCAAGCATTGCTTAAGGCAGTCAGTGGTGTATGAGGAGTATGATTATTAGTTGTCCACGCCGCGCTCCCGGTCAACACGTCAGTTTCAGTACAGATTGGGGCAGGCGCCCAAGCTTGCTCCTAGCTAATTTGATGCATGCTAGCTGAGCCTGACCAGTCTGACTACTTAAAACGGAGCATTACTACACAAAGGATAACATGCACGACACTTGTAAGTAAATGGTTTTTCAAGTTTTCTACTCCCCCATTTCGGTTTTTAAGGCGCCTACTAAATAGCCGCAACGCGGCCAAGCCATGCGTTGATGAGGGAGAAAACAGAGTCCACAGTGATCAAAATCGCGAGTAAATCTCACCCCGAATGGTTCCGTCCTTGGCGGCGCTGTTAGTCGTAGGTATAGAAGCATATCTTCGACGACGAGATTGCCTAGTGGAGAAGGGCAGATTGAATCAACCACGAACCCAACACAAGGTGCACCATCTTCCAGCTGTCACCAGTGCAGACCACCGTCTGCACGTACTGCTGAACGAGTCCTCTCTGCTCCACCATGACGCCAGCCGCAGCGACCCGTTTGATGCACCGGAAAAGCAACGGTCCTCGTCGTCGGAAAAATTGGCTACTCTCACTGACAGACAAAGGGTGTCACCTGTCCTTATATAAAACCTCACTTCCTTTAGTTAATAGTATAACTTGGGGGTCCTTCCCGTTGTTAGAAATACCTGGCACCATTCATACGTGCAGTGTCCGTTCTGGTCATATGCCCATACCGATTACGTGTCGACGGGCCGATCAAGATGTGAAGAAGAAAACAAATGATGAACCGGTGGTGGTTGCGATAACCGTACGTACTTACTCGTAAACGTTGGGAGAACTTGCCTGTGGCAAGATGGTTAGTTGGGTGGTTGTACCCCTAGCCCACCAGAGTTCAAACCCCAGGTTTGACGCTGGTGTTTCTCATTTAAGGCGGAATATTCTTCAGTGGGAGGCGACGTTCCCGTCGACAGCGAGGCGCCCGTGGTGACTTCGTCAATCTCAAGACTCGACCCGCCGACTCAGTCTCTCGGAGGTGCTCATAGGGGTAGGGTGTGCGTGCGTGCGTTCATAGGGGTGAGTGTGTGCGCGTGTATATGAGCGCTTGCGTTGTACTGTGTTTCGCAAAAAAAAAATACTCGTAAACGTTGGGGACAAGATAATATACGGAGTACTACTCCCTCCGTTCCAAATTAATTGACTTCTATTTGTCCACACATGGATGTATCTAGACATGTTACACGTATAGATACATCCACATGTGGATAAATAGAAGTTAATTAATTTGGAACGGAGCGAGTAGTAGATATGTCAATCTAGGACGGACGTACGGACTTGTGAATCGAGAGGCAAGCGATACGTACTGTGCATGTTGCACTACCGTGTATGCACCAAAGCCGACACGTGGCCGGCCAGATAGTGCACATCTGGTTGGTTGATAGCGCTCCGTTGGTTGGTTGGGTTCCATCGAGCTAGGTAGTGCATGCCGGCCCACTGCATCGCAGGAGGTAAACGGGGTGACCCCAAGGAGCTCTCACAGCGATTAGCAATTCTCGGCCGTCGGATCGACCAGTTACGTCGTGATCTAGACCGTCCATTTCCTCGCTTACTTTTTTTAATATCCAGATCACTCACTGCCAGTGGGCCCAAACGTCGCCGGTCCCATGTTGCAGACTCACAGCGGGTCGCTTCCTCGGTGCAACTTCGGAGGGTCTAATTTGGCAGCGGGCTAAATATCTGATCGGAGGGGTAGTTTCGGAATTTCGGCGCAGAGTGGACCGAGCGCGTCGCCGTCCTCCCTCGCTGTCGATCCCTCCATGGTCGCCGGGTACAGGCTCTACCGTCATGGCGCCCTACTCCTGGCCTCGATTGGGGGAGAGGAGCTCGCACGCCTCATCTCTGCCTCGCCTCCTCTCTCTCGCCCCTCGGTCTCCGCTCCCTCCTCCGCCTACAGTAGACGGGTTTGAGATCCAGTTTCAAATCCGCCGCCGCCTCGCTGATCTCCGGCAGGACCTGACGCCATGCGCGTCGCCGACCTTCGGCCGGATCGGACGCTACGGTGGTGGTTTCGGTTGACCCACGGGGTTTCATTTCTTTGGCTTCTTTTTCTTTCTTTTGTCCGTGGGATCTGATTCGTTGGTCTTCTTTTTCTCTGTTTCCTTTTTGGCCGCATGCTTTCGTTCTCCTTCTGTTTGTTAAATTGCTTTTGGACCTCTCCTGTGCTTTGGCTTTCTTAGTCAGTTGCTTTTTGTTTTTTTCGATTTGCTTGATTTGTTCAGTTCTTCGTTCTTTTTGGTCTCTTTCCGTTTTGCCCGTTCTTGATTTTATGGTGCTATTTGTTTCCTAAGATTTTTCCTCATTCGTTCCTTCTTTTTGGATCTGATCTTCTTTCTTTGGTTCTGATTTCTTCTCCTTTCTTCTCACGGTTTCTTTTGTTCTTTCCGTAATCTGTTTTTGGCTTGGTTTTAATTCTCTCCTTTGTGGGGAAATTGATGACCGTGACCCATCTCTTCTCCTCGGTCGAGATCCTCTCCCTTCTCCTCCGTGCCCGGCCGTCCCTCGCGACACCGCTGCAGTCGGCTTCTCCCTCCTCGGCCTCCAACGGGAGGTGCGGGACCATAGCCGCTCGTGCACTCCGTAAGCCGCCGCCACTCCCTTCTCAGGTCGAGCTCCCATCCTCGCGTTCGTCGGCAGCAGCTCATGTCGTCGCCATCGCTGGAAGGAGCGGAAGGATGCTGCTGCGTCAAGCCGACGCGAGATGCTGCTGGCCCTCACCCGGATTTGCCACCGCCTGGAGTAGCTCGCCGCCGGCTACAGTCCCCTCGGCTGCCGTGCCCTTCCCGAGCGCCCAGCAAGGTATCTTCCCAAAATTCAAATCCCTGTTTATCTCATGGTTGATTGTTGCCTGCTGCGCTGCTTGCTTGATGCGTGTGTGCTTGCTTGATGTAGGGCTGCATGCGTGCTTGACTGCATGTCTCCGTGCTCGCTTACTATTGTCCTGATGATGTTGATTTGCTTCCTACTTGCTAGATGCTGGGTGGATGATTGATGATGCTGCTGATGTTGCTGCCCTTTTGGAGTTGGAATGGGAAGTTGGGAGGTAGGGAAGCATATAGCATTCGGTAAAGCAAGCTGCAAGCCAACCTCTTTACTTATTTTTTCGATTCTTCATGCTTATGTGTTCTGTTTATCTCAAATTGTAATACTACCATCTGATGTATTTACATGTACCACATGGATTTATAAAATTAATGACCGTTCAATTATTGATGACTTGGAGGCAACAAATGTGGTAGTATTTTGATCTCTGTTTGTCTTTATTAAAATAATTTTATTAATCATTTCTATATACTAGCCATACTGTTGTATGATTGTTTCTAAAAAATTACCGTGTCCAATGTCTCTGAATTCGTGTCATCGC
The DNA here is from genome assembly GCA_947311845.1 of Poa pratensis. Taxonomy (NCBI): domain Eukaryota; kingdom Viridiplantae; phylum Streptophyta; class Magnoliopsida; order Poales; family Poaceae; genus Poa; species Poa pratensis. Next base: position 1,581,612 of record CAMZMU010000037.1, on the reverse strand, counting down.
ATCGTAAATTTTCATCATTGTATTGGAATTTGCCTGAGGAGACTGAATTGCTTTTCTGTTTATCTCCCTCGACGCGCCGCCGCTGCTCTCCGACCCGCTGTCCAGCTGGTCCGCAGCTCGATCCACCAACGGGAAGGTTCCACTCTCTCTCTACTTCTCTTTCTCTCTAGATACCGTTCTTCCTGCATTAGATCGCAAGCTATCTAGGCCCTCTGCTCACGGTTTTGTTTTTGCTTGATTTGCAGCACGATGTGTCGCTTCTCATGAACCAATTTGTCTTGCTGCAGTGGATCGACAACATGTATAGCTTCATCCCCCTCTTGCTCCTCGGTTTATTTCATTTCCCGTGAGTGATGTCTGATTGGTGTGTGATGGTATGTAAGCAAGTGTTAGAGCGAGTCGCATATGAGATATGCAGTTCTTGGTGTTGCTAATTTCTTGCCTGGTTGTGTTTCCTCAGTATATATTCGTTGGCTTACTTTGTGTATTTATATGTACTTGGCCAGAAACTTGATTTTTTTCCCACCCGCTCATGCATATGATGTACAGGTTAACTAGCTATTATCCAAAGGATGGAGACGGTGGATGAGAACAAAACATGGATTGCCGCTGCACTGATGGCACTCTCTTCTCAATGGCCTGGCGTTGTATTTTGCTGCAGCTCTTCATCATCAAAAGGGAGCTTTCCTACCATTAGTTTAAAGCGTCATGTGCTAGCCCAATGACTATTGGTAAATTTGTTCTCTTTGTTAATTCTTCAGTGATATGCTGCACCGATTAGTGATAGGTCATTTCTTCTGTTACTACTCAGTATTGTTACCTCTGTTAAGGGTCCTACATATTGCTAATATTTGCATTCTATTACAACAGGATGCTACTGCAGTAACTGTTCCTCAAGACACCACCGTCAGTCCTGAACCCACGGGAGCTAGGTTCGTTTAGGCAAAATCAATGCTATCACATTATTTCATCTATACAATGCCCTCCTGGATTTTCCTGTGATCTGATACATTTGATCATCATCTTGTGCACCGATGGCAAAGATCTTAGCAATTCATCTGTCTTTTCTAGGCTTCGCCTCCTTAGACTAGCATTTATTAATTGTTACTCTAGGTTTCTATGCTGATAGCTATTGAGGCGTATCATTTTTTTTCTATTGTTCTGCTGTGTGAGCTAATCCAATTGTCGTTAGCTGATATTTATCTTGGGACTTGACCAATCTGTTACTTCAGGGACAACTCTCTTGGTATGCAGCGGCGATGCATTGTGTTTGGATTCCTAATGTATGTCGTTTCCTTCATGTCGCAATCCTTGAAGAAATTATGCAAAGACAGTGAGTTATCTGGTCTTGAGTTCACCTTTTCCTGTGATTTATGTTTTTCCTGAAGTTTGTTTACTTGGAGAAGAGTATGTCCATGTTAGATCTTATAGAAGCATGTACATGCACTTTCTTGCTAGGGCTGCACCTACTGTTTTTTCAAGTAGTTCAGCTCATTTCTTTTGCGACTTGGTTGCAATCTCTATGTGTAGTGATACTTCTACTTTTCATCGTTAATTCCTCTTATTGCCTCGCCTGTGCTGATATTGAATTTATCGATGTAGAGAACAAACCCATGCGTGCACAAAATAAAGAAGAGAGGGCAGATGGATTTCAGAAATCTCATTTGTGTGTTCATGTATTTTGCATCTTATAGCTTCAAGTTGTTATGCAGTTTCATCTTCGTGGTGAGATTACAATCCACAAAAGATTATTGTCAGTGGTGTTTGATTTATATTTGATACCCACAAATCTACAGGTTGGAGGACTTTCAATACATTTACTTATTGCCGTTTGTGAATTTTTCTTTACTTTTTCTTAAAAGGTAACTGCTTTTGACTTTAACCAAGGAGTTTTTTTGTCCCCCTAATTGCACACATCATGGATTTTCTGCTCAATATGGATTTACTTTCCAGGTTCCTTCTCTTACTCTAGACTCTCATCTCTGTAACCACTATGTTGAGGTAAAGGTCGATTCTCCTATTTTTCCCTCATGTCTGTCAGCTCTTTTGAGAGATAATGGCTATTAGTTATGATGCACTACATGGTTTCTCTTGATGTCGTGATGTTCAATATAATTTGCTTGCTCTCATTTGTGTTTAAGATTTATCATTTCAATTATCTGCATGTTTTCCTCTATATTAAAAGCTGCACAGTGCTTTTTAGATTTCTGGTTATATGGTTGACTAAAATCCTGAGAGGAACAGAGCTTACATCTTCTCTTTATGCTTGGTGTCTTCTAATACTTGGGAGACTATTCTCACATGAACATCTGATAGTACCACAGTTGGTCATCTAACTTTCTGCTTAATTATTTTGTAGCTCGGATCTGATAGGAGATGATGTTGGCCAGGGCACTGTCCAATAGTCCTTTTAATTTCAGTCTTCCATTTTTCCTTTGTGTTGAGGAGATCCTTACTAGCATGTATTTCCATACGTGCATTACCAAGTGTGTACTCCTTTTTGTTTGAGTTATATCCTTCCCCTCGACCAGATCTGCTTTACATTTAGAATTTTAGCCTGATGGTGAAGTGGAGATGCCATCTTAACAGAGGCTTCTGTTTCAGTTTAGGCTGGAGCTGCTGGTTTGTATGAACCAGAAGCAGTTGCTTATCGTCATAGACTCCTCCATGCAATTTTGTTGGTCTGCCATATGTGATCAACGTTTACATGAACTTTGAAGAAAGTATTTTCAATTTGTGAGAAATCAAAGGCCTTTGTTCCTTTTAATATTGTATAACCTTCTCTATGTGCGAGCATTGTGCCTAAACAGTCAGTCACTGATATGTCTAATATACTTGCTTATATGATATAGGCTATATTCTCTACATTTGCTTAGTAGATGAGTATCATTTTTATCGGGTTATATTGTTAGGCATGTCAATACTAATGACGTTTCACATATCACTGATTTGCATGTTGATCAATAGTGCGACCATTATGGATGTCAGTATCATCTTTATGTATGAAAAATCTTTTTCCTTAGTGCGAACATTTGCTTAGTAGATGAGTATCATCTTTATGTATGAAAAATCTTTTTCCTTTCCGCCCCTTAAATCTGGCATAAAAGAGCTATTTTATGTATGAAAGAATTGCTAGAACCGGCTGTGCTAGCTAGCTACGTGTTGAGAGCAGGCGGTTCGAGTTGGTTCATGTCCTTGCCAGTTGGATCCATCGAGTAGTACGTACTGGCCAAGTGGCTAGCTGCTAGTGCATGCCGGCCCGGCCCACTGCGTATCTATATATACCTAAAAATCATTAATATTTCTTGTGGTACGTCATTAGAATTACCCCTATAGTTGACTAGAATTACCCCCATGCCACCGGTCTATCAAAAAAAATTAAGTTAGTTGCCAATATGATTTAGAGTTTCAAAAAAACACAAGTGCTGCGCTTTGGTAATAGAAATGACTTTTCACCATCCACGTACGTAGGTGCGCCTCAAGTTCGACTAGCAGCCTAGTAACTCGATCGAATTCAAGCATTGCTTAAGGCAGTCAGTGGTGTATGAGGAGTATGATTATTAGTTGTCCACGCCGCGCTCCCGGTCAACACGTCAGTTTCAGTACAGATTGGGGCAGGCGCCCAAGCTTGCTCCTAGCTAATTTGATGCATGCTAGCTGAGCCTGACCAGTCTGACTACTTAAAACGGAGCATTACTACACAAAGGATAACATGCACGACACTTGTAAGTAAATGGTTTTTCAAGTTTTCTACTCCCCATTTCGGTTTTTAAGGCGCCTACTAAATAGCCGCAACGCGGCCAAGCCATGCATGCGTTGATGAGGGGAGAAAACAGAGTCCACAGTGATCAAAATCGCGAGTAAATCTCACCCCGAATGGTTCCGTCCTTGGCGGCGGCGCTGTTAGTCGTAGGTATATCTTCGACGACGAGATTGCCTAGTGGAGAAGGGCACATTGGATCCGATTGTAGTCTATCTTTATTGTTCAGGTTTTTTTTAAAAAAAAATTGTTCAGGTTTGTTGCCGAAAAAAAGTAAAGTCCGTTACAAATCTTGATCCTCTCAACTTTAAATGACAAAAGTTTTTTCATGGTAATACGATTCTCATTAATAAATAAAAGACAAGATACAAAGTACGTATACACCGATCTTACAGATCTGAAAAGATAGGATAAACCTATGTGACAAACCAACGCATATCCATCTTCTTCGGCACCACCGTAGCAGCCATCAAAGAAAAAATAGACAGACCACCTCTTCACCCGAGTTCGACGCGGCTCTATCGCTGATCATCAGTTTTTCGGACCTCCAAAATAGTTTGCCATATGACAAACCATTGCCTCCAACCACGAACCCAACACAAGATGCACCATCTTCCAGCTGTCACCAGGTCTGCACGTACTCCTGGACGAGTCCTCTCTGCTCCACCATGATGCCGGCCGCAGCGACCCGTTTGACGCACCGGAAAAGCAACGGTCCTCGTCGTCGGAAAAATTGGCTACTCTCACTGATAGACAAAGGGTGTCACCTGTCCTTATATAAAACCTCACTTTCTTTAGTTAATAGTATAACTTGGGGGTCCTTCCCGTTGTTAGAAATACCTGGCACCATTCATACGTGCAGTGTCCGTTCTGGCCATATGCCCATACCGATTACGTGTCGACGGGCCGATCGATCAAGATGTGGAGAAGAAAAAACAAATGATGAGCCGGTGGTGGTTGCGATCGATAACCGTACGTACTTACTCGTAAACGTTGTGGACAAGATAATGTAGATATGTCAAGTCAATCTAGGACGGACGTACGGACTTGTGAATCGAGAGGCAAGCGATACGTACTGTGCATGTTAACACGTTCCATCGAGCTAATAAGTACTAACTCCGGTAGTGCTACGTGTTAAGAGGAGATCGACGGCTCCTGGATTGGTTCCTACCTGTATCCATGATACGTCCACGTCATTGCCGAAAAACCATAGTGTACGTCCACGTGTACCTACATGGTTTACTAGTCTCTCCGTTTACGCATTTTTCTTGATTCAAATATAACTAGACTTATTTATATGTATGTATATTCACTCATTTTAGTATATATGTACGTAGTTAATATTGAAATACACATTAGTAAAACCGAGGGAATACTGAAAATAACTTTTCACCATCCACACGTAGGTGCGCCTCAAGTTGGACTAGCTAGGCTAGCTAGCGAGCTAACTCGGCCAGCTTAAGGCATTACTTAAGGCAGTGGTATGCTATGATTGTCCCGGACAACACGTCAGTTTCAGTAATCAGTACAGCTTCGTGCATACTTTTTTTTTTGTTTGAGACAAGCTTGGTGCATGCTTCCTTTGCTTGCATGATGAGCCAGATAGACCGGTCTGCCTCACTAGGGCAGATAGTAATTTGTTTCTTCTATGTCTGGGCTGGGCGCCATCGCTATATCGAAAGCGGACATGGGCAGATAGTAATTTGTTTCTTCTATGTCTGGGCTGGGCGCCATCGCTATATCGAAAGCGGACAAGATGCATGAGACGAGAGGCCGGGGCTGGGCCACTCTCACTATCTGCCTATGGACCCATCCGTCAATCAATCATGCATCACTCCGTCCGTATGCATACGCATGATTGACCGCGAGACGCCCAAATAAGCTTGCGATAGCTAGCTACAAAACAAATTGATATCACTATGGCATTATTCAACTGATTCATCGATGCCCTGCCGGCAGGGGTTGCTGGCCAAATACACTTGACCTGTGTTGCGTGCACACGTGTAAGTACTCGAGATACTTAGAGCATCTCTAGCAGAGCCTGCAAAAAGCGGAACCGCAAAACATTTTTGAGGGTCGCGTTTTTCGTCATTTTGCTCAAGAAAGGGTGCCGCGAAGAACAGAGCCCTCAAACGAAACTACAAATTCGCGTTTTTCAACATTTCAGATTTCGCGGGCACAAACGCAGTTCATCATTTTGGATGTTCTTCACTACAGATGGATGTTCTTCACGAATTTAACACAAAATACGAACCCTAGAACACTAAACTATAGATCGCCGCCGACCAAACCATAGAAGGCAAAGTTCGGCTCCTCACCAGAGCCATGGGCGCGGCGGAGGAGCGTCACTCCTCGTCGTCGGAGACGAGGTTGATGACCGGTGGCAGGGTGCTCAGGACGAGGACCTGCTGCACGACGATCTCCTCGAGCTCCTCGTCGCGCTTGACCTTGGTGGCATCCTCTGCCGCCTCGTGCTTAGACCGCAGAGTCGTCATCGTCAAGGTGCGCTCGAGGTCCTCGTCGGAGACGAAATCCTCCGGACGGAGGGGGGTGCCAAACTGCGCGGCCTCGTAGTCCTCCGGCGGAGGAGCTGCTGCTCGCGGCGGCGGCGGACGAGCTCCCGCTCCCACCGGAGCCGGTCAAACTCCGGCACCTCGCGGACGAGGAGCGACTCCGGCACCGGCTCGTTCTTGCGGGCGAACCGCTTCCGTGTGCCGTCGCTGCGGATGACCAGCACCTGGTTCACGTCGGAGTAGTCTCCGCCGAACTTGTCGTCGCCGGGGAGCGGCTCTGGTTCCCTCTTCGGCGCCATGGGGGGTCGGCGTCGCCGGATCTATGGAAGGGGAGAAGGAATCGCTCGTCTGAGACAGCAGAGCGGGAGAGGAATCGCTCGCCGGCGACGGTGGAGAAATGAGGGTTGGACCTTCAAATGCGGTCGCAATCTAGATAAATAGAGGCTAGAGGTGGAGTTTCACGGGCCCCCTCAAAACGTTTGCGGGCTGGCCCAAATTTGCAGGCGCTGCTCTGCCCCGAAAATGGCCCTAACCCGTAAAGTCGCCGGAATTTTGTGGGTTTGCGCGTTTTGCGGGCTCTGCTAGAGATGCTCTTAGGCCATCTCCAGCCGGTGTGCCCCAGGCCCAAAAACGGCGCTATTTTGGCCCGCCTGGGGGGGGGGGGGGGGCAACGGCGCTATTTTGGCCCACCTGGGGGGCAACGGCGCTATTCGACGCGCTGGGGGCGGCGTTTCCAAGTCGCCGAACCCAGGCCGCCCCCAGCCGGCGATTTTCGCCCAAATTTGACATACAAAATTCCACAAACATTTCGGCATATAAATCCACACATAAATAGTTCAACATACAAATTCACACACAAATAGTTCAATATACAAATGCACACACAAATAATTCAACAATGCAAGCAAATAGAACAAATAAAACTAGGGATCGACATTGCCATTGCCTTTGCGCCTCCACAAGTGCTCCACCAGATCATTCTGCAGTTGTGTATGCATCGCCGGGTCTCGAATCTCCTGACACATAGCGAGGAAGGTTGCCCATGTTGCCGGCACCTGGTGATCTACATCTGCAAGAGGACCCTGCCGGTAATATGGCTCACTATCATCCATCGGATCATTCCGCTCGCTCTCAATGATCATGTTGTGTAAGATCGCACAACAGTTCATCACCTCACACATATTGGCCTTGGACCAAGTCAGAGCTGGGTACCGGACAACAGCGAATCGAGACTGCAGCGCACCAAATGCCCGCTCAACATCCTTCCTACAAGCCTCCTGGCACTTGGAAAACAAAGCTTTCGCGCTTCCTGGCACAGGGTTGGAGATAGTCTTCACAAATGTTGACCACTTTGGTTAGATGCCATCTGCAAGATAGTATCCCTTGGTGTACTGGTGTCCATTGATCTCATAGTTCACGGGGGAGCATGACCCTCAACAAGCTTGGCAAAGACATTCGAGCACTGCAGAATATTGATGTCATTGTGAGTTCCTGGCATGCAAAAGAAGGCATGCCAAATCCATAGATCATGTGTAGCCACAGCCGCAAAAATCATACTGCAAGCTCCTTTGTGGCCTTTGTACATCCCCTGCCAAGCAAATGGACAGTTCTTCCAAGCCCAATGCACGCAGTCGATGCTTCCAAGCATCCCAGGAAAGCCTCTTGCTTCATTGGTGGCAAGGATCCGAGCAGTGTCCTCCGCATTGGGTGATCGCAAGTATGTTGATCCAAACACTGCAACCACTGCCCGACAGAACCTGTTCAAGCAATCAATGGCAGTGGATTCGGACATGCGCAGATAATCATCCTGCGAATCAGCGGGAGTACCATATGCAAGCAGTCTCATTGCCACCGTGCACTTTTGAATTGAGTTAAAGCCTACCGTGTCGGTGCAATCCTTCTTCAATTTGAAGTAGGTGTCGAACTCTCGGATGACATGCATAATGTCGAGGAAGAGCTTCCGCTTCATCCTGAAACGGTGCCGAAACACCGTCTCGTCCTACAGGGGATTATCGGTGAAATAGTCGGAGTAGAGGATGCAGTAGCCTTCGTAGCGCTGCCTCGGCTTGCTCTTGCGGCGACCGGGCGCTGAGCCACCATGCCACGGCCTCGTCTCGTTTGCGAGCATGCTAGCAAGACAGGTGAGGATGAGTGATGATCCCGAAGAGCAAGTCTTGATGCCTGCACAAATAACGGATTTAGGTTGAGACTCCAAGTGCAGAGTGTATAGTATAGTGGAAGACAGTTTTCCCACGAGGGGTGACTCGAGGGTTTAATATCGAACTCTCGGGGAATCTGCAGTGGTAGATTTATCTTCTTATCCTTCTTTTGGTTACCTACAAAACAAGATTAGATATTTTGGTCCTCAACCTCACCTGTGGTTGTCAAGCACAAGGTGTAAGAATGATATCAGGATAGTTATGCAATGCAAACAGGAAATAAATATGCAATGATGGTGGATGCAATGGTAAATGATATTTTTGGGTTTTTAAATGATGTATGCAAGATGAAAAGTATTTTTGTATTTTTGGATTTAATGATGGCTGAAAATATAAAAGTGTTATATGGTGTTGGAAAGGTGTTTCTTATGATTAAAAATGGACTGGGGTTCATGGTTTCACAAATGCACTCTCTCTTTATAAAGTGGTAGACAATGGAACACACAAAGTTAACATATGAGATTGCAACACAGGGTTTGATAACAAGTTACTTAGATATATGGGCATCACGTCCTAACATAGAGATCTTTTGGTTATTAACCTCTCTTATACTCCACCAAGATGCGAACTAAATCATAACACCTCAGTAATTAAGATAACTCAGAGTATAGCAATAAGTATCATGACATGAAGTGAAAATAAGAACATGCTAGATCTAGTCATGGAGTAGTGGCAATGGTCACACCCACATCTCCGGTAGCATGGTATTTTAGTTTATCCCCAGTGAGGTAACAAAGTAAGGTAAAGATACCAAATTGGATCGCAGAACTTTCTCTCACGTTCACTGCACTAGCCACCCCCGTTACTCCAACTAATGCACACGTTCCCCCTCACACGCTCTCATAAACATGCTTGATCAAAACAAGTAGACAAGAACGGGGTACATAATATGCATCTATACTCATAACTGAAACAAACATTGCAATCTCAAACATATATTAACTCATAAAGATCCACCACAAAGGTATTACAACGGTGACCGTAATCATGTTCAGCAGCTCATACGGTACTAATTAGTGAAGCTCAAGAGAGGAGAGATACATAAGTTACTTCCACAAACCCATAGTCCAGAGGTGGACTACTCCCTCTTCATCATGGAGACGGTGGAGAAGTCGATGGAGGAGGTGGAGACCACGCCGGCAGCGCCCCGCCGGAGTTTTCCCCCTCCAATCTGCAGCTCCTGATCTCTGTTTCGGTGTTTCTGTGTTTCTGCGGCGCTCCTTCCAGAGAACGACGGGGGACCTTTTTTATAGTCGTTTTTAGGTCAAGACGAAGGCGGTGGAGCGAAGATCGACGGCATCGGAGCCACGAGGCCCAAACGGGTGGGTTCCACGCGGCCACAGTACCTGGCCGCGTGGGCCAGGCCCATTTGGCCCTCGGGTCTCCGTTTGCTTGCTTCCTTTTTCCATAGTCCTTCTTCCTTCCAAATATTGACGCCCGTAAATTTCCAGGTGATTTCGTTGACGTTTGGGTCCCTGAAACATTAAAATACAAAACTAGGTTTTCTGCCTGTGCAGGATTAATTCCAAATAAATGGGAAAACTATGAAGTATTCCCAAAATCATGATAAAACATTGATATAACCCTTATATGATGCAAATATGATTGGAATATAAGCAATTAAAGTGCAAAGTTCATGTATGCATTTTACATGCATCAATGAGCAAGTGTTCTTCATCGTCGATGGCGGCCTCGGGTTCCTCATCAAGCAGTTCGGCGAGCAGCTCCTCGTCGTCGGAGTCCATGGCTTGGCGGACAAAACGCCAAACACCTAGCAGGGGAGGTGGGCGCGAGCCTTCCCGAGAGCCTTCCTTGCGGCTAGATCACAGCGGAGGGAGGAGGGGCGGCCGGAGGCGTTGATTGGGCGAGATGGTGGGCTTCCGAGCTGCTTGTGTGCGGCGGAGGGGGGAGGGGTGGTGCCGGCGGCAACATGGCGGCGACGAGACGGGATAGAGGAAAGGGTGAGGCGGGGGTGGGGAAATGCGCTGTCTCGCCGACAGTGCTGGCCCACGCACGTTTTCCCTTCCGCCGACCCCCCAGGCGGAACCCAGTGGGATGGGTCTGGCCTGGGAGCGCCGGCGCTAGTTTTGGCCGAAACGGCGCTATTTGGGTTCCTGGCGGGGGAGGGGCGACTGGGAGAAAAACGGCGCTATTTGGCCCAAACGGCGCTATTGCGGCTCCTGGGGGCGCTGGGAGGCACGGATGGAGATGCCCTTACGTCTTATGTTTTGCAACGATAAAGCACGCGGCGATATATGGCTGAATATTTTGAATTGTTATTTTGATTGAAACGAGATCTAGTGGAGTTGAGGGAGGAAAAGAAAATTATGTTGTTTCCACCCATTGATTTGAGATCGCGGCGATGTTGTTGACGTCTTGCCCTCGAGGAAGAAAGTGAGACAGAGCTGCTAACTGTGTCACATGCAAACAAGGGACTTGGGGTGTGGAGGTGGGGAGCCATGCCGACACTAGTGAAAAAGCCAACCCTCGGGGGCTAGAGCAATGGCCGGGGGTGGCAAACTGGTGTCGGATTGAGGAAGCAGGGCAGCATAGTGGACCCTCCAGACAATGGAGGATATGTGAAAGGATGTAACTATTTTAGATTTTTCCACAATAATTAAGATTTTTATGTGGTTCCTCTAACAAAAGTTTTGCTTACCAAAGATAAACTATTTAAAAAAATGGACATGGTGCACTAAGTGTATTGTGTGATTTAACGGAATTGATTGGCCATATTTTTATTTCTTGTAAGTTGGCTTGTTTTGTATGGAGGTTTGTTCAATTTACTTTTAGTATCTCTCCACTAACTAATGTCACCAATATGTTTGGGAATTGGTTGAATAGGGCGAACAAGAAAATCAAGGGGCGTATTAAAATTGTTGTTTACACTTTGCTTTGGGCAATTTGAAATTGTCGCAATGATGTTGTTTTTAACAAATCTATCAATGCAAATTTTCTACAGGTGATGTACAAGCTTCGCTTCCTCCTACCAGTAGACCAGCGAGGCGCTATGGATGTGTGCACTTTGTGCGACCCATGATTTGTAAACTTGATACTTAAAATTCCGCAATAAAATGGATGTGTGCATCCCTTTAATGCATATGCTGGGGCTAAACTCCCCCATTTAAAGAAACTACTTTAAATTTAGTAGTACATTGGCCAAGTCTAAACTTGAATCCACCGCCCAGTGCAAGTCGACGGGTCATATCCACGGGCAAGCGAGGCAAATTGAGAGTTGCCGGAGACGGAGAAGATGAAGAAGATGTAGGTAACTTTTCGTTTCGCTCTTGAAATTTTTACCACGGGAGCGAGTGTTAGCACCACCCCATGGAAAAATTGTTGTTTACCTGTATGTTATACATCTACAAAAACATTAAGGTTAGATAGGTGCAAACAATATTATTAAAAAATGGAAAAAATATTACTTTACAACCATACTTTTTTTTTCAAAAAGCGTGCAAGTTAACGTGGAGATTTCTCAAACGACGACGAGGAGTATTTGGGAACATGTCGCGAGCAGCTAGCTGTTACCGATCGCGTAGTGAGGCACGTACGGCGCACGGGTCGCATGCGTGGATCACTAGTAGAAACAAGCCCATCTATCCCGGGTCCAGAGGGCCTTTGATCCCGGGTTTACAACCGGGATTAAATGGTCGGGACTAGAGGGGGGTGGCTTTTATCCCGGGTGTCCACGACCCGGGATAGATGGGCCTCCACGTGGGCGCGGCTGGGCGCGCAGGGCGGGAGAGCTTTGGTCCCGGTTCGTGACACGAACCGGGACCAAAGGGTTTGCATCTTTTGTATTTTATTTGCTTATTTTTTAGGGTTTTCGATTTTTTGTTTTCCATTTAATTATTTCCTTTAATTAAGATCACGTTGCGCATACAAAGTCACACACATATATAAAGTTGACACATCGATCGATGTCACGCGTGATGCATACATATAAGTCACACACATACGTTTTGATACATATATAATTAAGTCACACACCGACAACACGTTTCTCACGTCGAGATCACGTCAATTACATTGGAGGCAGAAAATAATTTCTAGGGTGAAAAAATTCTCCGGATTTCTTCAGGACCTCCTTGTTCAAAAATCCTGCCAATTCCTCTTGAATTGCTGTAAGGCACTTCGTTGGTATGAGCTTGTCCTTCTCTCGTTCCATCTAGATCAATAAGAAAATGTGAAATCATCAGAAAATGTGAAAATGGAAATGAACACAAATATGGTAATGAAGTAATTGCCGATAGTGTATACAGACCTCTGTTGTTCTGAGCTTTCTATCCCACTGATGAACAAAAGATCGTATGTACTCGCAAACATAATATCCACATAAATTATTCCCTTGTGCCTGCCTCAGACACCACTTTACAAAGAATAGAATTTAATCAAAATAACAATCAAGCATGATAATGGTGCTGAAACTAGAATTTAAAAGTTGCGCGGACATATATATAGTGCTACTACTTACCTTGGTTTCATACCAAAACAGGTGTGGTTTCCAAGTCCCACGAACCTCGGTAATGAACTTTTCCCAAACCCTGGCCGGCAAAAGAAAAAATCAAAGGACTTGAACGAACGAAAGAGATCGATATATAGAGCGATAATGACTGAAATTACCTCTGAAACATTGCTTGCAAGTTGATATAATCGTCCATATTTTCCTTAACGAGTCCAGGACTTGAACGCATGCTTGTTCAGGTCTAATGTCTACCAGAATCCAATGGTTGCTTCACACATTTATATGTCCATGAGTTATACTAAACATCGAGTAAGCAAAGTAGAATGTGTAGAAGGTACGGTAACACTCACCTGAAGTTGTAAGGAAGAAGTATATCTTCACATGTATGGTGTTTCACTAGATATTGGAGCATGTAATGCTCGGTGTCCTCGGGATGGTTCCTTACGGTTACTTCATGAATCCAATATGGGTCCATGAACCCTAAACTATAGATTCCGTTGTCTCTGCATTCGACGATCTTCATTCTGCATATATAATAGCGTACAAAAGAATAAAGTTAGATAATTGGCAACGAACGAGCTGAGATAGAGACTTAATTAAATTGCATAAAATAAATCACTTACAAACAATAGCAGCTGATGATGGCTTTGTCGAGGGAGTCTTGATTGAATAACTGAAATATTTCGGCAAACGGCACATACATCGCGTTATCCTCTAAATAATGGTCTTTCTTATATGAAACGTGGAAATACTCATGGTGCTTCTTTACGGCTCCCTCGTACCACTCATGCAAACGTCGCAATTGTGTCGGCAGAGATTTGACCATCTCAGGTCTGACCAAGGGCTTCCCGTAGGCATATGTCCATGCATACATATACTCTTTGGGGTTTTCTATGCGAATTGTGTCTTGCTGTATTTCCTTATCGGACACCACTTTGAACGCGGGGACCGTCTGGTTTGCCTGTTCTCCGAGCTGGGCCACTTGTTTCCTGGATTTCTTATTAGCTTCCCTCTTTTGGCGAAATGCAGCCTCCTTCTCCTGCTGGGCCTTTTTAGCTGCCATCTGCTGCTGCTCCCTCTTTTGGCGACATGCCTCATTCTCCTACAAATTCCGTTCTCTAATTAACTTTTCAATGGTACGATCATAGTCGTCTCGCAGAATAGGCGGCCGTGCCGACCCAGTCGATAGATTTTTCAGAAATTGTGCCACTTTTCCCGGTGCTATTACCTCCTTTTGCATGTGCCGTTTCGGTGCCAATAGTTTTTTCACATCAGCTCGCACCGACTCCTCGAGTTCCTCTGGAGTCAAGTCGTAGGATCTCTTTGGAAGAGGCTTTCGCAACTCACGTTCCTCTCGAGTTTCTGGCGGGAAGTTTAAAGCGCACCTCTCTGTATATTTCGACGGGATCTTTAGTTTCCGCGAAACAGAGCGCACTCTTTCTTGAGGTGGTGGGGATGGACTCGGGTTGGGCTCCCGACAGTCGTCACGAGGTGGCGAGGATGCATCTTGAGGTGGGGGGATGGATCTTGAGGTGGTGGTGCAGGGGATGGATCATGACGTGGGGAGGGAGGATCTTGAGGTGGGGGGGATGGATCATGACGTGGGGAGGGTGGATCTTGAGGTGGGGGGTTGCTACTTGGAGGAGTCGGTGGCCTTGGCGGCGGCAAGTTTGGAAACAAGATGTATTTCTTTGGCCACAGAATGATGGACTTCTTGGCATCTCCTAGTGTCCTCTCGCCGTCACCTCCAGGAATGTCAAGATTTAGATTAGCATATAACGGCACCTCTAATCCTAGAGGGCACACAATCTTCTTTGCTTCGTACGTACTGGGGGGCAGTACGTTATCCCTTGGAAGCATCTTCTTTATTATTTTCAGCAAATTCTCAAATCCTCTGTCAGTTGTACCATTCTCTGCCTTCCATTGCAGCAATTCCAGCGTGGTATCAAGCTTCTTCTGGCCATCTTCGCAATTTTGGTACAACAATTTTTTGTGATCCTCTAACATGCTATCCAACTTCGACCTTTCGTTTTCACTTCCGCTGTTTATCCGTGCATCAAGAATGGCCCGGCCAAAATCATCATTGGGCTCATCATCATTGGGCTCTTCTTCAGCTTCGTCTTCCCCCATTGGAGTATCACCGTCTGCAGTGAACGTAGGATAGGTGTCATTATCCTCTTCTTCTTCATTTTCTTCCATCATAACCCCTCTTTCTCTGTGCTTGGTCCAACAATAATAACCATCCATGAAACCCTCCTCCAACAGGTGGACGTGAATGGTTCTTGACGTAGAGTAATCCCGCTTATTCTTGTAGACTCTATATGGACAAAGAATATAACCACTCGACGGCTTGTTATCATTAGCCACACGGAGAAAACTATGCATGCCATTGATAAAGTCGAGACCGCGTCGGTCACTGTACATCCATTGCCGACTCATCTGCATTATCTAAATATATCAAAAACCATTACTCTACATCATAAATATATAGTACTGACCAAATTAATTAATACAAGTTCATCACATTAAAACCAAAGTAGAGTAGTGCCCAAATGTAATACATTGTTCTAATGAAACATACATTAATTGAACCTAACATACAACTATCTAAAGAATTTAAATCCAACAACAAATGCGATCAAAATCGCAACTAAGGTAACTATTGAACCAACAGCATAATGATACCAAGCCTCTCGACTAATGGCATATTTTCTAATCTTTTTAAGCTTGAAGCGAATTGCCTCCATCTTCATCTCGTGAGCAGCGACGACGACCCCGTAAGCATCATCGATGTCGGCAATCTTCAAGTCCAATACACTCTTCTCTTCTAGGTATTGGAGACAAAGATCTTCGCTTATCTTCAATTTTGCTTTCAAATCGTCGTTTTCCTTTTTAAAATACTCGACAATAGGGTCGACTGGAATTTCCGGTTCAACTACCTCCTAAATAAAAATATCTCTACGTCAAGTTGGTCGGGCATGAGTGTGATAAACACGAAACGAAACAAATAGTTATGAAAATATACCACATCCGAATCATAGATCGGACGAGGGCCGACGGGGACGGATATCAAAACCATGACACTATACATATAAAAAACATAAGAAATTAATTATACAAGAAATAAATATGCATTTAAATCATACAAGTATATATATGTTTTAAAAATAAAAGATATAAAAGAGGCTCACCGAAGTGGTGCCGGTGACGGGACGACGCGGGCTATCGACGGCAGTGAAGACGGGGACAACACTAAAATCCACAAATAATAAATTAATTTGAGCTCAAAATGCAAATGCACTTTCTAGCTTGGGCATTTCATCAAACACCTTGCTAGCATTACAAAATTGAAATGAGCTAAACTAGCAACGAAATTAGCTAAAGTTGTAACGCCGGAGGAAAGAACGATGTTGCTAACCTTTGAATAGATGGGGTGACTTCAATCCTCTTAAATGGTGCAAAAAAATGGGGATTAATTTGAGTGGGAGAGAGGAAAATGGAGGAGAAATGGTGATGAACTCGAGCTAGCTCGGGGTGGATATAGCAGGGAGACCCTTTGATCCCAGTTTGTAACACGAACCGGGACCAAAGTTCCCCTGCCAGAGAGGCCCAGCGCTGCGACGCATGTGCGCGCATGTGAAGACCCTTTGATCCCGGTTCGTGTCACGAACCGGGACCAAAGGTCCCAACCGACCCAGGATCAATGCCCACGGGCGCCATGACGGCTCGACCCGGGATCAATGGTGCATCTATCCCGGGTTATAATTTGGCCAGGATAGATGGCCCAAACGGATGGCCCCTTTTCTACTAGTGGATGTATGTGTGCTAGCTCAGCTCCACCGGTCCGGCCGTATATATATCGTCGTCCCAGTCTGTAAAGAAGAAAAAAGAAAGAAAGCGAAGGAGTCAGATCGAAGCCCCTCGCTGCTGCTAGCTAGAAACAAAACGGGAATTATATAATTAGCAGCCAAAGTTTGCCTTCACCACCACCACCCATGCAGCCGACGAACGACGCGGCTGCTCGTTTGCAGGTCAACGCCCGCGCGCGTAATCAAGCAAGTAAGCCAAAGCCAAACTCTACATCCAACCAATTAGTCCCTCAAGCAACTGCCGTGGTATTCAAGGTGCAAGTAACTTTGAACCTGGACCGATGATATATAGGAATAACATGCCCAAAATATAACGAATTCGGAGATGGAATTTGCACGATTGTAGATCTCAACAATATCTACACCCGGGAATGTTTTCGTGATTTTTGAAATTTTAAAAATGTCGATTTCAAATTTTTAAAAACAAAACGGGCTCCATGTAGCCTAGGTTCCAAAAAAACCCACTCTCCGCACAACGTTTGAAACAATACATCAAAGTACACCGTAACTCCGCCAGCTGAAAAGAAAGACAATATTCTAAGATGAGATACATCTATTAATCTCTTTTACTTTTCAACATTAGACTGCTCATTAGCTTCTTGTTGGTAGCGAGCATTTCTTGCACACTAGCTGTCGTGGTGGTATCACGGCTGATGGACGCTGGTGGAATCTGGGAGAGGGCTAGCGCGCTAAGAAGCGCACACGAAGAACACAACAGCACACCAAGGTCTACCCAGGTTCAGGACCCTCGTGAGGAGGTAAAACCCCTACTCCTGTCTGTCTCTCTGTATATCTCGGTATCACAAATACAAGCTTGCTCCTTGAGCTGTATAACACAACAATGGTGCAAAGCACAAGGTAGAAGATAATGCTATGGGGAGAAGTGTCTCTCAGGGCATCGTCCCTCACGCAGGAGGGGGTAATGGCACATATATAGGCTAAACCGGGTTACCGGAATACCCCTTGCAACGGTCACCTCTCCGTACCGGCACTGCAGACATGCACGCCTGCACGTCATGATTGTCTCTGCATAGTGGACAGGACGTGGCTTGCCCATGTCCTGTCCCATATCTCTGCTCCAAAGTACGCCCGAGGTCAGCGACAAGACAGGGCCTGCCCATGCCCCTGCCTCGCAGTCTGTTCCCGGATAACCCGGAGTCAGCGGTGGAATGATGGCCTGCCATCTCGGTCTCCTGCACGCCCCCGTGTCAGGCGCTTCCGTGTCAGGCGCTCCCGTGCCAGACGGGAGGTGACAGGAGCATTGACTCTTGTCCGACATATGGATAACCCGGCATGGACATGCCGGATCCTCCTTCCTCAAATATCCTTCCCTGCACATAAGAAAACACACAAGTTACCGACATACATATGTCGGTTATGTTATCTCGGTTCCTTATCTCGGATCCCTTGTCTCGGTCGACACATGCCGGCTATCACCAGCATGATATATCGGTTCCTTCCGGATGGGGGTATCTCGATACGCCTATGTCGGTTTGCACCTGCATCCCACTCTGAAGCCTAGGTAAGCCGGTATCACTGTAACTTGGCCCACACTTGGCATAGCTTTTACCTCATCATGACCCTACCCGGGGGTAGCCCCCCACATTAGTTCCCGAAGCTGGTGCGGTCCTGAAGCCTTGGATGAAACCAACCGAAACAGCCGTAACAAGCATCCGACATTACCATGTCGGTTCAACCGTAAAGCCGTGAACAACCTCTTTCACTGAGTTCGACATAAGCTCCAGTGTCGGCTTTCTCCGGCACTAGAATTCTGCTGATAGAGCAAGTCAAAGCTTTCTCGACCAACTCAACTTAACCCAACCATCCGACATTCACATGCCGATTTATTGCAAGCTTCAAAGAGCGAACTTTTCACATCCTCTGAGATTCACCCTTGTGCCGGTCTCTTCGACACAAAAAATTCCCGCAATCTCTCAAAGATCTCTCCGCAGCACGTGGCAGAGAGAAGCTGCACGCTGCCTCGTTTCTGAACAAGGACAGATACATCTCTGCACACACGCCGCCCACGTCACGCGCCGTCATGTCTCAAAAGCACTCGAGTACCTTTGACCGTGGCGTGCCTCCTCGATTCCCGCGCCATTAACCGCACACGATCACGCCGCGTACCGTTACCACTTTGTGGCCCACGATGCGGCAGATCGTGCGGCCGCAAATCTCGCAACCGCGCAGATCGGGCGCGGTTAATCCGCGCGCACGATGCGGTAACTGCACGCGGTAAAATAGGAAACCGCACGCGCGCCGTACCCATAAATAGGGGGACGTGCACATCTCCTCGTCCTCTCCGCATCCTTCTTCTTCCTCTTCTCTCCCCTGCGATATCGCCGCCGCCGCACAGTGAGCTTCACCACCGCGCGACGCCGGATCTCGCGCGCCACTGCCCACCGGAGCACCTCGCGCCGCCACTGGACACGCGCAACTCCGGCAAGCCCCGCGCACCTTCGCCCTGCATCACCGTCGCAATCTCCGGTAAGTTCATCTCCCTTGGCATCGCCGATGAAACATGTTCATCCTCTCCGATGAACACGTTCATCCTCTCCGGCGAACTTTGCTTATCTTCCCCGACAGACTTGCTCTCTCCTCCGTAGATGCCATTGCCCGTAATTACTCAGATCCCTTTTAGATCTTCTTCACCGTGCCTCTTAACAATCTTGCAATAGTTTCTCCGCGGGTCTTCACAAGTTTCAACTCACAAGTTCTTATATTTATCTTCTATTTATTTTTCCTCGTAGATCCTTCCATCAAACACATAGCCACAGAAACGTGTTTCCCGCCACTTATGCTCTTTTCCTACGTTGCCCAAATGTTCCGAGATACCTATCTCGGTTCCTTTATAGCCTGAATACTCCGAGATACTTATCTCGGTTCCTCTATTACACACATACTCCGAGACACTTATCTCGGTTCTTCTGTGTCTCTTTTGCAGATCTCTTCCGAGATGTCAACCAGCAATACCCCGGAACCTACCGAGGATATCGCTGAGGGAGAGCGCGCCGGGTGGGAGGGTTCCGATGTAAAACGGGACGAGATAGACTGGCTAGTCCGGACCAAACGCATTCCGGCACAAGTCATATGCCGGGTTCCCGGTAAAGAGGCCGAGCCGAGGCTGAAAACTGGCGAGCGCGTGGTCTTCGTCGCGCACTTCGAGCGCGGCTTTGGACTCCCGGCGAGTGAGTTCTTCCGGTCCTTCTTGGATCGGTTCCGGCTTCAACCTCACCACCTTCCAGCCAACGCCATTACCACGCTCTCTGCGTGTGTCTCTTTCTCCGAGGGATACCTCGGACTTTGGCCCACGGTGGAGCTCTGGGCCAAATACTTCCAACTCCGGAAGCAAAGTGTCCCGGATCCGGAGAACAAGAACATGCCCAAGGAGATGACCCCGTGCGGAGCTGCTACCATCATACCTTGGAAGGGTTCCGTGTTACCTCGGATTCAAGGGCTGGAGTCATGTCGGAAATGGCAGCGCACATTCTTCTATGTGAAGAACCCGGACAGCCCGAACAATGCTGATTATCTGAATCTGCCGATATTCAACATCACCACCCCCACTGAACAGTTCAACTGGTCCCTCAACCCGAAGGACCTGAACATCGAGATCAACCAGATCCACAAGGTCATGGAGGAGCTGGTGAAGGCAGGACTAACAAGCGATGATCTCCTGAGGACCTTTATCAGCCGCCGAGTTTCCCCCCTCCAAGACCGAGTTCACAAGATCTGCCACATGAGTGGCCAGTATGATCCAACTCGGATCAGCACCCACGAGCTGAGCAAAGCCGAGATCAGAAGACGTGTCAAGGCCATTGCCCGCACGGTGATGACCGAGGAATGGGAATGGGGTCTAGAACCTCATAACCGATCTCGGCTTCCGGATCAAGTAAGTAACCTTGCAATTTACACAACATATTCTTTCCTACCGAGGTAACTCTTATGCCGGTCCCGTACTCCGCACATAAAGTAACTCGGTTTCCCTGCTTCTATCTTGCAGAGGTTTACCTGGCAGAAGACTGAAGATGGAGAGGATCCCTCCGCCAAATGGGGCCAAGATATCCCTGCCCCGGATGTCGCCGAGGTAGAAGACCCGGACGACGAGGATCAGCTGCCAATACCGAGAGCTGGCGCCCCTACCTCGGGTAAGCCTCGAGCCCGAGCCTCAATCCGAGATTGGTCGGATGATGATGATTGCGAAATGCTAGAGGCAATTGACGCTCGTCCCATCGCCTTTGCTCCCCCAGCCCCGGCATCAACTAACCCGGGTGGCTCTGCCCCGAGTACACGCCCTGCTACCTCGGGCAAACAAGTGGCATCTCGCAAACGCGCCGAGACCGGAACCTCGAAAACCGGAACCTCCACATCCTCGGATCTAGCCGCGCCGCAGGCGAAGCGACAAAAGAGAGGAGCGGTCAAGCCGAGAAAAAGCAAGAAGACCCCGCCAGTTACTGAAGGGTAAGATACTCTTTGCCGACACAAGTTTACTTCCTTTTTTCCTTCTGCCGGGATAACTTTTTCCCAAGGTTCAAAAAAGCGTACGCTTGGCCACGCTTAAGCGTGTAAGCGAGCGCACCTGGAGCAAAACGCTCAGGATTAGGCCTAAGCGGCCCATTAGGCGCTAAGCGAGATTAAGCGGCCCGCTTAGGCGCTGAGCGCATGCTTCCTCCTTCTCGAGCGTCGCTGAAGCGGAGGTAGGCGGCGGCTGAGCGACGAAGCTGGCGGCGGGAGGAATGAAAAATTGGACAGGAAAGGAGGGAAACGAGGAAGCAGAGAGAGGGAAATACACGGGCAGGCCTAGGAATCCCCAATTCGGCCACTTCCAGTCTCCTTCCCAGATCGAGAACTCGAGGTAGAGAGAAACGACGCCTCTCCCGCCCGCCGCCGTTCAAGCCCCTGCGCCGCCGTCGTTCAAGCTCGTCCACTAGACCGCCTGTGCTGGAACCCCTCTCTAGCAGCTCGTTCCCCTCATCCCTTCTCGGTCTAGAATCCGGATCGCCAGCCACACATCGGGTATTTCCGTATTCCGCTCCTTCTCAGCTTTTGTGCGTGTGAGTTGTGACTGCTCTGCTGCTACTGCTTGGTTTCTGGATGGATCGATCTGTTTGTTGGATGTTGTTGCGTGTGCTTCTAGCCCAGATTGCAATGGACTATGTACTGCTAGCCTGATTGCATATGTTTGTGCTGCTGCTCGCCTGATCTTGCTTATTTCTGTGTGCTTTGTCTGTGATACTGCCTGAAATATAGGATTACATGTCTATTAGGCTTATATATGCCTATAATTTCATCCCTAATTTTGTGTCCGTACAGATCCGTACAAAACGCTTAAGCAGCGCTTAAGCTCGCTTAAGCTGTAGTTCCTCTAATCGGAGCCTCACCGCTCGCTTACCGCTTTCCGCTTTTTTGAACCTTGCTTTTTCCGACATAACATTTTTCTTGTTTGACGCAGTGCACCCCTTGAAGTTGAGCAGAGCGCCTCTTCTATGCGCTCGCCCCTTCCGAGTACAGCCGAGCCTCGGCCGCGTGACTCCGGGGCACCCGCCACCTCAACCGTCATTCCCGAGGTTGTGATCCTCGACCAAGATGATGGCTCCGGTGCCCCCACCACGGAAACCGACACCCGCGGGCCGACACTTCGGTGACCTCGGGCGCACAGCAAACACCATCACCCAGCCACAGCCGCAACAACAGCAACAGCAACAACAACAGCAGCAGCAGCAACAGCAGCCACCCAACAGCACCAAGGACACAACAACCTCAACAGCACCAGCAGCAGCCAAAGCAGCCGCCCCGGCCGAGATCCACCACCAAGTCCCCCACCAAGTCCACCGAGTTAACAACTCGGAAAGCTACTCCACTTGCCAAGCCGACACATAGCCAAGCAGCCACCGGGAAACAGCTTGCCAACCCGGAGAGACAAGTGGTGTTGACTCCAACCACTACCCCGGAGCACCAGGCTCTCACCACTTCTGTCTCCCGAGTTGCCAGCGGCAGCTGGGTTTTACCCCAGCTCCAAACTCAGAGTGGACACAGCTTAGGCTCGGAGAAGCAATATCACATGGACTGGAACGCTGCCGACACAAGCGAGGTCTCCTCCGCGCACCCGGTCATTCCTCATCCAGCTGGCCCCAGTGCACTTGCTCAGGCCATGCACAATTTGCAAGTCTCGACCCTTCGAGCCAGCAAGCTTGCCGAGGTATCTTTTCCTCAGCCAAACTTTTATTTTCCTTGCCATAGATGATAAACATACACAATCCCCAGTCCCCGAGATTCGGGTTGAGTGACCTGTGCTCGCCCGAGTAAAGATCACTCAGCGCGAAACTTCACCAAATTTTCATCATTAAACTCAGAAAATCCGACACTTCGGATCTTCAAGAAATCCGACACTTCGGGATCTTCAAAAAATCCGACATCCAGTCCCCGAGATTCTTGTCGAGTTTTACTCGGCAGGAATCTTTAAGAAATCCGACACTCAGCTTTACTCGGCATGAATCTTTAACTAACCGCACTAACTCTTTGCCCTTTTCAGGATTGCACCAATGCTCGGACCACGGTGTTTCGGAAGTTGCTTCTGGACCACAACAAGCTCAAGAGGTCCCACAAGCAACTTCAGGAGACGCTGAAGAACAAGGAACAAGCGCACGCCACTGCCCTTCAGAAGGAGCGGCAAGAAGTGTCTCGGCTCCAGGAGGAGCTTGCCCGGGTCCAGGGTGAAAAACCGGCATTGAGCAGGCCCTGATGCAAAAGGAGGAAGCTGCTCAGAAGCACAAGGAAACGCTCGCAGCGTCCGAGGTTCGCGCTACCTCGGCTCAAGGAGAACTGGATGCCCTCAAGGCAAAATCCGACATCTGGCTCCGCGAGCTCACCCGGCTGAACAAGGAGATGGACTGTAAGTTTCTTTATCCTTTCCTTTTGCTTTCATTACTTGCGCCGACATTAAGATATGCCGGTATATAACTCAATTTGGTGATAGCTTTTCTGTCTTCAGATCACTTCGCCCACTCCAAGGCTGCTGCACTCAACACTGTGCGCAAGGCACGAGCGAAGAGAGCCGAGGCTGGCCCAATCCCGGAGGAATGGGATATGGAAGATTACTTGACTGCTCTGAATGCCCGCATCTCTCCTTTGAAGGCCATTGGCCTGGACCTTCTTGATGCCGGTATCAAAGCTTACCGAGCTTTATGGCCAGGATCTCCAACTCCTTCTAGCATTGAAGAACTGTCCAAGTGTCTGACGGGGGCCGAGGCCAGGATCCGAGAGTGGAGATCCTCAGCAGCTCGTGCCGGAGCTGATCAAGCACTGACCTTTGTGCTCTCCTGGTACGAGTCCATCAATCTCAACGCCGTGCGCTCCCTGCGCCAAGGCTCCAAATGGACCTCCGATCCGACATTGATAGAGAGCCGCAAAGATGCAGCCAAGTTCATGGCCAGTTATGCTCCCACCCGACACTTCATCCCGGGTCCCGCCTACTCGGATGACGAAGAAGAGGACCAGGATGATGAAGAGGGCGAAGAAGAAGATGACGTTGATGAGGAGATCGAGGCCGAGACTCTCGACGCTGCCACTGCCGGAGCGACCGAGACTGCTGCTGCCAGCGCAACCGAGACTTCCACTGCCGGGGCTGCCGACACTTCTGCCGCCGAAGCAACCGACATTGTCAAGCCGGCTGCGACCGACGCTTCAGAGAAGCCGGTAACCGAGACTTCTGAGAAGCCGGTAACCGACACTGCTGGTGCC
Organism: Poa pratensis; assembly: GCA_947311845.1. Taxonomy (NCBI): domain Eukaryota; kingdom Viridiplantae; phylum Streptophyta; class Magnoliopsida; order Poales; family Poaceae; genus Poa; species Poa pratensis. The sequence continues at coordinate 1,557,043 of CAMZMU010000037.1, read as the reverse complement.
TCGGCAGCCACTCCAACTCCCGAGGTTGCTCCAACCACTGAAGGCTCTTCTGCCGCCGAGACTGCTCCCGAGCCTCGCACCGCTCCAACTGCTCCGAGCTCTCCGAGGCAGCTGCCTAAGCTTATCAAACATTGAACTATTAAATCCCCGGAATGCCGGGTGCAGATGTAAATATACGTTTAAGTATTTCGCAGTGCTACTTTTATCATATTAGCTTCAACAAGACAAGCTTAATGCCGTATCACTTTGCACCAAGTCCCCGAGTTTACTTTCTTGTTTACTATACTTAGTAATCTTTGCTCTTGTCTACCATTTAGGCGTTCGACAGTCGAGTCACAAGATCAATCATTATAGCATACAATACTTGTAAATTTTGAGGTAAGGTTTAGAGTCATCCGACACAAGAAAAGGAACGAAAAAACCGGGTTAGTAAACGACATATGTCGGATCTTTTTAGGACCGAGTCCCCGAGTCCATTTTCATGTTTACCATATACCATAACCTCTGCTCTTGACTGCCATTTCGGCGTTCGTCAGTCGAGTCACAAGATCACAACAAAATAGCATACATTACTTGAACTTTGAAACGAGGTCTCAAAATCATCCGACATATGAACAACACAGAAAAAACCGAGATAAAACACAAGCATATAGACAAAGGCAGTCCCCGAGTTTCTTTTCGGAGTGCCGGCATTTTATTCAAAGGAAAAACCGAGATACATACACTGCGCCCTTAAGAGTAAAAGGGACGAAGTAGAGCTACATTCCAGGGTCTTTTGGTCTCCTCTCCGGATTTGTCCATCACATTTTTCCTCGGTGCCTGTGCATCTATAAGATAGTATGAATCATTGTGCAGAGCCTTGCTCACAATGAACGGTCCCTCCCATGGAGGTGACAACTTGTGTCGGCCTGCTTTGCGTTGCACTAGCCTCAACACCAAATCTCCCTCTCGGAAAACCCGAGGGCTGATCTTCCGGCTATGATAGCGTCGGAGATTTTGCTGATATATGCTGACCGAGATAAGGTCAGTTCTCGTGCTTCTTCGAGCAAATCAACATCATTTTCCCGAGCTTCTTTTGCCTCGGTTTCAGTGTACAGCGCCACTCTTGGCGAGTCATATTCCATGTCGGTTGGTAGACCGCTTCTGCTCCATAGACCAGAAAAAATGGCGTATAGCCAGTTGATCGATTTGGTGTGGTCCTTAGACCCCACAGCACTGCTGGTATCTCCTCTATCCAACATCCCGGAGTTCGCAACAGTGGTTCAATCAACCGAGCTTTGATACCGGCTAACACCAATGCATTTGCTCTTTCCACTTGCCCATTTGCCTCAGGGTGTGCCACCGAGGCTATGTCCAACCGAATTCTCTTATCCGCACAGAACCGAGCAAACTCTCCCACAGCAAAGTTTGTGCCATTATCCGAGATAATGCTATGGGGGTAACCATATCTCAAAATGATGTCCTTCAAAAAGGTCACGCTGTGTGACCATCACACTTCCGGATAGGCTTTACCTCGATCCACTTGGTGAACTTGTCCACCATCACCAGCATATGAGTCATGTTACCTCGGGCTGGCCTGAATTCTCCCACCATATCCAGCACCAAACTGCAAAGGGCCAAGTGATTGGAATTGTCTTGAGTGCCGAGGCTGGCAGGTGGATCTTTTTAGCAAACCTCTGACATCCCTCACACTTTCTGACGATATCTTCTGCCTGGTTCAAAGCACTGGGCCAATAAAACCCATGCCGGAATACCTTAGCCACCAAGGCTCTTGATGAAGCATGATGACCACACTCTCCTTGATGAATTTCCAGGAGCATCTCCTGCCCTTCTTGCGGCTCGACACAGCGCTGCAGTACCTCGGTCACACTTCTCTTGTATAACTCCTGGTTGATGATGGTGTAGGCCTTGGATCTTCTTTGCACTTGCCTAGCTTCAACTTCATTACTTGGCAAACTCCCATCCATCATAAATGCCATTATTGGTTGTGCCCACTCCGGCACAGGACGCACAGGAAAGACAGATCATCCACCTCCATGAGATCAACCGACATTACTTCTTCCGAGATTGAGAGCCAGTCCCCGGGTTCTGCCAAGCAGTCCCCGGGTTCTCCCAAATGCATCCGACATCGACGTCCATGGGAACAGCACCAGACTCCGGTTTTGCCGGGATAAAAATTGACTCGGACTCCGGCGATGGTTTGATTGATGGCTTCCTCAGATGCTCCAAGGCTATGCCGGGTGGAATTGGATCCCGGGATGAACCTAGCTTGGACAGTACATCGGCGGCGTCATTTTCAGCCCGAGGTATATGCGTGAGCTCGCAACCTTCAAAGAACCCCGAGATCTTCTGGACATGAAACCGATACAACGCCATGTTGGCATCTAAAGCATCCCAATTTCCCGAGACTTGCTGCACCACCAAATCCGAGTCTCCGAAACATTCTATCCGGCGAATACCAATTTCTTTGGCCACATTTAGCCCATGAACAAGTGCCTCATACTCGGCCACATTGTTAGATGCCGCAAAATGAATCTGCAACACATATCTCAACTGATCATGCTTTGGCGAGGTAAGGACTACCCCGGCACCTAAACCAATTTTTGTTCTTGATCCATCAAAGTGCATTCTCCAGTAATTGGGGTCAGGCCGTGGTGGCTCATATTGCATTTCAGCCCAATCCACCAGGAAATCCGGCAGTGCCTGAGATTTAATGGCATCTCTTCTTTCATAGTGAGGAGTGTAAGGGGACACCTCGATAGCCCACTTGGCTACTCGGCCAGTTGCATCTTTACACCCAATGATCTCCGAGATAGGAGCCTCCACACCACAGTGATTGAATGCTCTTGGAAGTAATGTTTCAACTTCTTAGCAGCCAGATAGACACCATATGTCATTTCTGGTAGTGCGGATAGTTCTGCTTGGATAACGAGATCACCTCGCTGAGGTAATACACTGGCCTCTGCACAGTTTTGCCATCTTCTTCTCTCTCCACTACCAATACGACACTCACAACCCGGTTTGTGGCTGCAATGTAGAGCAACATCGGCTCTTTGGGTAATGGTGAAGCCAGTATCGGCGCAGTTGCCAACATCTTTTTTAACTCGGTGAACGCCGCATCTGCTTGCGGGGGCCACACGAAGTGGGTTGTTTTCTTCATGAGTTGATACAAAGGCAATGCCTTTTCCCCAACCTGCTAACAAACCGACTTAAAGATGCCAAACATCCAGTGAATTTCTGCACGTCTTTGAGACATGTCGGTAACCTCATGCTTTCAATAGCACGGATTTTTGTCGGGTTCACCTCGATACCTCGGCTTGACACGAGGAAACCGAGTAATTTGCCTGCCGGCACACCGAAGGTACATTTGTCCGGGTTAAGTTTTATCCGGAATTTCCTCAGATTCTCAAATGTTTCTCGGAGATCATCAATCAGAGTAGCTTTCTCCTTAGACTTGATGACAATGTCATCGACATACACCTGCACATTTTTTCCTATTTGATCATGCAAGCATTTTTGCATACATCTCTGGTAAGTGGCACCAGCATTTCTCAAACCAAAGGTCATGACACGATAGCAATAAGCCCCATACGGGGTGATAAAAGCAGTTTTCATTTGATCAGCAGGGTTCAGTGGTATCTGGTGAAAACCAGAATACGCATCTACAAAGGATAACAGCTCACACCCGGCTGTGGAATCGATCACTTGATCTATCCGAGGCAGCGGGAATGGATCCTTAGGACATGCCTTGTTCAAGTTTGTGTAATCAATACACATACGCCACACAATGGCCACATTTGGGTCATCTTTTTTCTTTTCCACCAGGACCGGGTTAGACAACCAGTCCGGGTGCAGCACTTCCATGATGAACCCAGATGCAAGTAACCTGGCCAGTTCATCACCTATCACTTTCTCCTCTCATCCGAGAGACGCCGCATAGGTTGCTTCACCGGCTTCATATCCGGTCTGACGAACAAAGAGTGCTCAGCCAACTCCCTCGGAACACCTGGCAGGTCCTGATTTGACCATGCAAAGATATCCCGGTTCTCACGGAGGAAGTGACTGAGCTCGCCTTCCTATTTCTCAGTTAACCCGGTACCAATGATGACGTTGTGGTCCGGACATGCCGGGTCAACATTGATCTTCTTGGTCTCTTTGGGCACCTCGAAAGTTGCATTCTGCTCCGGGTTAGCCATACCCGGCATACCGAGTTGCGTGACTGAGCCAATGCCACCACTTCATGGATCTTCTTCTTCTCTGCAGCAATGATCAGTGACTCGGCTAAGCACGATCCAGCCGAGGCACACTCCAGTGCACGCTTGTAATCACCCGAGATAGTGATGATGCCATTAGGACCCGGCATTTTCATCTTGAGGTAACCCACATGGGTGGATATCATGAACTTGGACAGCGCCTACCGAGTAAAGCATGGTATGGACTTTCGAGGTCCACTACCTCAAACTGGATGCTCTCAGTTCGGCAGTTGTCCTTGGTGCCAAACAACACATCAACCCAAATTTTGCCCATAGGTGCACATGAAACACCTGGCACTATGCCATGAAAGGTGGTAGAACTCGGTTGCAGCATGTTTGCCGAGATACCCATCTTCACCATGGTGTCTCGGTACATGATATTGATAGCACTCCCATTATCAATGAGAACTCGGGTGAACCGAATATTGAGTGTCGGTCCGAAGAATGTCGGATCCACCACCAATGCATAACCTCCCGGAGTTGGCATAACTCGGGGATGATCCCTTCTGCTCCAAGTGATCTCTTGCTCGGACCAGTGCAAATACTTCGGTATTGCCGGCATAACTGCGTTCACCTCCAGTGCACGCCGATGCAAGCTCTTCTTGTCAGTTGGCTCGGTCACAAATATCACATAGCTCTGATGAGCTTCTCTGTAATCTCCCTGGGGATACTCTCCCTGCCTGCTGGGACCAGTGTTGTTGTTGTTCCCTCCGACATTCACCTGATTCACAGGCTTCGGATCTGCTTGCCTCGGAACTGGCGGAATCACCGGGATAGCATTTGCTCCGGTAAGCGGCAAGTTTTGCCTCGGGGGATTCTCTGAGGTGCCCCCACTTGATTTCCTCCGGCTCTGGCTCCTTCTCCCCTTGTGCGCTGATACCAGCTGCACTGCCGAGTTGTATGGTTGCGGCCTGCGATGTCTTGGGTGTGGAAACTGCAGGCCCATCCAACATAGCCTCATAAGTTAAGGATGGCTTCTGGTCACCCCATGGCCTTTCCCTCTTGATTCTGGCCCCATGCTGGGCCATTGAACTTCGGACGCTGGCTATTACCGGCATCTGGCTGGTCTTGGTTTACAGCTGCAACCTGGTTCGAGCCATACCGGTAATCCGGTTCTCTCCTCTTGTTACCGAAGTCCTGGCGATCGTTCTGCCTGACTGGCCCGGGTCTGTTGTTCACCGGGTATCTTCTACTCGGCTCTCCCGAGTTCAGCAAAGGTTGCATCGGATCACCCAGTGCATAGCTATCCGCAATCCGGATTGTCTCGGCCAGAGTGGCCGGCATTTCCCTCTGCAACTTCTGCCAGAGCATGGAGCCATGTCGGCACCCCTGGGCAAACCAAGATATGGCCTGTGCCTCTACAACTCCTTCACAGGAATTGCGAATAGTACTCCACCGGGTTAAGTAATCCCGGTCAGTTTCATTATCCCTCTGCTTGCACATCGCAAGCTGTTGAGGACGGTTTGGTCTCTTGTATGTGCTGGAGAAGTTGCTAACAAATGCTTCTTCAAAGTCCAGCCAGCAATCAACACTGCCCTCTCGCAGGTTGTTCAGCCAAATCCGGGCTGGCCCCTCCAACATCTGCGGGATATACCTCACCGCCCATCTGCGGTTACCTCCCGCAATATGCACAGCCGACACATAATCTGTCAGCCAATCCTCCGGCTTGGTGCTGCCGTCATATGTTTTTGCACCTCGGTTTAGCTGAAAGTGCCGCACCGGTGGTTCCCTCATGATCCGAGGTCCAAAACATGCCGGACCAGGTGGACCTTGCTCTTCCAGCATCTCGGACATATAAATCTGTCCAACTTGTACGTGCATCATTTGGTGACAACTGGCGAGTCCCAACCGAGATCCCAGTGCACCTTCATATCTCGGATACCCGGCTTTCTCCATAGCCGAGTAACCATCATCATAACGGTTAGCCACCTGTCAACAACTTGCGGCTGCTGGACATGCCCGACATTTTGCTGCTGCTGCTGGGCGAGATTTTGTGTCGGATACCGAGGTGGATAACCTCGGCCAGCCGAGTTAACTACCCCGGCACCTGGACCGCCCTGACCGGGATTGCTTCTACCCCGGCCGGCACTACCTCGCCCAACCTGTTTTCCGGCACACGCCGGATCATACACCTGCATCTGTTTGCTCTTACCGGAGTTTACACTCCGGTCACGATCTACACCGACATGCGGTGAAGAAGCTTGCCCCTTAGATCCACTAGCTCCCTAGCCGAGTGAACAACATCGACCCACCTGCAACTGTGTGGCCTTGCGATAGGCCTCATTCTGCCGGGTAGCCACAGCTACCAGCTCATTAACTCGGTCTGCTGCCTGCGGAGAGCTTCTCCGGATAAGCCAGACAACTCGGCTCTTGCTGCCTCGGCAGCCTAAGAGTCTTAGCAGGGGAACTATACATCGGTTTTTCGACCGATAAGGCACTAGGAGTTTTACTAGAGCTAGATCTACCATCTCTAGCTAACTCGGCATTGAGGTTTTTACCTCTCTTGCGCACATCCTCTACTCGACTAGGGCGAGCAGCTACCGGGGTAAAACCATGTGCTAGGTTATACTCACGGACAGTTATCCCAAACTCTCTTCGTACCTCGGCCATCTCCAGAGCCTCCTGAAGCAAGCTCTGACGCCGTGCCTCCAACTCTGCCTCTGACTGGGCAGCATCTGTACCGGCAACTACCGGCACATTTAACTTCTCTATGATCTCCTCGAGGTGAGCTGGCTTAACCGGCACATGGGATGTACCGGCCTGGCCGGGGAGGTTCTCCCTCCTCTCCAGCGGCACTTTCGCCGATCTAACCTTTGGTGCGGGATTACCGGCATCTCCTTTGCCGGGGTCTCCTTTACCGGCATCGGCCGCAGTGCCGGTCATCATGACCTCTGCGCAGCTCCCGGGGCGAGCGCTACGCCGGCCGCGAGCCGCACAGATGGCAGGAGGATCCTCCGCCACAAGCACCTGCTCGGGGTACTTGCAGACAACCTCGGTGGCGACGTAGGTCACGAAGGTGCCGAAGCTGATGAGGCAGCCGTTCGTCGGGAACGGCCTGCTGCCGAAGCATCCCGCGTTGTCGCTGATGAAGTTCAGCGCGCCGAGCTTGCAGACGAGCCCGCAAACGACGCGCTCGCCGGAGTTGATGATGGAGCCCGTCCGGAATGTCACACCAGCCAGCGCCGCTGCTGCCCCACGGTGGGCGCCAACTGTCGTGGTGGTATCACGGCAGATGCCATAGGATGGCTAAAGTGTGGGGCCGATGGACGCTGGTGGAATCCGGGAGAGGGCTAGCGCGCTAAGAAGCGCACACGAAGAACACACAGCACACCAAGATCTACCCAGGTTCAGGGCCCTCGTGAGGAGGTAAAACCCCTACTCCTGCCTGTCTCTCTGTATATCTCGGTATCACAAATACAAGCTTGCTCCTTGAGCTGTATACACAACAATGGTGCAAAGCACAAGGTAGAAGATGAAGCTATGGGGAGAAGTGTCTCTCAGGGCATCGTCCCTCACGCAGGAGGGGGTAAGGGCACATATATAGGCTAAACCGGGTTACCGGAATACCCCTTGCAACGGTCACCTCTCCGTACCGGCACTGCAGACACGCACGCCTGCACGTCATGATTGTCTCTGCATAGTGGACAGGACGTGGCTTGCCCATGTCCTGTCCCATGTCTCTGCTCCAAAGTACGCCCGAGGTCAGCGACAAGACAGGGCCTGCCCATGCCCTGCCTCGCAGTCTGTTCCCGGATAACCCGGAGTCAGCGGTGGAATGATGGCCTGCCATCTCGGTCTCCTGCACGCCCCCGTGTCAGGCGCTTCCGTGTCAGGCGCTCCCGTGCCAGACGGGAGGTGACAGGAGCATTGACTCTTGTCCGACATATGGATAACCCGGCATGGATATGCCGGATCCTCCTTCCTCAAATATCCTTCCTGCACATAAGAAAACACACAAGTTACCGACATACATATGTCGGTTATGTTATCTCGGTTCCTTATCTCGGATCCCTTGTCTCGGTCGACACATGCCGGCTATCACCAGCATGATATCTCGGTTCCTTCCGGATGGGGGTATCTCGGTACGCCTATGTCGGTTTGCACCTGCATCCCACTCTGAAGCCTAGGTAAGCCGGTATCACTATAACTTGGCCCACACTTGGGCATAGCTTTTACCTCATCATGACCCTACCCGGGGTAGCCCCCCGACACTAGCTACTACATATATATAGCTAGCTAGACCACGTCATTGATGGGAAGAGTACAAAGACAAGGGTTGACTTATACCATAAGCTACACCTCTAAAGCTAGATAGCACAACAAACATAGACATGTAGCTGCAATTTCTTAGTATATTAATTAAGCATGTGCATGCATGCATATTTCTTATATTAATTAAGCATGCATGCATGTGTGATTCTCGTAGTGCTCGGCCGAATGGCTAGATAGCACAACCAAGGTCATGCACCACGTAGTTCATGATAATATCAACATATTTAGCATGTAGGTGCATCTTGGCATGAAAAAATAGTGCCAGAGAGAGTTTTCAACTTTTTTGTTAAAAATATCATTTACCACAAACCGATTTTTGTGTGAAGCAAATGCAAAGAATATGATGCAAAAGGGCACAACTCACAGGATGTCCAATGCCCAAATATTTTGAATTTTCTCTCTTTATAGCAACTCTTTGCTCGTTTAAATTTATGATAGCAAAATAATTTTACTTCGTTTGGCTCCTTAATATGTGGCCCTCGATCTGTGCAGGCCAACAATCCGCCAAAGACCAACAGCTCCGCTACCCTCTCGATCGCCCGAGGCGGTCACGTCTCCTACCACGCGACATACTCCATTTTAATCACCAGAGGTGGGCTACTCTCAACAAGAGAAGTTTTGTTGGGGTTCAACGTGTGCGTCATATGATTTCAATCTCACACGGAAATCCAAATAATTTTGTTGGTTTCAACCGTGCGCACCCTGAAGTCAACCCCAACCCTCGGACACATGGTTCGCAAAAACATGTGTGAGGGCCTTTCGAACCACCTCTAATGGATGGTGTTGTACTATTGCTGTCACAAGCTAGCTAGTCATTGAGTGGACGAAGGGAGTAGCTAGATTAGAGGGAGCATGCATGCAAATATCCGCAGCTAGTTTGTCAATGAACTACTCATGGGCGAAACCTTGATGTCGAAGCAGTAGTGGTTCATGGAATCAGTGACCTACTATATATGATTTCACTGATAAAAAACAAGCCCCCAAAGAACAAAAACAAATAGGTTACCACATATAGCAATTGGTTATGGTGGTTAATTATATATTATATATAAGGCTAGTGCCGATTGATGGTGTAACAATGAATGGAAAGAAAGAATGAAAAAAGCCTTGCCGGTTAAGAAACAAGCTATATGCCCTTTAGTTGTTTTTGCCGCTAAAAGGTGTGGGTGGTAGCACAAGACAAAATGGGTGCTCTCCACTAATAGAAAACCGGCCGGGTGCATCTTTTCTTTCCTCAATGTATGTACTTTTTCATTTCTTTATTTGGCGCCACAATACGTACATATGGATATTGAGTGGAGACTACTGATCGATAGATAATCAGTAGCTAGCGACGACTTATTATATATGCGTAGTCTTTCACTCTTTGTCATGAATGATGGAGGCCGGATGCATCAGATACAAGTTGCATCCATGGATGCATCTAAACATTAAAACTAAATAGCTAATTACATCCAAGCTCTAGCAAGCTAGCTATGAATCTATGATATCACCCCCATGAGACGAGACAATGAACTAACCTAACTAAGCTGTCGATCAAAGCAGCAGCTGATGCAAGCTGCCTGTAAGTAAAGCCAACTTTTCTTACCAGCAAGGAAAAAGTCAGCAAAAGGGAAGCTTTAGTCCGAATGACATGCGGGCCCCAGGTGATGGTACCAGTTGCCCCTAGCTTATAGCGTCAGCATTGGCATGTGCGAAAAGGCCATGCACATCACACTCACAAATTGACAAGTTGAGAGCGAGACGCTGTTGTTGCTGTTGCTGCTAGCTATGAAATACATTTAAATGTAGATATATGCAAGTCAATTAATTTGGAACGGAGTGAGTACATTTGTTGGCTTGTGTGTCGTAGCTAGAGTGGGTGAGAAATTGGAGTGAATGTATGTGCCACTAGAAGTTGGGAGCTGGTGAGTGCCCACCACTCAAGATTCCCACTCACTCACACACTTGCGATCCCTTGACAAGGAATAGAATCCAATTAACTCGTGATGCAGTTTCATCTTTGTTTTCATTTTGCAACAAACTTGTATAGTTGTACTCTGTGTATGCGACATCCGACATGCATGTACAAATCATACATGAACAAGTCGTCGACCAATTGTTTCGAGAGAAAAAGAAGTCATGGAACCATCCCCACACAAAATAAAAAAATACTAAAATCAGCTGATCAACATATACGCCTTAATTTGCATAGAGAAGTTCTAGAAGATAAAACAAGTTCCCTTGTTTATTTCATGTTGCACGCCTCTTTCATTTAGCAAATATATATACTTGGTGGCTCCTTTTTTAAGCCGTATAAATAGATACAAGTTAAGGATAGCAATGGGTGTTTATTGGGTCGTTTTCGTCATGGGTGTGCCAGTGGTCTCTAGCTAGCTAGTAGCTAGGCAGTGATGTACATATGGAATCCGAACAAATTGTTGCAAACCGCGTGATGAATTGAAATATTGGAGGACAGGATATTCTAAATGAATAACTTGCAGCTGTACATCCATGACCTTTTGCTTTCCAATTTGCAAAAGCTTCCTAGCGTGTACTTTGAACTCACCATCATCCAACTCCTTTTTTGCAAGACAAATGGTGTTGAAAAACCAACCGATTGATGTGTGCCCTTTTCAAGAATCTGGTTTCATCTGTCCACTCGTGTACTGCCGACCACCGCCGCTGCGTGAATGAAGAGGCAATTCTGATTCAGAATTGTGAGATGAAGAATTTGTTCTAATTAAGAAATGTAAGCCCCAGAGCCCAGGTGTGTGTGTCTAGAACATTTCTTTATGAACTGTTTTTTCTTCTTAAAATTAAACCGGTGTATGATGTAGGAATTCTTTCACATAAAAATATGCAACAACCCACAAGGCCTTCTTAACTTACATCCATATATAATGCCAAAGGCCCAAAGATCGTCCTTGATCACCCTTTATAGAAAATGAACTAGCTCTACCAAATCCGTCCAGAGTTAATTTTGGCTCATTCCCAATTAATTATACTCTGTTTTTAGAAGAAAATATATAATATATCTCTGGTCACTTCAACAATTGTGACATGTCTGTTATTTTGGCCAACAAGAAGATCATTAATGCCTTAGGTGCAGTAACATATACGCACTTAAACAGTGCAACTTGATGGATCCATGGCCTGATGCATGGCTTGATGTGCCGATGTCTGTCTAATGACGTTTTGTTTACTTCTCTATTCTGGGATTAGGATGGAATTTAGCTTCTAGCTCATGGTTTACTCTCTGTTTGGTTGTCTGGCTCGTTTATACTTTACAGAGGGGAAGGAATAAAGCAGCCATGCATCTACATCATGCACCTTAAGTACTCATATATATATATATATATAGGTAAGCTTCCTATATATATATATATATATATATATATATATATTCCTATATATATATATATATATATATATATATATATATATATATATATATATATGCATGACAGCGACGTTGAGTAGTAAAAACAATTAAACGCTCACGATGAGCTAGAGTGACTACAGTCGAAAGAGCCATTTAATGGTAAGTAGTTGATAATTAAAAACTGAGAGCATATAACAAGAAATTATTGACATTATTGACGTCTCTGTCAGTGTGATGACGGCGCAATCGATTCTCATGTGTTGCATCTTCTGCTGGAATTGATTAAACCCATTTGAGCCAGGTGAACTGCATTCTTTTTGTCCCTTATGTGCTGATATTTCCTCTAGTATTGCACAATAATAAATATTATGCATGAAATAGTTTATATTCATATAAAATTTAGGGTCAACTGCGTGCCCAACGATATGTATAGCAAAAGGATATCAGACCCAAGATTAAACAACAATGACCCGATAGTAGATTATCCGGTGGCGTCAATTATATAAGCTATTATCAGCAACCCGTCTAGTACAAGAAACTAGGGATAATATAAACTTGTCGGCACCGATTCATGAATGCCATCACATAACAGCATATTCTTTTTTTACCAGGACAAGAGTATATAATAATTATCAAGTTGGCTAGACACAGACTGAACTCTTTCTAATGAAAAGCAAGAAACTGCATTTCGTTGCCCAAGTTCTTGTTTTGATCCATAGTCAATCTAATAATATGTTGCTTAGATATATGAATATAATGGCTAATTCATTTAAAAGAAATTTTATAAATAGTAAAAGCATTTTGCGCACGGAATTTACAATAAAACTAAAATTTGTATTTGAACAATCAAAATATGGTTTGTGTATCTGAAAGCAAGGTCTCTAGGCTCATACCGATGGATAGCCATCTGAAACATTCACACAAATATGATCAAAAGAGAAAGAAAGCAGAAACATGTGAGTAAATGGAGTTGGCGCATCATAGAAACAATCGCTAGCTAGGGGTTAGAGTGTGAATATAATGGCTAATTCATTTAAAAGAAGTTTTATAAATAGTAAAAGCATTTTGTGCACGGAATTTACAATAAAACTAAAATTTGTATTTGAACAATCAAAATATGGTTTGTGTATCTGAAAGCAAGGTCTCTAGGCTCATACCGATGAACAGCCATCTGAAACATTCACACAAATATGATGAAAAGAGAAAAAAAAAAAAACGTGTGAGTAAATGGAGTTGTCGCAGCATAGAAACAATCGCTAGCTAGGGGTTAGAGTGTTGAACTCACGTGTGTGTTTGTGTTTGCGGGACAAAGGGGAGAACTCTTTGGTGTTTGGTGAAGAAAATAGAGGGAAACACACCATTAGTCACTAAAATCTTAATCGATTAGTAGTTTACTCACTAACCTCTCAAAACGTGTCATAATGGTCAATCAACTCACATTGATGAGTAGACCGGTTTGTTTTGTATTTGGGAATAAAATTTCGCTCGTGTAACGTGCTCAATGGATTTGGGGGCGTGAAATGGGTCGCATGCGACTCACCACGGAATGGACCTTTTGCCATCACCTCTTCCCTGAAAAATAACGTTTCAGTTAAATACACACCCGTTCAAACCATAAATCCCAAATCAATTCCTGTTCCTCTTCTTCTCTAGCGAAGCCCTACACCGCGACATGCCTTCCTTGTCGTCTTCGATCATGGTAGGCCGCTACAAGTTCCCCGAGGAGTTGTTCCATGCCGCCAAGCATGCCTCTGCTGGAGGAGCATGGATGTTGGGTGTTGACCCGGACATGCGCCGTATTGAAGCTAGAGAAGAAGTGGCACGAGCGAGCACTCGAGACCATTGTGGGAGGCCACTGCCCACCTATGCCGCCGCCAGAGGACATTTTGGCGGTGTTGGTTGATCAGTGCGGTGTGATGCACTGCGACGATGGAGGTATGCTCACTGTCGGCTGACTTTGGTTAAATTTAAACTTTGACTAAAGATATAGGGAAAAATCAATGTCTGCAATATTAAGTTAGTATTGTTAGAACCATCATGGAACATGATATGCATTTCTTATTGCAAATTTTTGATATTTTGTATATATTTTTCAAATTCAATTCTTGTTTGACTTTAGCCACAACTAATTATATATAGAGTAATTTAAAGCGGAGCGTGGTCGGTGATGAGTACATGTAGTAAAAATAAATCCTTTTTAGATGAGGATAGGGCGACCTGTCGAACATGACTCCGGCGGTGAAGCCTTGGTACGTGTAAAGAATAGCGCATCTTGCACAATATGTGGTTCACACCGATGGCGAAGAAGGAGCCAACATTTTTCATTTGATTTCCATATGCATTTGATGTTGTAATAAGTGATGGCCGGACATGATGACGTTTTTCGGTGGCCGGAATTTTTAATTTAGATTATATAAGTATGAAGATGTTTCGAAAATCTAGTCGGAGGGCTTATTGGGTGTCGCCCAGCTATTGGGAGCATCGTTGGAGATGTTGTAAATAATAAATTTAAATTACGACGAGGTTAAAATTTACCGTGCGAACGGAGATATTTGTTTGGTATTATTTAAATGGCGAGAACAGACATATTTAAACCAGCTATCTCTTTGGAGTCGCCCCAAAAGGCGGCTAGGTAGGATTAACGTGTGTGCTGGTTCCTTCCTTCCATGTGACTGCAGTGCACTCACTCATTTCTGTTGGTGTCCATTAGCACAGCAGTAAACGTGTCCAGCTCCAGCTAGCAAAGCTGGGACGTGCTGGCCTGGCAGTAAGAACAAGGAAGGAGAGATGAGAGGCAGAAGCAGACGACATGGTAGATGGCATCAGCAACAGCTTTGGTTTTTACTTGGCACGGCCAGCCCAGTGTAGGCGGGGGCGCATGGGTGATGGCGACACCACGCACGCCTTTGTCCCATTCAGCCTCTGCTGCTCCCCTCCCCTGCTCTGCGGCTGCTATGGGGTTTGCCTATAAAGCTCGGCCGCGCCGTCCTCACACCCCTTCCTTCCAGACGCTCCCGATTCATTTCATTCATTCATTTCGCCACAGCCTACTGCTGCTGGCTTCAATCAGAGAGAAGCTAGCTAGCTCCGTCCAGTACTGCAACCGCAACGCCGCCTACACACCAAAGCAAAGATCCTTTCTTTCCCCATCTTCACAACAAGAACATAGGAGAAGAGATCAGAGAGTGAGGATGTTCGCGGACGCGGGGTTTGGGTTCTCGGCCTACTCGCCGCCGGGCTACTCGCCAGCCTTCACCCACCCCGACTTCTCCTCATCCTCATACAACTTCTCCGCCTCCACTCCTGCTGCTCCTGTCGCCGCCAACCAGACGCCGCCGTCTCCTCTCCCTCTCCTGCCCGCCGTCAACACTGCAGACGACGCCATCTACGCCCACCTCGTGAGTACTACCAACCGCTCTTTCCTCTTCCCAACTCCTCTTTTCTCCATATTAGATAGATTGATTCATAGATCCATGCTTGCTTACGCACCTACATACACACTCCCGTCTTGTGTTCCAAAGAGAACAGTTTGTGTTAAGGCTGTTCTGTTCCATCAGCAAAACACAACAACAGCAACGCGGCACTTGCTGTTGTTGGCTGTCTCCCTGTCTGAATCTGCGTTCGTCCTGCAACTTGTAGAAATTAATCAACTGCTTAAAGCTTTGCACCCTCCAAATTTGCACTGCCGCTGACGCAGCCGCCGTCATTCGGACAAAATTTCAGACGTCGCTGTCCGGTTCTTGTTCTCACGCCCCCAGCTCACCCCTGATGTCGACGGCTTGTCGAGCAGAGCATAAATAAATTATAATGCAACTACCTCATCACCTCATGTCATGCAACACTAATTATATCGACACAAGTGAGGTGTCAACTAGAACCTCCCTTTTTCCTCCACAAAATATCTCCAAACCCCATTGGCTCTTGTACGCTTTCTTTGGCGCAATTATATAGTATAATACTACTACAAAATCAAGTACTTGTTGTCATCGACATCAATCACACGAATAAGCACACAGGCTGCTGGCACATTTTTAGATAGCTAATGATACGTACATCCTCTTACACTCAGGATTGATCACCATCAATCAGTACACTCTTGTTTTATTTACCTGCATCCTCGACCACTTAAACGCTCTTGTTTTATTGACCAACATCAATCACTACACTGCCCACTCAGATCCTAGTGATGGACAGAAAGCAATTTCAGATGCCTGACTGAGATGATACCTGAACCCTACAACCAGATTCTACTTCTACTCACACCACAAAATGAACATCCAATCCTCCAAGGCAACAAAACAAAACAACTCCCCATTTCCTTAGCGCCTTCAATTTTCTCAGTTCACACATCTTTCATCTTTTCAAGTCACCACAAAGGCCAGCCAGGTCACAATGAGGGAGGGCTGCCTGAGATATTAATCGCCCTTTAGCTGCCAAATTGAGTTTTTATTTGGCCAATTTGAGAAAGATGCCACTGTCAATCAGTGCAGCAGCGGTATATGCTCTGTTCTGCTCTGCCCTGGTGGTGGTAGCATGACAGTGACTCGCTGTAAGTTGACATGTGCATCACCACGACACACCTACACTACAGTACAACACATAGCTAGCTAGTAGCCGTAACACGTCTCTCACCACAGTCCAGTCCCCACTCATCAAACCACTTGTCTACTACTCGCTTGGATTTAGTCTTATCTTTTTTACTGAATCAATGAGTGAATCGCCCTGCTCTGTCACTCAGTTTCGAGAAAATGACGGAAAACCACCACAATTGGGGCTGAGATGTCAAGTTGCACCGAAAATTGGGGCTACTGACAGAAAACACCGAACTTTGGGGCAGTAGTGTGACAACTTGCACTGATTTCTGTCAGTAGCCCCAATTTTCGGCGTTTTCTGTCACACTACTGCCCCAAAGTTCGGTGTTTTCTGTCACACTACTGCCCCAATTTTCGGTGTTTTCTGGCAGTAGCCCCAATTTCGGTGTTTTCTGTCACACTACTGCCCCAAAGTTTGGTGTTTTCTGTCAGTAGCCCCAATTTTCGGTGCAACTTGACATCTCAGCCCCAATTGTGGTGGTTTTCCGTCATTTCCTCCTCAGTTTCATTTCAGCTGGAGATTGTTACACTTGTGTTTTTTAAATGACGTAGCTTGATTCATTCTGAATGCCACAAATTAAGCTTGTTTGTCATTTTAGCACTAGCTAATGAAGCTCTGACATACCATCTTGGTTGTAAAAATGAAACCAGGGTGACATGGGGCAGCCATCCTTGATCTCGGAGTACGACCTGGGAGGAGAAGGGGACCTGTTCAAGGCTCCCGAGCCCATCATCGACGAGCCGCCGCTGCTCGGCGGCCTCGACCCCGTCGCGGCTGCCATCTCCATGATGTCCGACAACGCCATGGACGACGACGCCATCAAGGTGCTGTACGAGTGCGAGAAGGAGCTCATGGAGAAGTCGGCCATCGAGGAGACCATCTCCGAGCTGCTGGACGTCAAGATCCCCATGCTGCAGGTCGAAGAGGCCCCTGCCTGTGCCATAGACGGTATTCGAGCAGCTGCTGCTGAGTGCTCGCTGCACAAGAGCGTGAGCTCCGGGTGCCTCAACTCGACGGAGTGGATGAACGGGGCGTCGTCGGTGAGGCCCAACTTCCTGGACTTTGGAGGGCTCGACTTCGAGGCGGCGTTCGGGCTGCGGAGGGCGTACAGCGAGGGAGACATCCAGGTATGAAATACGATCTGATGATCCTTTTCTCCTTCTCACCCTCTTTCACTGCACTACACAAAACCACTCTGCACAGATATGGAATTATTGTGACAAGCACTGGCTAGCTCTTGTTGTGTCTCAAGTGAAGAGCACAGCTGTCGACAAAAGACAAGCCAAGTACATAAACCGTACCAGAAGGGCATTGCTTTTTCATTGCACTGGAGAAAAGCTCACTGTAGTGCTATAATCAAGAGAAAGGGCCGTTAAGTAAAGCTATGAACATGGCACTGGCTAGCTAGTGATGTGATTTCAGAAGTTACTAATTCTGACCAAAGCCATCTTTCCCATGAATGACATGGCCACTGCTTTAGCTGATACAGGGGAGGCATATATATACCTACCACGCACACTCACCAGTAGCTAGTGTGTTTCCTTTCAAGTTACTTGTTTTTCGACACGCAAGATATTAGTATCTATTTTCACGCTGGTAAATAAATGACATGTCATCCTGATATGTGCTTGTTTAGGATCATCATGTAAACTTTTTTAATTTATACTGCACAAGCCTAAGATTACTTATTGGAAAATTTACCTTCTTTTGACAGAATCTTGGTGCCAATACCCCTCGGCCTGGGAACTCAGGAAATGTTGAGAGGCTTGTGACTATCAGTGACCTGAAATCTGAGGAGAGGAAGCAGAAGCTCTCCAGGTACAGGAAGAAGAAGATCAAGAGGAACTTTGGCAGGAAGATCAAGGTATAACAAAATCTCCTTTTTGTTTTCTACTTACGTACAAGTAACTATGAAAGAGCCTAATCAAGGCTGATGAATGCAAGATGAGCGAGTTATGAACGTTTCCAATCCTCTGTTGCAGTATGCCTGCAGGAAGGCTCTGGCAGACACCCAGCCGAGGGTGCGAGGGCGGTTCGCCAAGATGGACGACGGTGACATGCTCAGGCCAAGGAAGTAGAAAGTAGATCATGGAAGGCTGCTGCAAAGCCTGCAAGGAAGGAAGACAAAAGCTACTGCTGAGCTGCCAGTAAGCTTGACTGCTTCTAGAAGCTTCTAGGTGAGGCGCCCCTCCTTCTAGGATGGCTGCTGCGCTGCGCTGCTGCCCGTCGGGATTAGTTTTAGTTCGCTCCACCGATCCGATCTGCTCCTTCCGGAGGGCATGCGTTTCTATTTTCCCATGTAATAATTATGATGATCCTGTTGCTGCAAGAGAGTGGAGAGCGGCTCCTCTAGCTAGCTAGGCTGGTTCCTCTGGTGTACAAAGGCTTTGAAGATGATGGTTAATAATAAAACTCGGCTCCTCTCTTGCTTGCTTAGCCATGTAATAATTATAATTTTATTAATCTTATGACTAGTATTATTACCAGCATACCTTTTGATGATTGCTGAAGCTGACCCTCTCATAAAGAAAAAGAAACTGTGCTTGCTGTCAAGAAGAGAGCTTTCTCTTCCATCTCAAGCCAAACAACAAATTGTGATGACCTATCTGTCAGCTTCAAGCCCCAGCTTTCAACGGTCTAAGCCGCAAAGCAAAACTAGCCTTTGCAATACTATCCTAGTCAAGCTTTCTCAGTTTGAAAGACTCAAAACTATCTAGACATGTATCACTAGGTCTTATTTATCTTACTACTAGAATTATTACCAGCACAGCTCAATCTTTTCTTTTGATATTGCCCTCTCGTAAAGTATAAAGAGAAACTATGCTTGTTGTCAAGAAGAGAGCCTTTCCTTCCATCTTCAGGCAAAACAATTTGGCATATCAGTTTCAAGGCCCTAGCTTTCAACGGTGTAAGCCGCAAAGCAGAACTAGCCTTGCAAAATTCTCTCCTGTCAGAGTCTTAGCGTCCTAGAATTTGTATCACACTATCACTAGGTCTTTACAAGTACAGACTTGTTGCAAATTTGCAAGAATCAGCGAGTGGAAATTTCATCTTCGGAGACTTTTTTTTGTTTTTCAGGGAGCATCTATGAAGACTTTCAGAAGTCAATATGCTGAAGTTTTATATGTAAAAATCGATGGTGAGAAATGAATCTTCAGAGACTTTTTTCACGGGAGCATCCTCGAAGACTTTGAAAAGTAAAAAACGGTCAGTAAATGTTATCTGCCCAGCACGTCACGAAGCCCCAAAAAAGCATCTCACAATCACACACCCAGGAACGAAAATGAAAGAGAAAATAGACATCCGGCTACAGTGACTGCAGCAAATGTACAACAGATGAATGTAAGTCAAAAATGGAGAATAGATCAAATAAGTAACATCCATCCAAATCAAGTTGGCTGAAGGCGATAGTTTGATGTAAACATCACGATTGCTCGGTGCACGCTCTACGTTACAAGGTACAAATTCTTTTCTTCAGGCCTTATTGCGCCGGAATCAGACGAGAGCAAGCGACCAAGCTCAGATGTCACCGGGTCGCAGCCAGCGTTATTACACTCTGCCATGGTATAGAAGGCGGTTATGGAAAGGGATGTGTGAGTTTCTTTGTTCTTTTGAAGATGGTTGATTCAACAGTTAGTTCTGGCCGTAGATCCACTTCTCCTCGTTGCTGGTGTAGGAGATCAGCTCCTTGGGCTCGAACCAGAGGGCGATCTCATCCTTGGCTGTCTCTGGGCCATCGCTCCCGTGAATGATGTTTCTGATGTTAAAGTGAGAGGAATGTGAGTACAAATTATTTCTAGTGGTGAATCACGGCATCTAAGACATGAAAAAATGAATTTACAATCAGGTTTTGTTTCCATCATTCTAATCAACAAGACTAAAACTACGCAGTGACGAAAGGACATGACAGATGAGTAGATGCATGGTGGGCATACGCGGCGGAAATTCCGAATACTGCATGATTGCTAGGCACACTGAGCAGAAAATGAAGTGTACCTTCCAACAACAACAGCGAGATCACCCCTGATGGTTCCTGGTTCAGACTTCTGTGGGTCTGTGGCACCAATCAGTTTCCTCCCGTACTTGATAACACCCTCTCCTTCCCAAACCTTCAGAAATATGGAACAGGCTAATATCTTGTCATCAAACGCAGGGTAACTTGTGTATGGAAATGGTGGATTCGATTTTACCATGGCGAGTACAGGACCAGAGCTAAGGAAATCGCACAACCCATTGAAGAAAGGTCTTTCCTTGAGATCATGGTAGTGCTTCTCGGCGAATTGCTTGGATGGAACCACCAGCTTGATGGCAACAAGCTTGAATCCTTTCCTCTCAAATCGAGACACTATCTCAGAAATCTGTTCCCAGAGATAAAAACAGAGCCACCCATCATGATATGGTACAAAATTAACAGCGTATATGTGGAGATAAATTGAACATTAAAAAACTAGTGATGGACTGCATATTTTCTTTTTTCAAGGAGTGTGATGGGCGGCATGGAAAAATGGATTAGCATATCGACTAGATTGATGCCTAGAATTACCACCAGACCACCTTTCTGAAAAACCTGGCATTGTAATGGGCCAATGCACGAAGCCACTTACTGCTGATACTACCAAATTAAGGAAAATGCGCAACCCAGTAAGACGAATGGAAAATAGAAAGTGATACTTTCTCATAATCTGTCCCAGAGAAAGAAAAAAAAAGGCATCCATCATGATTCTACAGGAAACTAGCAACATATATCCGGAAAGAAGACTAAACAGTTCAGTCTTTTGATGGGCTGCATTTTTTTTTTTTGAGGGATTGTGATGGGCCAACACCAGATTGGCAAATCAGCCTGCTGCCTGTAACTAGACAGAATGAGTTAGCATTCAAACCAGATTCAGCTAAAAAGAAAATGCATTTGCACTAGAGCAGCTTTCTGACTAACCTGCCATTCTAATGGGCCAACCCTCTCAGTGTTGATACTACCTTTTCATTAAGGAAAATGCCCAACCCAATAAGTCAAATAGCGAAAAGAGGAAAGAAAGGTTTCCCTCCAAAATCCCCAAGGATTGTCCTAGTTAGGCAATTTCATGAACAAATTCACATGGTACCTTAAGAGTATGAGATTGGCTGGAGAATCCGTAGCCGAGAACACAGATCTTAAGGACTACTAGGTCGGTGCGCGAAATAGAAAACATGTCTAGGCGGGCAACGGAATCAGGATTAGTTGTTAATGGGCAGCTGAGAGGAGTCTTGATTACTGCCGATGCGTGGAATAGTACATGTCAACATGTATAATCTTGTGTGTGCGTGTGTTTGTGCAATTTTCGTTCGAAGAATAGTGTGCAACAAAGGAGTGGAGATATGTGGAAATAAATTGAACAGTAAAAAACTAGTGATGGGCTGCATATTTTCTTTGATAACTCGTAAGCAAAGCACATGACAAGACAGCAGATGAGGGATGTGTATTGATTGGGTTGGTACTCACGAGTCCTCTCTGGACGCCGTCGGGCTTGATGGCGATGAAGGTGCGCTCCAGCTGCAGACAGACATACAGACAGACGGGGAGAGCGTAAGGCCTAGTTACAGATTTCGTTGCACTGCAGTATACAACTATGCTGTTGAAATGAGAATACTCAAGTGAAGAGAAATGGTGTGGGAGGGAGGTGGTTACCTCGGCGGCATGCACCTCCTGGTCCTGGAGCATGTAGGCTGTATCCAAATCAAGGAAGGGACGCATAATCGTGAGTACTAAATAAGAGCCACACGAGGCGCGACAGATGGTAGATGGAGACGAGAAAGGAGAAACTGACCAGCGGCGGGTATGCCGGCGATCCACCCGTATCGGTGGGAGGCATTGGCGTGGTGGGCGTAGGCGGCGGGGAGGGTGGTCCTCCTGCCGAGGTTGGTGAGCGTGGCGAGCGCGGCGTTCCTGCCATCTGACGACAGATGCAACCGAAATCAAAATCTGAATCGATTGTCCGTGTGGAGCGAAATGGGTAGTGAGTGACAGACCTGCGAGGAGGGAGGAGGAGGCGGAGCGGGTGGCGAGGAGGGACCTGGCGGCCTTGCACGCCGACTGGTACATCTTGGAGGAGCTCATGGCTTGGTCCGCCGGCGAGTGGTGGTGGAGGGACGGCGGGTGGGCGAGGTTAGTTTAACGAGGCCGAGAGGGCTATGTGGCAAGCAACGAAAGGAAAGGAAAGGAAAGGAATAGAATTGGTTGATTTTCCTTTCCTTTGCTTCAGATCTGATCTGCATCCGATGCCTCCCTCGAGTCGAGCGGTTGGTTGCTGGCGCACCTGCCTACGTATTTACCCTTTTGCCCCCCTGGATCCCATCGTCATCAACCCTTTCCGTTCCGTTCCGTTCCGTTACCACATGATCTCGTTCATTGCATACTCTGCCCACCCACGCTCATACGGGCGCTTTGGCAGCAAGCTTTCTCTCCACCACTATCAGGCCCGCCCGAGACACTTATTACACACTCTTATTTTGCATACAAAACCCGTTAGCAGACAGTAGGAGCACCCCTTCTCCTATTTTGCATTTCATTGTCTATTTGGCCGGCCTCGTGAAAAATGATAGGCTCAGGAAGAGTCGCTGTCGTGCGATCATTCGGTATCAAGATCAGCAAACAAACTAATATTCTGACTATATCTTCCCGGAGTTCCCTCTCTGGGATTTCGGTTTTTATTATTCCAGTATATTACTTTAATTTAACCCTTTAATTGATGATCTTTATTTTATTTAAAATCGTGTAAAGATTATTTGGATTTGATACAACTCGAACTGTTGCACGAGCTCATGCGACCATGGAGATGACGAAAGTTTGCGTGCCCCGCAGCGAAGAAGGGGGACATGAGAAATTCGCTCACCTTCCCGCTTAAACCTCCCTTTATTACACCATCCAATCACCTCCGAAATCTAGACCACCATTTTCCCCAGTCCAGATCTCATCTGCGGTCGGCGAGCATATAAACGACGCTCTAATCTCCGGTCGGTAATGGCTCCTCTACTCGAGTTGTCCTCTTTGTCCCCACCTGTACCGATGACTGTGAGTAACCAAACCCTATATCGTAGTAAATTTGATCTGAATGTGAGAATCTAGACTTGTTAGCATGTGATTATCTAGATCTATATAGCACCTGTGATGCTGTGCTACTCGGTGTGTGCTTCCTTATTTACCATGAGGTGTTTAGCTCGAGTTTGCTTTAGATCAAAGTTGAACTGACCTATTCTAGCTTTCTTACTTTCTGGTAGCTTTTGGTTTGTACTGGATGTGCTATTTTTCTTGTGCTGGATGTGCTGCTTTTGCTTGTACTGTATAGTTGAACATGAGCATACAAAATGATGTCAGTATATGACATACAGGTGCACCTGCCTACGTATTTACCCTTTTGCCACCCTCGATCTCTTCATCGTGACCCGATCCGTTAAGATGGTGATCTCAACAAACACAGGGATGACCTCATCTAACTACAAAAATATAAAACACGCTGAAGATATAGAGTTTGATTCAGCTGGAAATCCAGACGCCTGCATCCGTGATTTCGCTCCATAACGATTCTACCTCACCTCTGGTCAACTAGACCTGATAATCGACATCAGAAAATTCTAGTGTTATAAGACTGAATTTGAGAATAGATAACAGAAACAGAGGTCATATGATGAATTTCTGTACTGGCAACTTCATCATCCTCGCTCCTGGAAGACCACATGATACAAGGATGGACAGCAGACGCAGAAGCGACGCGGCACCAATGACTGAAGAATACAGGATGACCTGGTGTCTACTGCCACCCCACTTATTGTGGTTGCATCTCCAACACTTCCCACACAGCAAATAAAGTGCTCCGCAACACCAAATTCAGCCAGCGCTTGCAATAAACTCATCTAATTTATGGCAACACCACCAAAAATAACAACGGATTCATTAATATATTATGCACAAATGCAACTATATATCCATTCCATGAACCATCCTCCTCTCAGTATTCTGCACAAATCCATCACCTAATATTCACTTGCATGCATATACATTTGAAATGATGTGTCTACTCTGCAGTGCCAACAAACTAGTACAGGCACCCGTTCTCGCTGCTGTACAATAGACTTGACAAGCCCGCCTGTTCAACTTAAAAAAAACTACATGCTGCTGTACATCACCATGATCCACTGGTCTTGCTCTGAATCTCAGCATCGCTCGTCGGTCTGCAATCGCTTCTTACAGCTCGTACCCACGAATCCACCTGACAGGTGCGCACACGAAGAAACAATCTGTCAGTTCATGCATGGGACTTGGGACAGCTCGCGCAAGTATCATCGTTTCACAGTAAAACCACGCCGCTTGCCTGCTTACCTGTATCTCGCACCTGCTCGAGCACTCGAACTTGAGGCCCTGCCGGGTCAGTATGTAGAAGGCATGCCTCGTCTTCCTGTCCTCCGGCACAAAGTTCGGGAGCTGCCCTACCTCCACGACGTCGCATAGCATGGTGGACTCTAGCGGGCTCAGGTCTGAAAATGAACCGCGGATTCACCATCAGCCTCCAATTTAGGTTAGGTTCAGTATGGCAACAATAAGACGCCAAGAGGGGTGTGATTTTTAACGTAGTGACCAATTTTTTTTAGGACAAAACAGAAGGAAAATAAGCGATTAAATTCTGTGTTTTCATCTGTAATAAGAGCAATACGCCGTAGGCCAATGAGTTACCTGTGGACTTCAGATAATAGTATATGCACTGCCCCTGTAGGACAACAAAGCGAGGGAGCCAGTCGTCGATGTCGGCATCGTCTATGATGGGTGGCTCCCCGGGAAGCTGGGTCCATCTCTACATGCATCAAATAAGATTTTACTTATAGCCATCAGTTCATTGAACAGCTTCCACGGGAACAAAGCTATTTTGGGCAAACGCAAGTGCAGTAGTGGTGGTTTCTTACGTACACTTCTGATGTGGAGGTACCCGCACAGGCGTGCGTATCTCAAGACCTCGTCAATGTTTTCCAACCTGGAATAACACACTATAATAATTGCCTCTGACAAAAGAAGAAGTAAAGTAAACCAGACATATAGGATTTGGTTCAACAG
The DNA here is from genome assembly GCA_947311845.1 of Poa pratensis. Classification (NCBI taxonomy): domain Eukaryota; kingdom Viridiplantae; phylum Streptophyta; class Magnoliopsida; order Poales; family Poaceae; genus Poa; species Poa pratensis. The sequence continues at coordinate 1,531,485 of CAMZMU010000037.1, read as the reverse complement.
CTGGAAATTCAGGCACATGTTCACTTGTCCACACGAACGTTGAAACTGAATATTGTAGGGGTATTGAACCATACCTAGCTTTCAACTGGGACTCCCTCTCATCGGCATCGGCGATTTCACTTCGTAATGATTCTACCTCAGCTCTGGTCAACTCGACCTGATAATTAACAGAATAGAGTTAAAAGACAGAATTCAGAATGCAGAACAGAAACAGAGGTCATATAATGAATTTCTGCACTGGTAACTATTTAACCTTGTCGTCATCCTCGTTGCTGGAAGACCACCTAAGGCGAGGGATCGACAGCAGATGGAGAAGCGATGCAGCTCCCATGACTCGTTTCGGGGTCCAAGAACGCCTACGCGGACTGCTCCTCGCACGGCAATTAAGCATGTCAATAGACACAAAAAAGAGGTTTGGAATACAAAAATCGACATCCAGCCACAGCTCATTTCGCCACCAGTAGCAATACCTTGGCGAAGGGTCCAGGTTGCTCGTACTCGTGGACAGACCGTCGGTGGCAGCAGCATCCATGGGTTGTTTGGGCGGCAGAAGTGGTGCGGGAAGACCTCTATCCTTCCATAAACATCATCCATCCACCGACGTGAGTGAGTGCTAGAAGAAACACATACCGTCTGTTTAATACACACAATGTATATAATATAAATCATTAGTCGTAGAATGCAGTACTTTACAGGTAGGCTAGAGCAGCAAACCATAAGTGTTTGACGAAATACATGATCTAATATTTAATATTACAATGCAAAACTAAGAGTCGTAAAATAAGTTGATAGTAAGGCATGTAAAACTGTCAACAACCTCGGATTGCTTAACTGTAAGCATCGGCTTGTTTCAGGTTTTTTATCTCCAAAATAATCAAAATACTGCGGTAGGGCGTGATTAGAGTTTATTCCCAAGTGATTATTCTGTGTTATGCAAAGGGAAGATGGGTGTGGGTGTGCATATACAGAAAAGCTACTCGTAGTTGATGATGAATGATAATAGCATGGTTTGTGGTGAGATAGTAAGTGCAAGCAGAAACACATATATATAGTGTATGTTAAGATCCGTTTAGTTTGATATACATAATGAATGTGTAAAAGAACCAAGATGATGCTGAATCGCTTTACTAGTACACTATATTGACCAGCACGGAGCCTGAAAGAATGTAAAGACTGTCGAGTCATTGAGCAGGTTGTTTTCAGAATTCCATGGTTATAATGAACCGCTGTGGTAGAGAGTAATGATTCGGTGGTCCTTTAATCGCTGTGTCAAATTAACAAGTACTAAAACGCGGTTGTTGTGTTTATGGGAGCAGTAGGTACTACATGAAGAGGGCAGAGGAAAGCTGGTCGGTGTTCCTAGTAGTACATGAAGATTAGAAGATGGTAAATCATCAATCAAGAATTAGAAGAGTGGATAGGCATGGCGAACCGATCTGCGACCGCAGTCGATTCGATAGGGAAGTAGAGAAATCGACCAAGGAAAGCAGGGATGGAACGAACCTGGCCTGGTGATGGGTAGCGGGCGCGGGCGCTGCGGCGATCCGATTCGATTCGAGGGCGGCGGGCGTCACGCGTGCGGAAGGAAGGCCTTCGGGGAAAGGTGGGTTGCCTTGCCTTGCTGGTGGGGACGAGGAGGAAGAAGAAGAAGACGATGCCAGGTCAGGCTCGGTCGGAGTCGGACACAGCTCGACCACGAGCTGGTTCATCTTCGGAGTTCGGAACCAACCAACCGTGCACGTATTGTATTGGGCTCACGACGCTATGGTTGGCCTGGCCCGCCAGCAACCACCTTCCCTCCCCTCAATCTGCATTTCAGTTTCTCCCTCTCCTTAAAAAAAAACCTCGGTTCCAAAAAAAAAAAGCTCTCTTCATTTGTCTTTTCGGACAAAGGGAATATATTACTCAAAACCTCTGCCCCAACATATAACACTGCAAAAAAGGAAAAGAAAAAAACACACGCACATATTCACACATCGCATGAGCTGTCGAATCTTGGAGTCGCGGAGATCCAAAATTGACGTCACACTTATGAATGAAAGTATATATAAAGCCTTGAGGCGATTTCGCCTGTCCAGTGTGTGACGGTCCACACTCTGGCGATTAGGGAGGTGGCCTTTGTCTAGATTTTCGAATAATGTAACTCACATGATAGTTTGGCCCTTATGTATACCAGGGGAATGATAATTTGTACATAGGAAATTATGTATACTACCAAGTGATCTGGCTACTGCTCCTATTTAAATTTACAGTCTAACCATGGTACACTGGCTTAGTTCATGAGATTGTTTTGTTCGTTGAATCTTTTAGGCTTTGTATAAACACTTTAACCATTATTTGCATCTTCAATTATCTAGGAAATCCTAAGGTGGTGACGATGACTTCCACTACACGTGTAACGATGATGACTACCACTAGGTGCGACGGCATGACATCCACATATGACGGCGACAACCTAGATCAAATGCACAATTTGTAGTACAGGCTAGTTCAAATTTCAAGCCTTGTCCTAAAATAATAGCGTTAGATTGCATAGGATTGAGAAGACGCCAGGCCAAGTGACGCACGCTATGTTTGTTCTTACTCTGACTTGTGCAGGTCATGCTAATTTTTCATTAGGCGCATGTCAACAACATCTTCACCTACACTGAGAGAGAGAGAGAGAGAGAGAGAGAGAGAGAGAGAGAGAGAAAGCAGTTGGCTGTCAATGACAGGTAGGACAAGACAATTTGTTTAACTCTTTTTTGGAGGAAAGCTTATTTAACTCAATTATTCCATTTTTAACCTACGCCCTCCATCCTGCTTATCCGTGCACAATTCAAAATTATCTAGTCCTAACCCCACTCTTAGGCACATTAGTATTATTAGTGGCTGGTTGGCTCTCCCCATCAATGTGTGCAATATTTCAGTCCCAATCAGCTATCACTTTAGGCCCAAATATTTGAAAACTGTGCATAGGGAACTGGGACGGAGGGAGTAGCTAGCTAACTAGGTTATCGCCGACCTCATCAAAAGGCAGATAATGGATGACGCACAGGGTCGGTTAATTCAAAGCAAAGAGTAATAACTAGTTCCCATCTATGGTTCGATGAATCAGGCTATACTTAGTAGAGCAGCATTTTGCTTTAGTTTCGGTTTGTGTCAAGTAGTATCCGATTTGTTAATCTACCTCAGCACACAGTTTCGATAGTCACAGTTGACTAATCGGCTAGCTAGTGTTCAACCTCAGCACACAGTTTCGAGAATCACAGATGCATTATTTTCAGAGTGATTTGGTTGACCTGACGAAGCAATCCAGCACAATGATAAACATAGTATGTGTCAGACCTCGGAATATTCGAGCCGTACGTCCATCACGATTTCTAATATGAAACGTGAAAGGGCATGTGTTGCCCCATGCGTGGTTTTGGTAATTAATGACAATCCTTATGGACTAATATTTGCATTGAGATATACTTGTAGATCTTGTCCATAAGAAAAGATTGGAGTTCATGTGTTGGACTCTAGAAGATTTCATGATGACCAAGATTCCATCCAAGGGTTTATATGAAGAATGGTCATGTGAAGAGTTGAGTTATTGCAAGCATGGCTTGGAAAAGAAGATTGAGTGAACTTCATGTTTATCTCCAAACCATCATCTATATCAAGATAAGAAGATGAAGTGCAAGTGGATTCATGAAGACGGAGTTTAGCAAGGCTCTCCCATAATGGTGTATGGGGGAGTATTTGGAGAAGTCTTCATCAAGCATATGCTAGCAAGCACAATCAAGAAAGGTGTTCCAACTTGAGAGAGTCAAGATCGTCATCATCGAGCTCAAGTGGAATGCGCAAGGCAAAGGTATGATCTTGATAGGTTTTCTATTTTACCGGTCTCGTGGTGTTAGTGGGAGACCGGGTTATAGGATAGACGGCGTACTATCAAGAGGGGCTCTCAAGTGAGTAACTTGATCGCACCTTTGTGGAGAGCTCAAACCTTTGCATATTTGGCATATCATCTTTCTTGGTTCTTATTTGGCTTTTATCCATGTGACAATTTAGAGCTTGTGTTAATCTCCATACCAAGCTCTAGTTCACCGAAAACGGATTTCGTATTGAAAACTTGTTGCGTTTTCGGTTTTGGAGGTTTTGCCGGTTCATCCTTTTATAGAGAGGTTTTACCTCTCTACATTTGATTTCCTCCTCACATGATGGACTATGATGTTTCTATGCATGATCTTGTAATGCTCCTCATTGCGATTCCAACAAACCCAAGGTCATCGAAATCGGAGTCCGGATGGAAAACTTGTTGCATTCTCGGTGTTGGAAATATTACCGGTCCTCCTCGAGATAAGATCCACACCTCCCATGTGTGATATCTCCTCCATATTTGTGACTCTTAATATTTCCGGTCCACTTCAAAGTTGGTTTCATCGCATTTGGATTTTTATTGAAAATATGAATTTTAGAATGTTCTTTTCTGCGCAGGCCGGCTCCCAGGCCGGGCTCGTCGGGCTCCCTGCCGGCCTAGACCGGCTCCCTGGCCGGGTGTCTCGGGTGGCAGGCCGGCCCCCAGGCCGGCTGTCTCGGGTGGCAGGCCGGCCTCCCTGCGCTGCACAACGGTCACTTTTTAGGGGAACCTAATTAAGGGAGTTTCTTCCCCAACGGTTCCCCAACCTTTTGAGCTCGTTTTTTTCTCTCTCTCCTCCATTGTTGATTTTTGGAAAAGCTTGCCTACCTCTCAATCCCTCCCATGATTCTTTCATATCTTTGAGAGAAAGTGAGAGGAGATCTAGATCTACATATTCATCCAATCCATTCCTCCTCTAAGTGAGGGGAACCTAGTAGATCTTGATCTTGAAATTCCATTTGTTGTGTTCTTCGTTGTTCTTCCTCTCTTCTCCCCCCATAAGCATTAGTTGCTTGTGGTGGGATTTGAGCACTTGTGCTCTTGCCATTGCTTCATTGCATCGGTTTGTGCTCTCCACGAGGATTCGTGGAAGTTGAAAGCTTGTGAACTTGTTACTCTTGGGTCTTTGGACCCTAGACGCCCGTGTGGTGGTTGAGACCCTTGTGTGGTCACTTCTAGCTGTTCGGGAGCCCCCAATCCCGTTGTGGGTTGTGCCCCGGATCATTGTTGAAAGGCTCCGGATTTCCGCCTAGAAGGATTCCGATAGTGGAAGGTGAACCAAACCTTTGTGGTGCGGTTCATCGGAGAAGAAAGTGAAACCTTGTGGTTGTTAAACCATTGTGTTGGTTCACACCTCTCCAACGAGACGTACTCCCTTAACAAGGAGGAAGTCGAGAATACATCCTCGTCTCCGCGTGTCTCGGTTATTTCAATACCCGAGCTTTTTACTTATGCACTTTACATTGTGATAGCCTTCGTGTTTGAAGTACTCTATATTGCTATCACCTTGTTGCTTGTCTTGCTTAGCATAAGTTGTTGGTGCACATATGGTGAGCCTAGTATATTTAGGTTGTTGGCTTGTTAATTTAAACACCTAGTTTTATTCCGCAATTAGCAAGCCTAAACCGGAAAAGTTTTAATCGCCTATTCACCCCCCCCCCCTCTAGGCGACATCCTTGTCCTTTCAAAACGTATCCGAGGCCATACATGCATTATAATTTCATATAAGTAAACCTGCCACAAATCAAAATTCAACTTAGTTGTTTGTATTCCATTGATTATTGAGCAAGTGGGTTTGCATGATCATCATACGTACAGCAAATTACTAATAGTACTATAATAGTCTGGATAGCCTAGCTACTTGTGTGCGTACGAATAGAATATGTACATATGCTACTCTAGCTACCAAAAACTTGCATATATGTCAACTACTTCGAATTTCCAAGTTTCGATTTACCATGTATGTCATGGTTAGAGCGTGCTGTGTAACTTGTAGCTTGCATGTGACCTTTATTTGTTCCACTTGTGTCCTTCCTACTATCTTTTGGAGACGAAACTCTCAGAACACATAACAATGCAACAAGTACATTTTAGTACCAAAAAAGGGAAAATGCAGAGAGAATAAGGGGATGAAAGATCAATCTGTAAAATTCCTTTTGGCTTTTCAAATTATTCATGTCTATTAATAATTCCGGTAGATAGATAGATATACAAGTATGCCGTCGGGGATATATTTTCCTTGTTTTTTTCGCGGGTATGCCAATGGCATACCAGATTTTTCTAGTTTACATTACACAGACGAAGAAACAGAGTAGGAGGCTTGTGTCCTACTCCTCCTCCCTCCTGGTGAACCAATGCGCCATCCAGTATGCAATGCACACCCACCACCTCTCCTCGTCCTTCCTCGCCACTGCCTCACCGGCCGCCATCAGAAGCCGCACGATCACCACATGCATGTATGGGAAGTTGCTATGAACAACGACAATCATAAACACGCCCACCGACTCATTATGGCACTCGACAATGACGAACAACAGCCACATGGACAAGATCAATCGTCCACAGTATCTATAACCATCTCTAGGCTCCAGCTATTTCCCTCTCTTCGATAAGATGAAAATCCTGAATGGACCCTCAATGAGTTTGTCCCCAGCAATCTTTCTGACTAGTTAGTCAGACGGGGCACATGCAGGAAATTTATTTAAGGGTGCACCAAATTGTTAGGGAGGGTCTATATAGTAAAATACAGAATTTTAAAAAGGTTTTAGCACAAAAAAGAAGGGGTTAAGGGGGCCCTGCAGTCAAACTAAAGTATAAAATATTGGCACCCATAGATGCAATGGTATATAATATAAGATTCTAATATTATTTATACAACATAATGATCCAACCAATAAAATTCTGGGAAGAAAATACAACATTCACCATTAATTTCATAATTACTATAGCAGTTCATGTGTTTAAATGTTTTCCCCACATACTACGTAACATTGTGCAACAAAAATAACTTTATGTAGATTCTGTTTTGTCAAACGTCCCTCCAAATATAGAGTTTGGGAGAGCTTAACTGGAATTAAATGGACACAATGTATACATTTAGTTCATTGCCTAATCGATGTTAATATATCTACGGAACTTGATGTCTTTGTTTGGAGGTTAACTACATTTTTTCACGGTAAAATCTATGTATATTGACTTAATGAATGGTCATATTAGGCTTCTCTGTAAATATGTTTAAAGGTTAAAGGTATCACTAAGAAATAGAATTTTTCTGTGGTTGCTTCACCGTAAAGTGTGGTTAACATAATATAATTTGGCTAAGGAAACTGGCAGGGCGACAAAGGTGTTGCTTAATTTTGTGGCAAAGAGGAATCAGTACACCATGTTTTTATTGCTTGTCCTTTATCTAGACTGTTTTGGCGGATTGGTCACATGACCTTTAATATATTCCTCCAAATAGTATTATGGATTTGTTCAGGAATTGGTTGAATGGAATTGATAAGAAACTTAAAGTTCAAATCCGTTTGGGAATTTGTTCTTTTCTTTGAGCTATATGGCACACGCGCAATGACTTTGTTTTAATAAACCAAGAACACATTCTTGTTTGCATGTTGTCCCTTGGGTGACCCATCAGATCTGTACTTTGTCCTTTCTCATTTCACTGGATCAGCGGTCGGTCATGGATTCTGGAGCTGGAACAAGATTTATTCAATCGGTTTTGTTGGCGGCTTGATAAGAGGACAACATGCTGATGCATAGGTGCTACATGTTTTGAACCTTTATTTAGATGGTTGATACGACTATTTTTTATCCTTGGATGCACTTTGCATAGTTTTTAAATAATGAAATAAATCAGCTAATATGCATTGATCGATGTAGAGGCCGGAGTTTTTTCCCCGTTTAGAAAAAAACTCTATAATAATGAGAAAAACATAAAACATGAATGATATTTCCTGTAGAGGCAAAGTATCAATTTTAACTTCTAGCCTATTAGACTTACCTCAATGACTAAACGATATTTCTTCTTTTTATATTGTGGTTTGTTGTTTCACAAGTCAAATTTTCTATCTTTGACCAAGATATTTGATGATGGATTCCATATTTCGTGACTTTGTATAATTACGCAAAAAAACTACCAACATCTATAATATTATAGAAACAAAATGTGAAAATGTATTTGAGGATGGGCTTCAATATTTCGTGACCTCGTATAATTACAGAAATTATTGTTGTTCTGTTGTGAAAATGGAAGAACTCGACAACGCACGTCATCATGCTCTAGTTAAGATATAATAACAAATATATGTTTGATCATGTCAAATGGACGACTAGCTTGTACTGGCTAGTAGTTGTAATTTCAATCTTCTTAGAAAATGGGTTAGGATTAGATTGCATAAGATTGTGTAGGAGCTGGACAAGGTGATTCACGCTATTATTTTCCCCTCCCTGACTTGTCTGTCTGCAATTCGTCATACCATGACGAACTGGTGGTAGGCTGTTGTTAATTTGTTTATATTAGGCGCACGTCAACGTTTCTCTTATGTAGATATAGAGAGAGCAGTTGGGTGTGCTAGTTCTTGTTAGCAGGTATGTCTAACTAATTAACCTAGCTCAATTGTTCCATTTCAACCTAGCTAGTAGCTAGGTTATCGCTGACCTCATCATCAGGAAACAGACGATGGATGACACACTAGGTCGGTTAATTCAAAGCAAAATAATAACTAGGTCATCTTTTGTTTGATGGATCAGGCTATATAGTTAGTAGTAGAGCAGCCTTTTTCTTTGCTTTTTGTTTGTCTCACGTAGTATCCAAATTTATTTCCATCTGCTCACGTCTTAATTAATTAGCCGGTGTTCAACTTCAGATTTCACAGTGGTTTGGTTTACCTGATCCTGGATAGATATATGTGGGCGGCCGGCAGGGCAAGCCAGGATATATATTCGATCCGTTCCACCCGATCAAGATATGTAATATGAAACTGAGTGATGCATGTATTGTTATTCATATAAGTAACCTGCCACTAATCAAACTTCGACTTCGCTGTTATGGATACTAGAGTATTCCAATTATTGTCAAGCAAGTTGGCTTTGCTTGATCATCCTACATACACTCAATTATTACTAGCTAGGTCTACCCTGTACCATTTGTGGTCTATCTGTGTGTGCACTTAAATATGTGTACTATCAACCATTGTGTTGTATCAACTATTTGTATATACTACTCTAGCAGCCTAGAACATGCATGCATTGGAACTTCCAAGTTCGGTCGACCATACATATCATGGTTGCAAGGTGCTATGTAACATGCTGCTTGCAATCGATTTACTTATTTATTAGTACTAACATAAATATACCCATACAAGTTGAAGTCGTCCCACATAGACAGTTCTTGGATCAAATAGTTTTGCTTCCGATTACTCCGTGCACGATCCTGGTCGATTACCAAAGACTTGCCACCTACTCCGGTTTTTGTGTTATATGAAAATTTGTTATATTAAGAGTGAATTTCACTTTTTATCCCATTGTTGTGCATTTGTGATACTTCTTACCACATTTAGTGAAATAAAATCAGAAAATACACCATATAAAAAATCTTGACCACGGTACCGGCATTCTACATTTAGAATAGACCGGCATGTTTTGTCGATGTGGTGCGACAAAATCTGTAAATATTGAAAGGTGTCATCTACGATCATGTCCAGACTTTTTTTCACCATATGCTCTATTCCTTTTCATTATCCTTTACAGGCCTCTTTCATCACCTCACTTGCGCAACATGATTTTTTATCTTCAATAGGAAAAACATGCATTAAAAAGGGTCCAGGGGTTTCTAAAATGGGACATCTAGATGATTTTCACTTGAATGGGTAATTAGTGTCACAAATGTATAAGTAGAAGATAAAAGGTGGAATTCTTTCAAAATTATACCATTAAAATTGTGTTCAAAAACAAATTCAAGATTATAATTTCCGTAATGTTCAGTTGGTTGAATTGGTGGTCAAACTTAGACCCCGTAAACCGCACACGTCATCTAAATAGGGAGTAACAGATAACAGTTTAGTACATTTTGGTACCAGCAACGAAAATGCAGAGATGGAATATCTGTTTAAATTTCGTGTATCGTTTCAGATTTTTTGTAGCTAATGATTCCGGTAGATCCATACAATGACTGGAGTATTTTTCTAGTTTACAGTACTACACACGCGAAGAGGAGTCGGAGGAGGCTCGGACGTGGACGTGCCCGGCGGTCTCCTCCTCCTCCCTCCTGGCAAACCACCGCGCCGTCCGCCGGGCGATGGGCGCCCACCGTCTCTCCTCCTCCGTCCTCGCCGCCGGCCTCGCCACCCTCGGCAGCCTCACGATCTCCGACATGCACCGCGCCCCGGACGACGTCGACCCTCTTATCGACGCCGACGAAGAAGAAGCCTGCACGCCCCCCTCCTTGCTGGTGCTCACTAGCAGCCGCGTCTTCTCCACCGTTCGGTCATCTTGCTTCGTCGCGGGGTGCTGCTCCTCCTCCTCTTGCTTCGTCGGAACGAAAACAATGCCGTCGGGGTCGTCGTCGAATCGGCCGCTGGAGAAGGAGCGCAGCATCTCGGTGTCGAGCGCGAGGAGGTCCGCGGAGTTGAGGTCGCTCCACCGGCTCTTGAACACCGCGTCCGACACGACGATGCGGTGCCGGTGTTTGTCCAACGGATCACCGTCGCCGCCAACACCGACGCCGAAGCGCGACGACGGCATGCGCTCGACGAAGATGCCCGCCATGAGGTCACGGCCTGACCCTCCTAACGATGGCACCCCAGCAGCATCCGTGCCAGCAGCAGCAGGGACGTCGTCGCCGGTGGCCCCGAAGACGAAGCGCGCGCTGGCGGCTGCGTACTTGAGGCCGAGGTCGGCGTCGTCGGCGTGGACGCGGGCGCGGCAGAGCGGGCAGCTGGCGCTGGAGGCGAGCCAGCGGTCGACGCAGTCAAGGTGGAAGGCGTGGCGGCAGCGCGGGAGGAGGCGGAGCAGGTCGGTGTCGTCCAACCGGGCCAGGCACACCGCGCACTCCAGCCCCTGCCGGGCGCCCCGGAGCGCCGCGAACCGGAAGAAGGGCAGCGACTCGATCACCGCCTTGCCCACGCCGGTGGATTCTTGGACGTCGGCGGGGGTGCCGGTAGCCATGCGGCCGGGGCTGTTGGTGGTGGGCAGCAGAGGCGGCAAGGAGGCGTTGTGGCAGAACTTGGCGTACATGAGGAGGAGAAGGTGAGGGAGAAGATCATGGTGAAGATGCCCACCACGATGGCCACGCTCGGACGGAACGAAACCTTGATGCCAACCCCCGCAGGCGCCTCTTCGGCCGGACCGCCCGCGGCCGCCGGCTGTGCCTGCGCCGTGGCGGCGCACCAGAACAGAAGCAGCATGAGCAGGATGGTTTTCGCCATGGACTGATCGGAGAGCAAAGAATTGATCAGCGTGGCATGGAAGCAGTGATGTGGAAGAAAAAGAGAAAGGAAGGACGTGGTGACAGCGCCATGAATGAACCTGAGCAGCAGAGAAGACGATCGATGCTAGAACTTACAAGTAAACAAACTAGCCGATCGCGAGTGGGGTTTGGTTTCGTCTCTTGTCTTGTTCCTGCCTGCCCTGTTGTCTCCAGCATATGTTTACTTACATCATCATTGACATTGCCATGCGACTTGCTTCCTTGCTATAGGTTAGGTGGTGGGTCCCATCCATCGAAGCATGAGTGCATGACATGCCTCTTACTACTTTCTTACATCAACATTGACATTGCCATTTGACTTACTACCGACTTGCTTGCTCTAGCTAGATCTACAATAGTTTAAGAGTAAGTATTCCGGACTCATGATTTAGGAGCAGCTCTACCATATTCTCAAAAACATAATTCTGGGTTCGTCTTGATGAGGGTTTCAAAATTAAATCCCACTTTGCACCTCTGAGTTCGTCTTGATGAGGATTTCAAAATTAAATCCCATTTTACTACTTTTTGGAGACTTTTTCTCAATTGTCAGATTACATGACTAAAACAAACGGAGAGGCGTTTTGACTCCCGAGCTCATATGCTCCTGCTTGATTAAAAATAATTAAAAAACTCAAAAAAATTGACAAAAATTGGAGACTAACATATACAAGTAATTTTTGTATAACATTTAGGAACCTGGCAACAACGTGATCACAATCTGGTAGATAAGTATTACATAATCTCGCAAGTAATCGTCAATAATCTAGTAATTGCGAACGATATTTTTTGCCAAACATGTTAAAATGTGATATCTAGTTTCTACGACTCAAACAATGTTGAAAACGGACCACCGCGTAAAAATTTCTCAAGTTCAAAAACAAATATAAATTTGGATGATGTTATCGTTTGCATGCATAGGAGGGAGTAGTAAATTGTGTTGCGCGCTAAATCTAGGTGGGAAACAATCGAATTTCTTTGTACAAAGAATTGGGGGCGGGGGAGCTTAATATAGGTGAAGGGCAGAGTTACTTTCATCCTGAATGAGCTCGTGGCCACTCGTCAGGCAACAATGGCGTGGTGACCTCACGTCCTACCATGCATCCTCATAGCACTAAAATGGAGCCATCACAAGGACAAGGAAGGAAGGGGCATGGTCATGCATGTCGCCGAAAGAACAAACAAATGAGGTTAATGAGTTACGCACGACGTGGACCGTCGTCGGAGATGCACTGCCATTACGTCGCCGTCGCGGTGTTGCTCCTCCTCGTAGCCATCCTCCCCGGCCACGACGCATTTCCCGATGTTGACGCGGTCATCGGCGTGGAGGTGCTGGAGGAGGGCAGCAGCTGCCACTTCCGGATGACCCCGCCGGTGGTGCCGGAGTCCCCGGAGGAGCGGCGCGAGCACTACCGCGTCATGGATGCCAAGGACCTGGCCCGGCATCGGCAGATGGCCGTGGGCACCAGAAGGAGGCAGCTGGAACCGTACGTGCCGCAAGAACAACTCACGCCGATTCCGAAGCTGATGTCGGGGTCGGCATCAGACATGACGGAGCTGATGTCGAGCACGTCCATGTTCGAGCTGCCCATGCGCAGCGCCCTCACCGTCCTGGACGTCGGCATGTACCTCGTCACGGTGCAATTCGGCACGCCAGCGCTGCCATACAACATGGCCCTCGACACCGCCAACGACTTGACCTGGCTCAACTGCCGCCTCCGCGGCCACCACCGCCACAGGGGCCGTCCACCCAAGCCTCCCGTGCCCGTGACTAGTACCACCAAGACCATGTCCTTGGACGCTTCGGACCCCATCAACGTCGCGCCGGCGCCGGAGAAGCCCAAGTTCGTGAAGAACTGGTACCGTCCGGCGCGGTCGTCGTCATGGCGGCGGTACCGGTGCTCGCAGGCGGACAGCTGCGGCTTGTTCCCGCACAACAGGTGCAGGACGAACCACCGCAACGAGTCGTGCACCTACGACACGAGTACACAAGACGGCACGGTCACCCGAGGCATCTACGGCAGCGAGACGGCCACCGTGGCGGTGACCGGCGGGCGGATGGCGAGGCTACCGGGACTCGTGCTGGGCTGCGCCACCTACGAGGCCGGCGGGGCCGTTGCCATGCACGACGGCGTGCTCACCCTCGGCAACCAGGACGTGTCGTTCGGCGTCGTCGCCGCCAAGCACTTCGAGGGTCGCTTCTCGTTCTGCCTCCTCCCGACGCGCAGCTCCGGCAACGCCTCAAGCTACCTCACCTTCGGCCCCAACCCAGTCATGGCCACCGGCGCCTGCGAGACCGGGCTCCTCTACAACCCAGGCATCCCGGCCTTCGGGATGCACGTCACCGGCTTATTCGTCAACGGAGAGCGCCTCGACATCCCGCCCGAGGTCTGGGACCATGACATCATGGGTGGCGGCCTCAACCTGGACACCGGCACGTCCCTCACGGGGCTCGTCGAGCCGGCGTATGGCGAGGTCACCAGGGCCATCACCAGACACCTGGACCACCTCAGCAAGTTGAAGATAAAAGGCTTCGAGCACTGTTACAAGTGGACCTTCACCGGCGACGGCGTCGACCCGGCCAACAACGTGACCATACCCAAATTCGTGATCGAGTTCGACGGCGGGGGGAGGCTGGATACCGGCGCCAAGGGGGTGGTCGTGCCAGAGGTGGTGCCCGGAGTGGTTTGCCTGGCGTTCCGGCGGAGGGAGTTAGGGCCCTCCATCCTGGGCAACGTCCAGATGCAGGAGCACATCTGGGAGATTGATCACATGAGTCAGTCGTTGAGGTTCAAGAAGGATAACTGCATCAACCATAACCTGCCTCCACCATCTTCTCCCGCTACTAACAAAAATTAATCCATTCATCCGGCCGTATCTACAACACCATGTTAGCCTCAGTTTGCATTTGCTTCTATGCATGGTTTCTCCATCTCAATTGTAAACACATATGTCGTCTTCCTGATCTGATTTTATCAAGGATTAGTAAATATACCCGTGCGTTGATATATACGGTAAAACAAATTTGGATCTCTTAACTTTGCACAAAACAAATCAAATGAGTCAAGAAGATGAATGGCAAGATCATACCTCTCGCACCCATCTTTTCACTCCCTAAATCCTCTAAGAAAATGTTTCATGTAGACGGTCAAAATGAACACAAGCTGCCAGCTGTATGATATATTTAGCAATTACGACCAAGAACTTCAAAATTCAAATTAACTAATATAAATAGACAATTCAAGAAAAACAAACTGGAATTTACTTCCCATTAAACTTGTAGCGCATCTGTCGCTAGAAACCAGATCAGAGACAAAGCTCGAAGCACGCTTAGTCCACGCAGGGACCAGCAAGCTCGCCCTATAGCCAAATTGAGCAATGGCATGGCCTACCTTATTACAATCATGACGACCAAGAAAAATACACGCGTAAGACTCACCGGCCGAGTCAAAAGCAATGATATCTAATTCTAGTAGCTCTAATTGGTATATATCTATATGGCAAGCACAACAAAACAAAGTAATTTTACAGCAGAAGCTCTACAACAAGTGATGATGCCACTTTTTTCTGATAAAGGGCTTTATTACTTAAAAAGTTTAAACATTACACCCGGCCTCTGCATAGAAATGCACACAGCCGCAAACGAACAGTACGCAAAGAAAACAGTAACAGCAGACGAATTACAAAAATGTATAAGCAAGACGCCACTGCCTATGACGAACGCCAACTCCTAAGGACGACCAATCCGGCGATCAAGCGACCATCCATCTCGGATAAAAATATCCCTCGCCTCCTCTTCCAAACGTGCACATGCCTCCGTAAAGAAGCCTCGATGCCCCGCCGTTGTAATGTGGACCACGAACGGAGAATACTGGTGCACCGGTAGAGTACCTACAAATGAGAAAATTCTTCATCATTGAAAATCTTGTCATTTCTACACAGCCAAAGCGACCATATAACGGCTATCGCTCTCACCCTAATAATAGTTCTAAACTTGTTATCTATCCCATGTAGCCAGTTGCCAAATACATTTGCAACAGACTTGGGTGGATATAACTTAGAAGCTATCTGGATAGATGACCAAATAGAACACGCAAAACTACACTCGAAGATTAAGCGTTTTATTGTCTCTTGTTGTGAACAAAACACACACTCTGTACTTCCATGCCAGTTTCGCTTAACAAGGTTATCCTTTGTTAAAATGACAGCCCTACGAAGATACCAAGTAAACACTTTTAGTTTAAACGGTATCTTCATGTGTCGTATTTTTTTTATTATCATCGACTGGTACATCGGAATGGACTAACGCCCTATACATGGAATCTACCGAGAATTTTCCACTCTCACATAAATTTCAACGGAACTCATCGGAACCTTGTGTAAGTTGAACTGAAATCAACTGTGCCAGCAAGGCATTCCAAGACGTTTGTCTCGGCCCAATTAGATCTCGCCTGAACGTCACATTGGGTGGTGAAGACTGCATAACCGTGGCTATCGTATCCTCTTTGTGCCGAACAATATTGTATAGTGCCGGATACTGATCCCAGAGGGTGGTACTACCTAACGATTTGTCCTCCCAGAATCTAATTTCTGATCCATCCTTAATTTTAAATACTCCGAAGCGGAAGAAATGTGAGAATCACCAGCTTTCCAATATACCTGTGATACCGCCTTCGTGCCAATGTATTTTCTTTTAAGTAGCGTTTGCCAAACCCCATCTTCGGTTAGTAGCTTAAAAAGCCACTTACCGAGGAGAGCCGAGTTCTTAACCTGTAGGTCATGAATACACAGCCCTCCCTGGTCGTTTGGTCGGCAAACGACATTCCATTTTGCCAGTCGATATTTCTTTTTCTCACTATCAGCTTGCCAGAAGAATCTTGATCGGAAGTAATCCAATCTATGTAAAACCCTTTTGGTAACTGGAAGAAGGATATCATGTACAGTACCATATTAGTTAGTACCGAATTAATGAGAACCAACCTCCTGCGAAGCGATATTAATTTTCCTTTCCATCTAGATAGCCTCGCCTACAGACGTTCCAAGACGTGTTTCCATTCCGCATTAGTCAGCTTTCTATAATGTATTGGAATGCCCAAATACATAATAGGAAATTGTCCTTGCTCACAACCAAATATTTCGGCATAATGAGCAGTTGCGCCTGGGCATCGCCGAAGCAAAACAATTCACTCTTGTGGAAGTTGATCTTCAACCCCGATAATTGCTCGAATGCTGATAATATTAATTCCAGATTCGCTGCTTTATCCAGGTCATGTTCCATAAAGAGAATTGTATCGTCCATATATTGAAGAATAGATAAACTCCCATCGACAAGATGTGGTACTACCCCTTCAATTTGGCCATCTTCCTTTGCCCGTTCAATCACGATCGCCAACATATCAGCCACTATATATTAAATAGTATCAGCGATAGGGCATCACCTTGCCTTAATCCCTTTTTTGTTTGGAAGTATCGGCCGACGTCATCATTGACTTTGGCAGCCACACTACCCCCGAAACAAAATTGTGAATTAAAGCAAACCACTCATCCGAGAAACCTTTCATTCTCAGAGTCTGTTGGAGGAACGTCCACTTAACCTTATCATAGGCTTTTCAAAGTCAATTTTGAATATCACGCCATTAAGTTTTTTTGTGTGTGTCTCATGGACGGTTTCGTGCAGGACGACGACCCCGTCAAGTATATTCCTACCTTGCATAAATGTCGTTTGGGTAGGTTTAACCACATGATCAGCCACAGAATTTAACCTAATGGTTGCCACTTTCGTAAAGATTTTGAAACCGAGGAGACAAATAAGCCGGTACTGTTGTATCCTCTCCGCCTCCTGAATTTTAGGTAACAAAATGATTTCCCCAAAGTTAAGACGAAATAACTCCAGTTGTCCAGCATGCAAGCAAACGAATAACTGAAGCAGGTCAGACTTGATGGTCTCTCAGAAGTGCTGGTAAAACTCAGCAGGAAAACCATCCGGGCCCGGCGCCTTATTATGCTCCATTTGGAAAACCGCCTTACTTACCTCTTCTTCAAAGAAGGGAGCAATAAGAAAGTTATTTTCCTCAAGAGATACGTGTGAAATATCATCTATTCGTGACTCATCAAGAGTAAAGTTTCCTTCCTCCGGAGCCCGAACAGACCTTTATAGCAATTCGTGATATATTCCTTGAGCTGATCCTATCCTTCGATCAGGCCCTCATCCTGGTGTAGAGAGTGAATACGTTTCTTCCTATGCCTGCCATTAGCAAAGTGATGATGCCACTAAAGGCTTGAATCAAGACATTATTATTTTAAGAAAGACAGTCAAGCATTCGCCTTGGCTGACATTTGAGCAAAGAATATACTACCTATATTCCTAAATGTAAGACGTTTTGGTAGCTTAAATTGAGATTGGAACAGAGAGAGTACTTTTATTCTATTTGTTGCACTTTCAGTATAATAGGATAGAGCTAGACTATGAACCGAACGTTCAGGCAGGCAGGCAGGTTAAGCATCAATCAAATGTTCGACATCAATCCGACAGTTCACTAGTAATTCAAAGAGTGCCAGCAAATACAATAACTACAAAGGTTCTAGATTAAAAGGTTACTAGTTCTAGAGTAGAAAGATGATAGATGGTGGTTTTCTCAGCCTTGCTTCTTGGATGGGCCATGCAGCATGGCGCTTAATAGATCTCATCCCTTGGGAACTTCTCTTCGACTATGTTATTGTCGCACCTGTAATCACCGTAGATCCGGTCCTCCTCCAGAAAATCCACCCACCTTGTCTCCTTACGGCTGTGAGAGATGATGTCAGTGGTGATGCGCGCTGCTCCTTCTCGCTGCAACATCTTCTCAAACTCTCTGCCCCGCCCCCGGAAACTCTCCTTTGTAGGGTGCACAATCCTGCTCCCTGCCAACTCGCAGTATGGGCAACGGACTTGCTCTACCAAATGCAACAGACTTATTATACATAGTTTTGTTGGATTGTATAAAAACTGATGACGGAGCCAAACGATAGATAGCATGTGTACCAGTGCCTGCAAGTGGCATGGCCACAGGACAACACAACCCCACTCCCTTAGAGCCGTCGTTGCGACACTCGGCAAAGAAGAGCTCAGGAAGCGCGCTTGCGGTGGTCTTGGTGGCGAGGAAGTTGATGTGGGAGCAACTGTACATGCGCGACAACAAAGGGCCACCCACAAACTCATTGACACCGCAGATAACATGGAGCTCGTATTTGGGTACCTAGCAAGACAAGGAAATGAAGTTGTTAGAGATAGAAGATCCAGCAAGTCAATGTAAAATAAAACGAACAAGCAATTACCCCAGGTTGCTTGCTGTACATATCAATTGCGGACTTGACCATTCCCACGGCTCTGTTGTGATCGTACCAGAAGTTGTCTATCGTTCGCATTACATAAGAGTAATCCCAGGGGCCTAACACGTTGATGTTTTTTGTGGTTTCTTCTTCTGGTTTGCTGCTGTCCAATACAGATGGGAAGTAGTCCAACAAAAATGGGCGGACCTTGCCAGGTTTCTGACACGCGAGGACTTCCGAGAAGGCGCACAACATGGAATTAACGGTCCGAGGAACTGGGCCTGTTGAAGAGGTTTGGGGTGGTGTGCTGCCTTGGCAGCAGCAGCGTAGGCTTCTTCTTCGACACCATTGCCATGGCGATGGTTTGTCAGATCATGAGCTGCCTTTTGGAGATTGGCCCCAGCCAAGTGTAGTCGGAGCATGGCTTCTCCCGGCGTGAGGGCGGGGTAGCAGGTGCAAAGATAGGAGATGAGGCCATATAGGGATCGGACTGCGATTGCAGCAGGGGACTGGTGCTGATGGCCTCGATCTCGACTTTCTTCTCTAGCGTTGGAGGGTACACTTGGGCATACCAGAGGATATTAGCAATGATGTTGGAGACCGGGTCCAGAGGTCCGTAGCAGTGGCCGGCGTGGAGCAGACTGTGGTGGTACTCGTGCGAGCACAGCTTGTCCTTTGGTAGCCAGGCCAGAGCCTGCAGGTAGTACCATGGATGGTGGTGAGAAGCATACGCCGCAGAGTCGGCAGCAGCGGCACTTGCATCATCATCTCTGGATGCTGCATCAGGTTGCTGCTCCAGGGCGAGAGCAGGCGGCGGCGTCGGAGATTGACGACGAAGGAGGGATATGATGTCCATGAGCTGAGAGGAGACTTGGGTTGCGTAGGAGGGTTGCAGCTTGGTGGCCATCTCGCACAGAGAAGGGGACAGCAGCTTCCACCCTAGAGCGAACTGGCGCGGGTTGGGGTGCTGGGCGGCAGCCGCGGCACATCGGAGGGCCGTCTCGACGGCCGCCACGGTGGTGTCAGACGTAAACCCAAAGGTCCCCTGCATCCGGCGGTGGTCCACGACGAGGCGGGCGGCCACGAGGGGATCCAACTCGGCCTTGTTGAGATACCACATGGCCCTGGGGACGGTGAGGTGGGGAAAGAGGGCGACCAGGAAGACGACGAGGCCGTCGAGCGACCGATGGTCCATGCTGCCGCCACGTAGTATCGGCGGCTGCCTTCTCGGCGACCACGCTTCCTCATCGTCCTCCTCCTCCTCCTCCGGCAGCTCATTGGCATTGTGGAGGGAGACGGTGATTGCTTCGCCGACGAGGATGTTGGAGACCGGATCCAGCAGGCCGAAGGAGAAGCCGACGATGTCGAGGAGCTTCACCCGGTCGTAGCAGCGCTGCATCTTGGCGAGGAGCTTCTTTTCGATCCCTCTATCCACATCTTGGTGATCCGCCGCGAACTCGTCCCAATACCTAGGTTTTTTGGATCATAAATCCGTTGCTCACCGCCATCGTCCAACGGGCCATTGCTGCGGAAGCAAAGGAGGCGGCGGAAACCCATGGCAATCGATCCAAGGTTTCGGTGGTGTGGTGGACTTGAAGGTCAGGGCGTATATATTGCTTTTGCGTCCAGACATTGCAAGGCGATGAGGACGGGCCGGCGGCGTCTGGGATCTCAATCTTCTACTTTCCTAAACTCTTGCATCTCAATCTTTTACTTTCCCAAAATCTTTGCTTCCCTAAAATCTCAATCTTTACTTTCCTATAACAAAATAAATCTCCACGCAAACGCCGCAAGTTCATATAGAAACCAGCAACACAAGTTCAACACAAGCTGAACACGAGGCAATCATATAGAAACCAGCAACACAAGCTGAACACGAGGCAATCATATAGAAACCAGCAACACAAGTTCAACACAAGCTGAACAGGAGCAACAGAAAAAGGAAATCATTGTACCGTTGGACAAACTAGTTGTTCAAATAAGAGTGTCAGATTCACAGCATCATCAAGCAAATAAGCGCCGAGAAAGACACTTAAACACTTCGAAATACAATGTATATAACACAAGGGTATCCTGGGTGGGTAGCCACAGATGGGCATCTTCATCCAAATCTTGCTTCTCCTACCGATTATCAAAGATTTGCCCGCAGCGCTGCTTCTCGTTCCCCTCTCTGGTGAACAGTAGAGAGAGGCGAATTCTGGTTTCTCCACCCAGATCGACGGCGAGCTGCGGGTTCCCTCTCCCTCCGCCGGCCGCTCCGGCGGCGGGAGGGTGGGGGAACCCCGGATCTCTGCCGTGCCTTGTAGATAGGGTAGTTAGGTTTCCAGCCGGCCGTGCTTTGGAGGTGGAGGTGCTGCCGGAGTGGAGGGTGGTGGTGCTGGCTCTTCTCCTCTGCGCCGTCGTCCTTTGGGGCGTCGTCGCGGGGCCAGCATCTTTTGGTGCTCGGAGTTCCTCGTTTCCGTCGAGGCTCCGTCCCCTGCAAGCGGCCGAGGAAGCGGCGTCTTCGGTTGCTCGAGTTGGGGTCCTGTTCCTCCGGCCCTGTCGTCGTGGTGTTGCCGTCTCCTCCTGCGGCAGCTCTGGGCGGGTGAGGAGGTGTGTTGGAGGTGGTTGGGTTCTGGCATCTCCGGCTGGCCGTGGTGGCAAGGGGAGGTGTGGATCTGATCTGGTGTTTTGGTGTGCTTGCTCTGGCGCACCGTCTCTTCGTGCCTTCTCCGGCCGGCCGTGGAGGCGAGGGAAGGAGGCTCCTGGAGGTGGAGCGGCGGAGCGGAGGGATGTGGACGCTGCTGTTGTGGGGTCTTGTGGTTTGCAGGCTGAAGATCTGGCCATCTCAGGCGAGGTGGAGTGGCGCTGGCCCCAGGTCCGGGGCGGCAAGAGCTTGGGGTGCGCCCCCGGCCGATGGACCTTCACCGTCTGTAGATCCAGCTCGTCGGAGCTGGTGGTTATTGCGGCTCATCAATGCCTTCGGGCAAGGAGTTCTTCCTTTTCTTGGGTGAGTGCTCCTGGTGGTGGTTTCCTTTGTCGTCGCCGGCGGTGGAGTCCTCGTGCGCTGGGTGAACTCGAGGTGGAAGATGGAGTGCGACAGCAGTGGTTTTCTATGTATCCTCTCTGTTGTTTCAGTGCTTGTATCTGGTTGTGTACTGTTTTCCTTTCCGTATGAATACAAGTATAAAAAATCAAAAAAAAATCTTGCTTCTCCTGGGGTGGGTTCCCTTCCAATGGAACTGGTGTAGTGGTCCCCAGCTTGATGAGGGTTTGGTATATTTGGAGTTACATGGTTGATCCTCAAATCCTTTTTCTTGTCTGTCGGAGGTCGGCGATCACATCATGTCATCTGCTTGCCCAACAAAATTCCACCATTGACAAGCTGCTCTCTCTTTCCCCTCCACCGGTTACTGTTAGAGAGAGGCGAAAGGGCTCTCTTCCTCCTCCCTCGCGCCGCCGACGCCGATTCGCTGGTCTCCTCCCTCTCCGGCCGCCGTTACGGCGGTGGGAGAGTGGGGAGACCTCGGATCCGTGCCTGAGGTGTGTAAATAGTAGGGTAGGGTTCCTGGGCGGCGCTGGAGAGGTGGTGGCTGCGGCGGCGCGGTGGAATAATGGTGCTGGGCTTCGTTCTCCACCACGGCGGCGTCCTGCGTGGCGGCGTCAGCGAGTTCCCGGCGTTTGGTACTCGTCGATCTGCAGATCTGGCGGGTTTTCGTGGCTTGGGCGTGGTCGTCGCGGCGAAGGTGATGTCCTGCCTCTGGCCCTTTTGTACCCTGTCTCCGTCTTCGCCGCGGTGAGGTCTGCTCCATCCTCTCCGTGGAGCTCTGGGGTTTGTTCTGGAGCTGGAGCTGCCGGTGTGTCTCTGGTGTCCTGGCCGGCCGTGGTGGCGAGGGGGGATGCGGGAGTGCTGCTGTGTGTGCAGCTCAGGTTCGTGGATCGTGGCGTCGATGCGGCTCTGCAGTTTCTCCGGCGTCTGCGGCTGGATCGAGGACGGGAAGCGCCATGGCCGTGTTCTTTCAACGTGCTCGGTTCCGGCGTCTGACGGCGGACAGCTTTGCGGTCTTCTTCTATGTGGGGGTGCTCCCTGTCTTGGGCTTGTGGGCGGCCTGGCTTCTTCCCCTCCGGCGACGGCGTCGATGGCGTGAAGAAGATGCTGGTCCTGTATTTGTATTTGTACCACCTTTTCCTGTATGTCACTCTGGTTTGGTATGAATACAATGGCTGTGTGTTCAAAAAAAAAATTCCACCATTGCCATGAGGTACATCGGTAGCAATGGCATTTAGCTGAGAGCAGCAGCTGCCGGTGGCACACTATCAAGCAGCAGAAAGTTTTCACTCCCAAGAGGAGAGCAGAGGCTTCAGTGACTTCGGCTCTGAGATTTTTTACAGAATAAAAACCAACTTCCAACTACTTCAAAATTCATTAAGCACGTTGAAAAATATAATGTGTTGGTGCTATGCCAAACATTTGGACTGCAAATAATCTAGCTGAGAACAAAGATTAACATACGCACAGCCGTCAAATGCATATCGAACCATCTGAAGCTCAAGTAAACTTCGACCAACTCCACACAAGCATGTATATCTAAACAGAATTAACAGCAACAGAAAACATATTCCGCACAAACCATGATTCAGTCATTCAACCACTCAAAATAACCATTACCACCAACCACATCCAATTCCAACGACAATAACATAATAACATTGTTCCTTTCGATTCATTCCTTCACCACATCACTACTAAACGGTTTCCCGTACGCTCAACACAGCTTTCTTTCTCAGGGGGGCAGGGGACAAAACAAGATAAGCTTCAAGTTGTTGCAGATGATACGAACAGCTGGACCATCCTCTCACTTGGCGGCGGCGGCCTTGTGCTTGGCGTTTGAGTGAGCCGCCAGAGCGTTCTCGCTGTTGAAGGTCCTGAGCAGAGAAGATTCATAAAGTCAGGATAGAGTTCTCGCAGTGACACAGCGTACTTACTGTAAGCAAAGGAAACTGGGGCATGGTAGAACTTACTTGGGGCAGGACTTGCAGGCGACAGACCCGCCAGACTTGGGCGACTTCTCGTTGGTAGCAGGGGTCTTGCCAGTCTTCTTAGCCGGGTGAGGGGTAGCGACGTGGACAGCTCCCTTCTTGTCACCTGCAGCAATCAGGGGGCATAAGTATATCAATCGACACCAAGTATGCTTTTGTTACTAAAACAATGTACACACAATGCCTGCATTGACATTTCAACTCACCTGTCTTCTGGCCAGAGGGTGTTGCAACCTTGGCCTTCTTGTCAGTAGAAGGCGTCTGCAGCGCACTTGAAGCTGCTCTCTTCTTCCCAGTCTCTACCTTCTGCAAGTAGCATCGCGTTTGGGTCATGTAAGCGTAGGAGAAAATATTGTGAACAGACACGAAAAGGCACATCAAGCAGCACAGACCTTGGGTGTTTCTTCTTCCTCCTCATCTTCACTCTCGTCATCATCATCAGAGTCCTCGCTATCATCATCCTCGCTCGAGCCCTATCAAACAGTTTCAGTGAGTCAAGCATCAATCTTGCAAAATCTAGACTAGGACAATAGCATCAGCAATGTTATAAGAAGACTCACAGAATCATCTGAGCCTGCAATAGGAATCAGCTGTCCTTCAGAATCATCATCGCTATCATCACTCTCATCATCATCGCTGTCATCATCCTTTTTGCTTTTTCCCGCAGCAGCAGCCTTTGCATCAGCCTCTGCGGCAATCTTGACTTGCTTTGGCTCCTTGTCCTTGGCTTGGGCTTTGCCTTTAGAAAATCAGCATATAGATGAATTAGGCAAAAGAGGGTCTAAATGTGCAAAGAATTTCCAATGAGCAAACTGAAGAACAGAACCAAAGGAAGGAGGAATCTGGATACCATTTTCCTTAGCGGCAGCAACGATCTTCTCTTCCTCTTCATCTGCAATCAAAAAAGACTACAAGGTTTAATTCCTCACACGCCAGGTGGGTACTTGTAACACACTACACCAAGCAGAGAGGAACGGGAATGTATACCTTCAGATTCACCTTCAGAGTCAAAATCCATCTCATCTCCTTCTGCTGGCTGGAAAACCTTGTAGCCAGAGAAGAAGACGCTGGCCGACTTTGAGGTGTGCGAGAGCTCGAAGTCCTTCTCAAAGACTAGATCAAACTGTATCTGGGGGAACTTGTCCTGCGAGAGGGTCCCGATGGCGAGCTTCTGGTCGTCGACCTTGACGAACATGGTCGCCTTGTCGTCCTTCTTGACCTCACCAAGGGCACCCTGGAACGAACAAGGGGAAAAAAAGAGCATCTATCTCAGTGACCATATTAACACATATAGCATGGAACAGTTAACTGAACGATGTACTCTAGCAAACAGCATTAAGAGAACATCTCAGAGACCATACAACGTATGAAATTACATGTTGGTGAAGGATGGACAAACCTGGGAGAGATGCAGGAAGAAGTCATCTTCAGGAGCGACCTTGACAGACTGTCCAGGCTTAACCTCAAGGCCTACACAAGTTTACACAGGAGGAGGCTCAGTTACATGTGCAGATTTCAGCTTTTTCTATCTACTGAAGTAAGAAAAATAAGAGGCCATAGGGCTGCTTATTGAAATAATAATGCTTGATACAGAGTTTAGCACATAGGCTAGACGACTAACATCAATCAACTCAAAATAATACTAACAGGCATAGGTAATCGGCAAATAACAGTGTTTGCTACAGCAGCTAGCACGGGAAATGGGTGATTAACATCGACTAGGGTTGCCCAGAGAAACATATCAACAATCAGCACGGAAATGAAGTGCGGCTACGATTGACAACAGTTCATGGCAGTCGATTATCATATACAACAGCAGCTGCGCCGATGGAGGGTTTGGCGACCCTCCCCTAGTCCAAACACGGGTCGTAAATCGGAAACGAAACGGGCCATGAGGGGAGGAGGGAGGGAGAGAGAGGCGCGAGCGAGCGAGCGCTTACCCCAGAACTCCATCGGAACGGCGGCGGGTGGCGGCGACGGAGGAGGGCAGCGGTGGAGGAGGTAGGAGCTAGGGTTTAAGGCGGAGGAGTGGTGGTGGGATGGGGAACGGGGGTTTGGAGCCGTGCCTTTTAATAGCCGAGGGCGCCGCCTGGCCGTCCGATGCGCGCTCCGCTGTATCTCGGCCGTTCGTGCCTGCCTAACCTAAACCCTCGGCCCGATTGATCCATGGGCTCGCTCACTGAATGGGCCGCGTCTGCATTTCATTTTACCACGAGGCTGGCTTTCCCCATGTGTTCGAGGCCCAGGTAAGCTCCTTGAGATGCTCCATGAGGAAGACAAGTGTGATCTGATAGGGAAATGCACTCAGAAAAAAATGCAACTCCAACACGCCAACCCATTTATTTGGGCGAAAACTGTGGCCAACGCATCGACGCAAACGGACCGATGTCCATTTTCTGTTCGCGTGGACCCATTTTCAGTCTAAATTTGAGTTGAGCTTGCATCCGTGGCAGACACGAGCGGACAATCCGCGATGTCATCCGCTTGTCCTCCCTTGGCCCGCCCACCACGGACACACAATCCCCATTTCATCCATTTCCTCTCACGCGTTCTACCCTAGCAAAAAACACATACCTGCCACACCACCCGTAAACGAAAAACCATCTCGGTCCCCGCCGCGACCACCACAGCCGCAGCCGCCCCCGTCTCGTCGTGGTGACGCCGTACAAAGAGCTGACCCCAGAGCAAAGAGCTGCCAGCTTGGTTTCTTCGGCCCGACCGCTTAGCCGTGTCAGCATTGTCGTCGTCGTATGCTATCTTGTTCATTTAATCTCTCAGCTAAGTGCTTCAAGTTGTGGATGGTCTCCCGACTTGTTCTTCCTCCTTTACTTGCATGTGCCCCAGCGACGGTGATGGAAGACATGTTTTACTATAATATATATCTTTCCTCATTTTTTGTTTATTTTTTATTTACAAGGTAAAGAAAAAGGAGAAGAAGTACATGATTAAATTAAGATAAACCAGCTTAGGATATATGTAATGTTCATTTGGAACATGTAAATGGTTTAAAATGTTCCATAAAAGTTTGTAATGTTAACTTATTTGAATTATTCAATAGTAATAATTATATAATGTTTGTTTGTTCAAATTTTTGAACTGAGCTCAAAATCCTACAATTAGCAAAGGTCATGTTAATTTCTACCACTCAAATCAATGAACTGAACCCCGAATTGTCGATTTAAAGTAAACTCTAGTCACCCTCTACTCTTTAACAAAAAGTTTCAATTTCATCAATTTTATAGATGCATAATACAATGCACACTCCTTTCCCGTTCTAGCCTCCAAATCTATGGTTTTCTATTTAAAGTGGTGTATTATATCATGCGAAAATGGCCAAAAAAAATCAAAAGCATGGAGTTTCCGGGATGTCCTAGTAACTCTTAACGAGATCCGTTGGATCTTGAACTCTCCACTACAAAAAAAGTGATACAACCCACAAATACGACGAGAAAGCGAAAAGCACCGAGTTTTTGTGACATCCCACGAACCGAAACTGAATCCGCCATCCTTGAAAGTCGTTGGAGACCCCGAAGGGTATCTTGTACCACGCGAAAATGGTAGATAATTCAAAAACATCTTGATGTCCTAGTAATCTTTTATGGAGATCCACTTAACCTAGAAATCGGCACACATCCTCCAAATCAACTTGATATAGCCCGTAAAAAGGACAAAAACGCAAAATAATGAGTTTTTGCGAGATCCCACTAGTTGTCTACCATGTACCAGCCCGAAAAACACCCCGAGATCCCACAATAATTGGTATAAAGATATATGAAATGAAATAATTTTGCGAGAAAAATCCAACAATACCATTTATACATTCTAAATTCATATAATTTTGTGTATATTTGTGGTCAAAGTCGAGCACTAAAGATCAGCACAAAAATAGCGCGCATTATATTATGGGACGGATACCCCATGGAAAAAGTATATTGACAGGAAACTAAAATTGACATTAATTAGCATGCATGTAACTTTTTTTGTATGCGTAGAAGGATCTATTCCTTGACTTCACTTAGACGTGAGAAAAAATCCACATGTTTGGTTGGCAGGGAGTGGAAGGAAGGAGGTGTCCGTGATGAACGACAACCAACTGCCTCTTATTAGTAAAGCGGTGGGAAGAGGAGTAATCTCGACGTGTGTGTGTGTTTTAGATCCGCAAATCAAATTAGAGGACCCGATGGCGTGCATGCAAGACTGACTTGTTCAAAGGTACTCCGAGTACTCAATGAACCCAATTTTAACTAGCCCCAGATTTGTGTGCCATATGTGCATTCCAAATAGGGAGAGCCGCATATAAATATAGATCAATTGCACCAAATTTAGCTAGCCCCATATTTGTTTATCCGATGAATGCGCGTAGATAGCACTATAAATAAATAAAACCTCTCCATTCCTTCTGCTCTCCATTATACACAACGCTACACAATCATCGTCATCTCGATCATCGGGCAGCAAGGAAATAATAGCAATACATATACAATGGCTGATCAGAAGACCATGGCCATGCTGATGGTGGGGCTCCTCCTACTCGCCGCCGCGCCACCACCTCCGCCAAGGAAAGAGCCGACAAATCCTCCTCTCCCTCCAGTCGCCCCAGCGAAGACCGCGTTGTGTACGCCGACATGAGGTTGTCCGTCCACGAGAAAAAGGCGTCTGATGAGTCCTCTGACGCGCCTGTGCCAGCACCTGCACCGGCACCAGCGCCAGAACCAAGTGCCAGCGATGAGTAGACATCGCCAATCGTCCTCGTCTAGCGTCTACACATGCTTGCTTAATCAATCGATTTGATTTTCTTAATTGTATATCCACAAGGATATGTTTAAGTGTTTTATTTAAAGGTGTGTCACATCCATCGTTGCATTTTTTCCTTGATTTTTAACCTAGCTATATGATGAAATTTAATTGTCGATCCACTATACACACACATGTACGTGTTGTAATGTAGTATACACATAGAATTTGCTCTTTTTGCTAAAGGTAAATAACATTTGGTGTGATTTAAATATGTTGTTTTCATTAAAGGGGATATTTAATCTTTCTGTGGGACATATATAGCAATCTTCAATCAATTTTGCTTGACTCGAATGCTTATATAGCAATCTGCAATTCATCCTGGCAGAGCCAAATGGGAAGCATAGAATAAGTGCTCCCCTAGCATCACAGGAATCAAGCCCCCCAAGACAAAGACCCAACATATAAGAAGGGGTGGTGGTGGACTCAAACCTATATGCCTGCATGGTGGGCAGCCACACAAAATGAGCGACATGGCAAAAAAAGAAATAGGCCATGTGTTGTGTCATCTTGATCAGAAATTAGCAACAACATTTGTCCAGCGCCGATCTCGTTCACGAAGATTATCCTTTCCCATAACCCATGAAAGAAGTTTTATTGAGTGCCTTGTATTTCTAAATATGTTTAAACCCCTCTCCTGGACTAAATGAAAGAAATATTGTCAAGATTTGCCTTGACTTACTAAATATGTCTATACCGAAATTGGATATTGCATTCTTCCTATTTGGGTACATGTGAATTGAGATGTAACCTTTCCACCCCGAGGTAAAACACATACAAAAAAGAGTAGTTGGGGTTGTAACGCTGTAGATGCTTTCATTAGAACCAAATCTTCACATGCATTCAGTCTAGGCCCAATCATAGCTCGACAACAAGCCACGTTGCATGGATTTGTAGAACAACTCGAGTCACCGTACGTCGAATTGCTCATGCCATGCAACATTTTTTACAAAATAGGTTTTGTCGGTGTTGAAGTTTGACAATGCAAACTTCTAGAGAGTGTTTCATACTACTCAAGTATGGAATATTTACTAGAAAGACACTAGAATAAGAAGGCTACTAAATCTTCTAATATTTCTGGTCGAATATTCTAGAATGTCCAGATAATTTGTATCACGGACTAAGATCTCAACGCATGTCAAATATCCAATGGACTCTGAGCATTATAAATATAGGACCATACGCTCTTGCTTAGCCATGGCATGAAAGCATAGTAGAACAAGAAGTAAGAGAAGAAGAGAAAAAAGGCATTTGTAGCCCGGGATACATGTAGACCTATTTTTAAAATTTCAAAACAATATTTAAAGTTTCAAAAAATTCTAAAAATAAATTTGGATGTAGCTTATACCGTATCATACAACTGCAAATTTTCAAAGTGCAATTCTTTATATTTTTGGCTATCTAAAAAGGAGAAATTCTGACAAGATTTAGAGGTGCACTATTCACGCACCAAATCTACAATTTTGTCTCTTTTGAGTAGCATAGGATATAACGTAGTTTGGATTAATATTTTGCACACTTATAGGACTAGTTGGTATGCACGTGCAATGCACGTCTACCTAAAGATCAACCATGAACAATTGTAAACTAACATAAACCATAAAAAGTTGTGAATCATTTTGCAAAGTTTTAAGTACAGTCTAAAATTTCATGATTAGACATATTTAGTAAACAACACGTACCCTCGACTTCAATTCTCTTCATCCCCCCTTTCTCTAGCATTGTCATCTCTACAAAATTTTGTCATCTCGCCTTTCAATTGCTTAGCCACCGTTTGTAAACTTAAACGATGATGGTGTATTGTATGTTTGATTTTGGATGGAAAGGTCCTCACCTACCAGAAATGATTTGATATTAATTACTCCCTTTTATCCTCGTGCTTTCTCTCATCGAGGTTAACCACATCTTCAGCCAGAGTCTGGGTTCGTTGGCGCCAGGCTGCTCGACAGTTCCGCTGTAGAAAAGGTCGACTGCGGGCGTACTGCGCAACTTGAAATCAGTAGGCAACAGCGCAGCTGAAACATTACTGCACCTGTGAGAAGTTGAACAACAATAAGTTACTCCAGAGATTTCAGGTAACTTCCAGTACAAAGTGCAACGCCCTGAACCAAGCATTCTTGCACTGTTCTGGTAGTAGCAACCAAATAAATGTTCTGTGGGAGTAGCAACCAAATAAAGTTGTACCAGAAGTCCAGAACAAATGAAGATGCGTACATCACAAATCCTCATCACAAAAGTTTATGCACTACGTTTTGGTCGCTGCAACTATCCAAAATACATCCACGTAGAGGCAAGTCAAAAGATTTATGAAGAATATACACCAACCACCTGGACATCAGATTTCTGAAGAATATACACCAACCTTCTGGACATCGATCGATTGGTAATCCAAGATCCATCCAGTATGGGGAATATCAAACAACACCTCTCGATCACACAACGCAGAGCCGTACGTGCTTCCTCGCCGGTTCTTCCTCGATGCGGTAGCCGACGCGTTTCAGGTCCTCGTCGCTGGAGTAGCCAGCGTCCTCGTCCACGCCGCCGTGCGCGGCCACTACACTGCGCCGATCTGCTGCGCCGGTGCTCGCGGCCACGCTCGCACGGTGGAGGCGGCCGAGCTCGCGTGCCATGGCCTACTCCTGCCTCTCCACGGCGCGCATCGACGGCACCTGTCCTGCAGTGACTCATGCTCTGGGCCAAGGCTACATCCTTGCTTCCCCTGCTGTGGTGCCGTCGACGTCAAACCGACGGGCACCGGCGTCTCCTGATTTGATCCGTCTTCTTGCCTGTGGTATTATGGTGAAGGGCTTCGAAGGCGGTATGCGAGTAGGATCGAACATAATGGTTTGATCGGTCAAGGTCGTCGAGCGGCACACACCTACCCCTGGTCCCTGACGTTCCTACCCCTCGTCCCTGACGTCCACTGCCGAGGAGGATATATCCGTTGCTATATGCACATTTTTTTCAGAATTTTATAATCTTTAAAATTTGTATTACGAATGTTCAAAATAAAAGGATACATGTAGCCCGGGATACAAAACATGCACCACACTCGAGAAGAAAAGAGTAGCCACCCAAGAAAGTGTGCGTACACTCTTTTGTTATAGTTCCCCATTGTATTAATAAAATGGTATTTTGTAAGGCAAGTATCCTAGTTGTGTTTTGTCATTTCTAACTACTTAGTGCATCACTGTTGAGTTTGATTTAAGTGAGCCGTTTGTCACCCGAAATCTAGTCTATCTTTCACTTGAAAACCTAAAACGGGTTTTAATCATCATATCTCTGGATAATCCGTTGTAAGTTATGTTTTATTTTGGGGAGTTTTTCTCCCTTGTTTTTCCTTTTTCGTCTCTATTAACGATATTTAAAATTCATTTGCTAAGCGTTTATTCTCTTCTAGGTTATGAATTCCTAAACCCGCTTTTAGTAAATGTATGTTTTAAACTTAGTTGTTATTTTGGCAACAAATAGAAGACCAGGTGTTTCCAATGAATTTTGGGTATTTCAAATGCAAGAAAAATCTCATATTGTCAACTCTTATCCCTCATTCCCCCTCCCACACGAATTCCATGGCGTCTCCGAAAAGTGTCATCTATTAAGTCATTAGAGACATATTCTATCTCTCGGATATCTCCATAATAATCTGATGATGGGTGTAGGACTAAGCATGCCATGTTTTTATCTACATCTACTTGATACAAAGCCTTCTCTGAAATAAACAGTTTTAAAGACAAGAGGCCAGACGGCCCTGCTTTAAAAGAAAGCATCGCAGCCAAGTTTCCTGTGGCGCAACAGGTTACAAACAGGGGAAAACGTAAACTGGGAACAAACCCAGTACCGCAACGGGTAGAAACAAAGAGGTCTTTTACAATGTAACACGAGAACCTAAAAGCCAAATCAACCAACGCCACGCCTGGGGCACACCAGCTGCATCCTAAGCGTCAGGACCTTCATCTTCTCGATCATCGATTTCCATCTTACTTCATACCTTCCCGGCAACGTGCACACCCACTGCGACAAAGAAGAGTTGAATTTGAAAACAGTAGTTAGAACTGAGGAACAGAACTTTCCGTTAAACACCGCATCATTACGCGTGGTCCAGATGTTCCACGCAAGAGCACCGAAAATTGCCCAGCAGAAATAATTGCCACTAGCACCCGGGGTGCCTAGGATGCTAAACAAGAAATCATCAAAAGAAACAGGAGTAATTGCCCAGCCCAGCGCCTCCTTTACACACCACCAAGAAAAATTAGAAACGGGGCACTCAAAAAGCAGATGATCTGCCGTTTCCAACTCTCCGCAGAACACGCAACCAGTATCACCTGGCCAACCTTTCTCAGCCAGGTCTGCTGTTACTTGAATCCTACCTCTAAAGCACATCCAAACAAAAATTTTGATTTTTAGTGGCATGTTAGCTTTCCACATTTCAAGCATTCTCACATCTGTCACCCCTGAGTTCATAATTTCCTGGTAGAGCGATTTAGCTGAAAATTTGTTATTGTTGTTCAACATCCAGTAGCCCACATCCTCACCATCTTGCAAGGAGACCTCAGTCAATAACTCTTTCAACTCTCTCCATTCTCTCAATTCTCTAGGACCAAACGCACGACAGAAAGTAAGCGCAAGACCTTGCTCTCTTAAGATTTCAGCCACCACGCTTTCCTGTTGCTCACAGCACTTGTAAACGCAAGGGAAACGAAATTCCAGCGGAATCGGCTCCAACCAAATATCTCTCCAAAACCTGGCTTTTAGACCATTCCCCAGCTTATAAGCCAGTCCCCTACGGACCCAATGCTTAATTTTGTGTAAGCCTTTCCAAAACTGCGAGGCACCTGCTGTCTCAGATTTGAAAAAACTGCCTGTCACATTATACTTTCTCCTCAAGATCTGACAGCTCAGATCCCGGGCACCACTCTCCAGCTTCATTATCCATTTCGCCAACAGGGAAATGTTCCTTGTTCTACTTTCCATGAAGCCCATCCCACCAAATTCTTTTGGTCTACACATGGCCAACCATCTAACCATGTGGTATTTCTTATTTTGGCTACCCACCCCTTCCCAGTAGAAGTTAGCTCTCGGTGTATCCATGTCATGATGAGTCCTTTCCGAAAGAAGGTAGAAGCTCATAATATAAGTAGCCACATTACTCAAACACGAGTCAATCAGTACTTTCCTGCCACCCGTAGACGCCGGCTGCCAGCAGCCCAATTTTTTCTGCACTTTCTCTGGAAGGAAGTCAAAATCTGAGGCTAACAATTTCCTATTTGAAATCGGGGTACCCAGGTATTTCATCGGCATCTTCCCAATGTTACAATTAAACAAGTCAGCCACTCTGCGCTGTTCTTCCGGACCAGCACCCAGCACAAAAATCTCACTTTTGTGGAAATTGATTTTTAAGCCCGACATCGCTTCATAGCAGAAAAGCAGGAATTTCGCCGTGACAATCGAATCCTCATCCAGATTCAAAAACAGGACCGTATCATCCGCATATTGCAGGTGCGTAATTCCTCCCGGGATTAAATGAGGAACAAGTCCTCTAATATGGCCTTTCTCCTTTGCCGCCGTGAACATGGCACCCAATGCTTCAGCCACTATGTCAAACAGCAATGGAGACAGGGGGTCCCCTTGCCTCAGTCCTCTAAAAGTTCTAAAAAAATCACCATTTTCACCATTCAGATTATTGCATACTCTCCCTGTTTCCACAGTTGCTGCCATCATTTGAATCCATTTTTCACCGAACCCTTTATTTTTCAAAGTGTCCCGCAAGAAAGGCCACTGGATTTTATCATACGCCTTCTCGAAGTCCAATTTGAGAATAATGCCCTTCGCATTAGTCCTCTGAATCTCATGAACCACTTCATGCAAAATCATCACACCTTCTTGAATAAATCTGCCTGGAACAAAAGCGGTTTGAGAAGGAAGGATGACTTTGTCAGCAACCTCTGTAAGCCTCAAGGTCAGCACCTTGGTAATTATCTTGAACACCACGTTCAGCAAACAGATTGGCCTGTAATGTTTGATAACATTAGCATCCTTTACTTTCGGGATCAGCACAATGACCCCATAATTCAGCCTTTCCATGTTCAGTCTACCTGCGGCTAGTTCGTCCAGCATTTCTTTAATTGATAACCTCAGTTTGGGCCAGAAAACTTTGTAGAACTGTACAGGGAAACCATCCGGGCCTGGCGCCGTATTAGTCTTAATTGTCTTCACCACCATGTCTAACTCCTCCAGCGAAAAAGGCTTCGTAAGCTTCTCATTGTCTCTTTCATCAATCGAACCTACCCTGCTCCAGGTCTCAGGGTTCATCCGGACCGCGGATGGGGGGAACTTGCCAAACAATTCTTTGTAAAAGTCAGTAATATGTTGCTTGAGTTGAATCGGATCATCTATCATCATGCCCTCATCTTCCAAAGACAGAATTGTTGTTTTCCGTTTCCTACCATTTGCAATCGCATGAAAGTAAGCCGTGTTGTTATCTCCTTCTACTAGCCATTGCTCACCTCCACGTCTCCTCCAGTATTCCTCTTCATCCGCATAAATTTTGGACAGCTCTTCCTCCATTTTGTATCTCTTTTCCCAATCACTCTCTGTAAGAAGGTCCCTGTCTCCTTCCTCATCTAATACCTGGAGTTCACCTAATAACTTTTGTTTTAGTTTCTTGACTTCCCCTCGAAAATTCATTGCCCAACCTCTCATGAAATAAACAGTTTTACGATCTTATGTACATACATTTACATACACACTCTCTCTCTCTCTCTCAAAAGAATGGACACTCAACTTTGTAGTACACATAGGGTTCCGAAGTGCCCCACTACGCATCAATGATACATCACTTGCATAAATCACATTCGGTGGCCACATCCTACAAACAAAATTAATTAGAAAAATACATACATAAATACGATCTGTCATATTATCATAAAAACAAAATAAATAAAAAGGATAAGAAATAATAAACCTCATGGGTGTTTTGGTGCTTGGTGGACTTGCAATTGCATGTTTCCGGATTATGTCGTGGAACCAATCTAGCGACACTAAGCATATGCCGCAATCTTGATTGGCCATGATTGTAGATGCTATATACACATGTAGTTCCAATGATCGAATTAGCTTACTCAACCACATAGATGAAATGCAATGGAACGGAAAGAAGTAAGTGAAGTACCTTAGCCTGTGCCGATTGCAAGAGTAAAAGAAGACCAATATGCCATTGAGTATGCCCCTGATCGCCCGGAAGATCTGCGAAAAGAGATCATTCCACAATGTCTTGAGGGTCGTAATGTCGAAGGCGCTCTGTTGCGCCTCCGACATGTGGTTGAGTTCAAAGATGCTGCTCAGCGTCTCCCATATGTCCTTGAAAAAATTGTAACTATTGGACAACACCGACCCTGCACATCCTGCCAATGCCACCGCGAGCCTCGCCGGTAGCACGACCACCTGCAACACCGGCCACAACGAAGCCACCACCCCGGTGGCGCAGTCCAACACCACATCAAATGGTGCCCACACCACCTCAGCCACGTCCACCACTAGCTCCCACGTGTGTGAGGCCAGGAAGCCGACCGTGCGAGCCAACTCACATAGCCCGAGGTTAGCCAACGGCGCCACCATAGCACGGAGCAGCCCCCTGGCGGTGCGTAGTAGTGTAAGGAGCCCCTCCAAAAATCTACGCAGGTTGCGGATGAAGAGGATGGTGCCAAGGTACTGGATGCGGGTCACCATGTCCCATGTCTCGATCCACTCAAAGAGCGGCCCACAAATGCGCGCCGCTGCCGACTTGAGCAGTGGGACATTCTTGTAGAGGTCGTAAAAGCCGATGATGACAGTGACAAGGGAGGCGAGCACATAGAGGCTCCGAGCAAGCGGACGCATCCATGGGCGGTAGAGGTGGCACAAAAGCGGGTACGACTGGAATAATATGACCCATGATGGTAGCCCAGACTCGAGGAGCGTCAGCAATCGGATGTCCGCCATGATCATCTGTCGGAGCTTGAATGGCAGTGATGCGTCACGAAACCGAAACAAGAGAAGAGTGTCATTGTACCGTTGCATCTGTAGTACCGGAGAAGTACAACACAAAGGATCCTCCTCTTTCTCCTCCTTGGCAGGCAAAATTCTCCTTATCCTAGTTCTTATCCTCCAGCTCTTCCTCCTCCTCAGCACCGGCGACGTGGAGTACTTCTCGTCGTCGCTGCTACTGGCTGCCATGATAACAACATCCTCGTGCTCCCGCCGCATTGGAGAAGGAGGCATGCATATGTCTTGTTGATGATCTTCTTCTTCTCCTGCAGATGCTGATCGACGATGGTGATGGTGATGGTGGTGGTATTGATGGTGGTAGTGGAAAAGGTATCCTCGCAGGGATAGTGTCTCCGAGGCATGACCCAGGAACCACTGTGACGTGCAGCTAGCAGCCTGCTCCGCATCGTGGAACTCCCACTTGTTGATGTAGCGTGCCTCTAGGGCCAGAGATGTGTCAGTGAGCAGGTCGTTGAAGTAGTTGATGCCGTGCACGTCCCGCCACGACACTTCAAACACCAAGAACCCATGCAACAGATTAGGGGTTGGATCTGTCACCGCCAGCCAGCGTCGCATCGCCTTCGTCGTCGTTGTACTTGTCTTGTCGTTGTTTTCTGTGGCCGCCATGGGGCTTGTGCTCCTCCTCGAATTGACAAATGGAGACATCCTATACTGCACTGCATGCGAGCTGGCTTAATTTATGATCCGGATGGAGACACACATTGACACGAACACATAACTTCGTGGGGAGAAGCCCACTTTACTTACCGAACTTGTCCTAGGGTTCATGTTGCAACCTCGAAATTTAATTTGGTTCATATTACACCTAACTCTAAAAGCCGTTCGCAGTACATCGTTCTTCTCAATTAACTAGGTTTGATATGTTTGGCTACTTTTTTTTGATGCTATGATAGTAATTTCTCTCTCATCAATGCCAAATCCACAAACCAGTCAGATTACTCACTTATTGACATAAGCTAATCTTTAGTTTCAAGTTTAAAATTTGTATTCACCGTTTGAGCTATATAGATTTTTTTTGAAAAGTATGTCCCAGTAATTCAGACATAATTTAGTGAACAATCTATAAAACTTGCGGGTAAATTTGACATAACATTTGATAGAAAACTTGTCGTTTTATTATCATTATCAAATTTAGGTTCAAACTTTAAACTGCACAAAAAAAATTGGAAGTGAACCCTAGGACAAGTTGAGGGGAGGGGTAAATATATTGAAATTTTCATTAATAATAATATCTGATGAGGGGGCCGGCGTGGTACCTTTGTGATCATGAACTGCCATAGCCTCGCTGATCTGGCCGGCCTGGTGGTCATCCATGGCTGGTTGTCCACGAGGATGAGCACCTTCTTGCTCACCGGCGCGAAGTAGAGGAATGCCCGGGAGACGTACGACTGCATGTCCCTGCACGCATAGTACGTCCAAATCCAATCGATCAATAATATGTAGAGAGACATTTTCACCCGTCTAGATGAAGGGATTACGTACCCAATCTGCAAGCCTGTCAAGGGATAGATATCTGGCAGCGGTGGATCCATCGCCAAATCAATCAATCGACAAGGCTAGCTAGCCAGACGATCAGATCCTTCCAAGCGATCATGCATGAAGGATCCGTCGCTTCATTGTTGATTGCAGTTCGATACGAGGATCAACAAGAAGAATAGAAAGAACAAGAAAACAATTAAGATCCATTTCTGGGTGGCGATGGAGAGAGAAAGAGAGAAGCACACGAGGGGCCGGTCTTTGTTTCCCTTCCATTTCTGGGTGAAGGAAGGTCCATTTTTAGATCGTTCCGTGTGTGAGACAGGCATGCATGCGTGCTCTCGATCGCCTCATGGCCACGTGACGAAGACACGGGAAGTGATAAGGTTGAGAGAAAAAAATGTGACTCATGGATGGATGGGTCCCACATGGTATGAAATTTATACATGCCCAATTTCTCTTTACATTGTGCCATGTATTTCGTATCATTTTTTAATTATACTACCTCCATTACAAAAATATAAGACGTACGTATTCTGTTTGATTTGACCAATAAGTTGTCTATCATTATATATTTTAATTACGATTATGATTTATATCACATAGGCCACATATTAAATGTGGAAATTTTGGTCGAAGCCTTAGTCAAAAGAAACGAAATATGCCTTATATTTTGGAACGGATGGATTGTTAGTAACATACTAGGAAATTTTCCATATGTTTCTATGATCATAATTTATTCGTCCTTTTTACGAAACACAGTACACATGCACACGTCTACATACACGCGTATACACTCACTGTATGATCGGACACCCTACCCTATGTGCACTTTTGAGTGACTGAGTAGGCATGTCTCATCTTGAAACTGACGACGTCACCACCTCACTATGGATGGAAAATATGGTCTCGCACTAAAGAATAATCCGACTAATGAGAAACATCAGTGTCAAATATGAGGTTTGGACTCTGATGGACTTAGAGTAAAACCACATCATCCAACCATAATGTTATTACAACCACATTTTGCGGTGGTGACCGAGGCTGCTCCTGCGAGCTTTTTCATCTCTACCTATGTTTTTTTTGTGTGTGTAAATGAAAAGCTGAAACAAGCTATGTCGTGTGTGAGAAAGTAAGCCGTGGGCCGGATGGGCCGATGATCACAGGCTTCAGGGCTAGCATAGCAAGCAGTATCTCTCTATTATAACCTCTCTCGCATCGCATCGCCTCCGGTCCAAAGATCCTCGCCGTCTCCGATCGATGGTGGCCGCCGCATCTCCGTCGCCGTTGCCGCACGTCGCCCCCGGCCGCGCCCACCCCACCTACACCAAGGCAAGCTCCCTCCCTTCCCCTCAATCTGTACATCTCGCATCTCGACCTCTAGCAGCTATAGCTTAGCTAAAAGGGGATTGATTGGATCTCGCACGCTCGCAGATGATTAAGCACGCGCTCACGGAGCTGGGCGGCTGCTCCCCGCGGCCCGCCATCGCCGGCTACATCCTCGACCGCTTCTCCGGCTTCCCCTCCTGCCACGACGCGCTCCTCTCCGCCCACCTCCGCCGCCTCCTCGCCGAGGGCATCCTCCGCACCCACGGGGCAGACTACATCTTCGATCCTGCTGTGCCTGTGGTGGGGGAGAAGCGGCGGGGACCTGGACGCCCGCGGAAGAGCCCGCAAGCTTTCTCGGACACTCCACTGCTTCCTGCCAAGAGAAAGCATGCCACTGAGGATGATGATGATCCAGTGACCAAGAGAGGGTCTGGGAGACCAACCACACAGGAAATCAGAGCTGAGGCTGCTTCGTCTTCGTCTATCAAGAGAGGGCGTGGGAGGCCAAGAAAAGAGAAGCCCCCGGAAGCGGCGGCAACCTCTCCTACCACCGGAGCTGCCGCGTCGAGGGGATTCAAGAGAGGTTGCAACCGGAGACGCCGCAGCGTCGACAGGGGCTGGGCAGTCAAGAATGGAGAACCTAGCGGCCGCGGCTGGTGAGGGAACCAAGCGAGGGCGTGGGAGGCCAAGAAAGGAGAAGCCAGCTCCAGTAGCAGGAGCAGGAGTAAAGAGAAGCCGCGGGAGGCAGGGGAAAGACCGGTCCATCAGACCTCGGTTTGTGGAATCTCCTTATGACGCGTTTTTTAGAGACATGATGGCAGACGCTAGTGCTAGCCTAGAGGAGGAGGATTCGGCATCAGGGGAGACGACGACGCAGGCTGACAATGGTGTGGCTACCGGGGAAAGGAAGGAAACTAGGGCTGCAGCAGATGCTGCTGCTCGTGTGCCGGTTTCTGGAGAGAATGCTGCTCCTGCTCCTGCCAGTGCAACTGACCCTGACTTGGACCCTGCGAATCTTGCAGATGATGCTGTGTCGACAGGAATCAAGAGACCGCGTGGCAGGCCAAGAAAGAATAAGCCCTCAGCAGCAGCATCAAGAGAGGGCGTGGGAGGCCAAGAGCGGAGAATCTAGAAGAAGCAATGCCTGCTGAAACTGGAGATGCTGTGCCCCCAACGGGGGTCAAGAGAGGGCGTGGCAGGCCAAGAAAGGAGAGGCTAGAAGAAGGAATGTCTGCTGAAACTGGAGTTGCTGCGCCAACGGTTGTCAAGAGAGGGCGTGGCAGGCCAAGAAAGAAGAAACGAGCGGCGGATGTCAAGAGAGGGGGTGGCAGGCCAAGGAAAGACCAGTCCAGTCGAACCGGGTTTGCTGAAGCTGCCGGTGAGGCGTTGTTCAGAGACATGGCAGAAGCTCCAGGGAATTTTGTATCGTTGGATAAGACACACTGAAGGTGCAGTGCCGGGGGATAGGAAGGAAACTAGGACCTGTATTCCGCGAGTGCTCATGTCGGCGCAATCGACTCTGACATGGGCTCTGCGAATCTGTAGTTTAGTGGAAGCACACAAGCGAGGAAGAACTGTTTCAGTCGAGACTATGAGAACTTTTGCTTTTCTTTTTCTAGAACAATATGTGCACTGTAATGCTACTGTCATGTACTTGCTCGAAATTATGGTTGGAGTAAGCATTTGATGTTACTTGGTTGAACAAGAACAACAAGAAGTAATGTTTATCTATTCAACTAATTGATATCTCTGTTGTTGCAGTTTTCCTTGTCCTTGCATAGGGGTTCCTGTTATTGGGTAAACTTAGGGTGTGTTCGTTTTTCGGATGGAGTGGAATGGAATGGAATGGTTCCATTCCATTCCATTCCATCAGAGTAGAAGCATTCCATCAGGGTGTTCGGTTGATTTTGGAAAAAGTGGAATGGAACGAAATCAAATTCATCTAAACATGCAATTAATTAGATCCTAATTTAATCTAAACATTCAATTAATCCCTAATTAGACCCTAATATGGAAACAGTGGAGTACTACTCGCCGTGCAGCGGGAGCGGGGAGTACTACTCGCCGTCACCCTCGTCGGAGTAGCAGGACCAGACGGCGGCGTGGACGAATCGGCCGGCGGGCGGACCTGCCGAGACGCGGCGTGCTCGAGGCCGTCGAGGACTTCGTTCGGCGCCCAGGTGGAGGAGG
Organism: Poa pratensis; assembly: GCA_947311845.1. NCBI lineage: Eukaryota > Viridiplantae > Streptophyta > Magnoliopsida > Poales > Poaceae > Poa > Poa pratensis. The sequence continues at coordinate 1,489,978 of CAMZMU010000037.1, read as the reverse complement.
ACGCCGTGCTCGCCCCCGCCCCTGCCGCCGGCTCGGGTGGCCGCGCGCGCGCACGACGGCGCCATGCTCGCCCCCGCCGTCTCGCCTTGCGCCGCCCGGACGCGCGCCGTCGCTTCTCCTTGCTCCGCTCGGCCGCGCGAGGTTAGCGGTGGGGAGCAAGGGCAGCAGCTCGGGCAGGGGAGGAGGCCCTACCGCGCGCCCGAGGGCGACGAGGCTCCCGTCCCCGTCAGGACTAGGCCGCCGGAGCCGCAGCCGCCTCGAGCTGGCTAGCCGCGCCGTGCCTCGAGCTGGCCGGCCGCCGTGCCTCCGCGCCTTGCTCCGTCCGTGCTCCGTCCATGGCCACCTCCATCCCGGAGCTGCCACAGCCGTCCCTTGCGCCGCCGCCCTTGCTCCGCCAGGACCTCCGGCCGCCGCTGGCCGTCGCGCGCTGTCCCGCGCCGTCGCTGCTAGCACGGCCGCGCTGTTCCTCGGGAGGAGGGCGGCGCCGGCGGCGAGCAGGGAGGGGAGGGCGGCGAGTGGAGGACGGCAGCCAAGGGAGAGAGAGAGGTTAGCGGTGGGGAGGAAGAGATTAGCGCTCGGTTCTGCTCGGTTCCACCTCGTCCGGCCGATTTGGCCGGACGGGTGCGTTCCGCATCTTCGCCGGATATTCCCTTCTGAGGAACGTGTTGGTTCCGTTCCAGTCTAAAACCGAACACAGGAATTGGATTTGGGGGTGGAACGGTTCCATTCCGTTCCACCCCATTCGAAAACCGAACAGACCCTTAAGCGTTTGTTGTTAGCAAGCATGCGACCCTAAGGAAAATACACATGGAATACCTAGTAGCATGTCTGAAGAGTTCCTCGCAGCATATCTTTGGATTCTGCTTGTGTTGCATGCATATCTATCAGGAGGATTCCATCCAGGTCACGCATGTATGCTTTGATTGAGGTGTGTGCAAAGCAAACTGTTTACTGTAGAGTTACTAACATGCATGTGTCGAGTTTAATATTCCTTGTCCCAGAGTTGAAATGCTCGGAGGAGTATGTTAACTAAATGGATTAGGTTTACTAGGCTTTCTGCTTGGAGTAGTATGTTTCCGGATGCTTATTCTTGCTATGTCCGGAGAGTGCGGAACCGGAGGCCTCTGGCGTCGACCTGGTCTGGCGACGATGATTCACACTCGAGGACTGGAGCAAGTAGGGCTTCCGCTTCTCCTTGGTCGCAGCCAACAGCGTCGTCTCCGGCCTCAAGCAAGATGTGAGACCTGCCACGACCATGTGTTTGTCTGTCTTTTAGTAAGAGGTGGCCATGACTGTTTCACGACAGCGAATGGTAGATAGAGTAAAGATTGATCTGATAGCAATGATCAAAGGTTTGATGTAATCTTAGATACAGCAATGATCGACGTAGGGATGAAACCACTGAAATCCGCTTATTACAAATTCAGAATTAATAAAAGATGTGGCAACACAAAATCTATCATGATCCTTGGAGGGTCGTTGAACTGGATCCATCATATGCTGCAGCGGAAAAAAGAAGAAGGATTAGTCAATGGTTGTATAGTTATTTACAGAAGAAAGATGTGAATAAAAATTCCAAAAAAACAGAGGCAAGTTCGCAGTCACCCATCCCAATTGAAAATATGCATACACCTACAATCAGAAAATCACAAATAGCATGTTTTAAGTCAAATACTATAGTGTCGTTTCCAGCTCGTAAGAAGAATCACACTGAGATCATCATAAAGTGATGTTGAATCAATAACCAACCCTGCACAGCGAAGTTAGAATATGCAAGTAGCAGCAAGGGGAATGAATTGAAGAGGCTTGTGTGCTCTCCTCCGACTAATACTGTGTGACAGGGATATACCTCTCGGGTACCCTATCATGAGGGCACCTGGTGCGTGTGTCGACTAGGCCCAATTATCAAGAGCCTACATGAAGCCCATAACGGAAGACCCAAGAAGATGGAGTATGCTCCAAGTTTAGGCATAGTCGTAGTCGGTTTAGACTTTCCTTACATGTAACCTGAGTCGGTTGCGAACTCCCGAGACCCAGCCTATGATATAAAGGCTGGGAGGGCCGCCGATCAGGGGACAGGCAATACCAGAACCACCAGAACCCTAGCGAGATCGACATCTCGTCGGGACACCATTGTAACTCCATTGTTCACAACCATCAATAACCAGACAAGCAGGAAGTATGGTGTTACTCTTCGGAGGCCTGAACCTGGGTAAACCTTTGCTTTTGCTTGTCAGCCGACGAAACTAGCAGCCCTACCACGTTCTCTCCCCATAATCTCAACCCTAGGTCCTTAACATGGGATTTGATGAGTTAACCCCTCGTCAATTGGCGCCGTCTGTGGAAAAAATAGTGCTGGACTCGAGGTTTCACCGGTTCCATCGGAAAACGGCGCCTCGCCGATCGCATCTACAAACGGTGACTCGCCAACTGCATCGACAAATCACAACTCGACGACTCATCGACATACGGCAACTCGCCGACTCGCTCAAAAATCGGCAGCTCGCCAGCTTCACCAACAGATCTCGCACTTGATCCACACTCGCCAGAAGTCCGAGAGACGTTTGCGAGTCAGGTTTGGATTTAACTGTTGGAGCATTCAATTTTTTCGTCAACAAATTTGGTACGCAGGACTTGACAGATCCAAGACAACTCGCGACTGCCGCAATCGAAGCTCCGTCGGCTGCGTCCGTCCCATTGTCGATTCTTGAAGCATGCTCATCTGCAACGACCATGTCGACCCGAGAGATCGACGAGTACATAACACAAGAACTCCAAGGTGAGGAGGCTGAATCAGCATACCAAAAAGATCTCGAGTTCGATTTTCCACTCGATGGAACCTTCGACTACGGGATCTCCTTCGACGATTTCGACGAACCCGAAACTCATAACGACAACAACGTCGACTCAGAGATCTGCATCAACAACAAACTCGTTTCCGAGATCCGCAACATCTTCGCTGACACGAGATGAGCATAGATGATGAGCGCATCGACAACGAGATCTGTCCAGACGGACCACTCGACGGGCATACCGGCTCTGACATGAGCCTTGATGAAGACGTCGAGTCCATGACGGGAGTCGACAGCACAAACACGTACCCGCGGGTCATCCCCCAGCAGGTTTACGTTGCTATCAACGGAGAGACATCTGAAGCCGCAGCCTGTCGCAGGCCTACAGAATTCCCATGTACGGTAACTATGCCGGATGGGGTCACAACTCTGACAATTACTGCTGAGATGGCAGCAAAAGCAGACAAAGTCATTCAGGAGTGCACAATGATGCCAGCAGATGCAACTCCAGATGAGATGTTGACCTTACAGTACTTCAACTGGCAGGAAACACTTCGCCTGCGAAATGTCAGAGCAATACTCGAAGAGCGCAAAAGGCAAACTAGCATGTCGAGTGCACGAAGAAGACAACTATCACTCAGCTCCACGGGGCGGGCGAACCCAAGAGGCATATCGAGGCTGGCACGTCTCCTAGAAGATGAGAGGGAGGCAATTACTCGCAACTTAGACCTGACATTCATGACACACGACGACGAAGGAATCCCGGTACCCAAAACAGCTGCGGGTGCTCTTTTCTCTGTGGGTGCTTACCTCAAAGCAACACAGCCTCCAGCAGACGATCCAAACGCAGCCTTGCATCGCCAACAGCTCAAATCACTGGCCCTAGCAGTGAAGGCCATACACCCAGACGCAAACACTTTAGGAAGGAGTCGAGATCGTAACATAATAAGCTCGCGACAGGCAGCACACGATCGTAGTGGTCGCGGTCGCCACTCGGAGGAAACAAGGAAAGGCACACGCCGACACAGGTCCAGCAGAAGCAAATCTCGACGGTCTTCCAGCAGCGATTCATACTCCGATCGAGAGCCCGAGCCATGCGGAGCCTTGTGTTTCACTCGCCGCATCCGCGAGACTCGAATGCCCAAAGGGTTCAAATTAACATCTGAACAACCCAAGTACACAGGTCGACAGGAACCTTCAGGATGGCTAGAAGACTACAGACTCGCCGTCTCATGCCAGCGAGGCACGAATACTACGGCAATGCAGTACATACGACTGATGCTCGAAGGCACAGCCCGCGACTGGCTCAAGGCGCTACCTCCGTCATCATACGACTCGTGGGATCACTTCCGCAGAGACTTCATCAAGAACTTCGAACCTCTGTGCGAGCGACCAAAAACATTCGAAGAACTGAGAGCCTGCACCCAACGGTCCGACGAAACGTTGAGATCATACATACGGCGATGAACCACCATACGCAACTCAGTCGGGGCAATATCAGAAGATAGGGCCATGGATGCCTTCATCATGGGTCTCGCCAGGAGGGATTTCAAAGAAGCACTTGGTCGAGAAAAGTCAACCTCCATGGCTAACCTCATAAAAATCGCGACTGAGTGGGCAGATGGAGAAGACTCGGTGCGAGCAACCCACGCCTCTTCACCACGCGACAACCGCGACAGCGGCAGTCGCAGCAACAGGGACACATACAGAGATGATCGAAGGCGCAAACGTTCCAAACGTCATTACGACGACGACAGACCCAGTTCATAGCGGCTAGATTCACGCAACCCCGTGACGACCAGGATAGAAGCGACCGGAGGACAGATGATCGCCGGGACAGTCGAGATCACGAGCAACGAAGTAGCAACTACAAGAAGCAGGAGTGGCGAAAGCCACGTTCTGATGCACAAAACGAACGCTCGTTCGATGATAAGATGGACGACTATTGCAGATTCCACCTGTACAAAGGGGAGGATGGAAAATTGCGCTCCAATCACTCGTTGAAAAACTGTAGAGAATTCGACAAGTTAGCATCCGAATACATGCATCTCAGAAAGGCACCCGCCGCAATCACACCTCAGCCAAACGCTGTACCTGCTCTGATGGCACCACCGCCACCACCACAGCCTGCCGCAGGCGGACATGTTGCGGGTGCCATACACCCCGTACTGCGGGTAGAGGAGGATCGGTACCCGCAGCCCCACGGGCAGGTGAACATGATACAGAAGGGTCGCCCCTCCAATAGGCAGCAAAAACTACGCACTCGACAGGTGAACATGGCTGTCATGTCACCGCCTGCTGTTCCTGAGTTCTTGAAGGGATCCGAAACTGCCATAAACTTCAGCCGGGAAGACCACCCCCAGCTGTAGTTCGACCAGGGCACGCAGCTCTGGTACTCGACGCGCAAATTGGAGGCTACGCCATGACCAAGGTCTTCATGGATGGAGGCAGCGGCATCAACATTATCTTCACGGACACACTCCGCAAAATGAACAGGTCAGTCGAAAATCTACCGAAGTCTGCAAATACCTTCCACGGTATTGTCCCTGGCAAAGCTGTCAGCCCAGAAGGCACAATACAACTCGACGTCACGTTCGGGAGCCCAAATCACTTTAGGACGGAATCGATTGATCTTGTGTGTGTGTACATTGCTTCTTCGGCTAGGCAGCACAGGAAAAACAAGGCAATGCCTATAGGACGTCAGTCAACTAGTTTGGCCACGATGCCTCAATCTTGGAGAGATTAACAGCCCGGTCTAAATGAATTGCAATCCCCTATATATTTTTTCCTAGATATATAAACAGCTATTTCAGCAATCAAACCAATGCAAAACAAAGGTAAGAAACACTTCACCTTTTCTTCTGGCAAAACTGGAAGCTCACACCTTCATTGGTCAGCTCTGACTATGTAAACCTGCATCATTTACATAAAAAAGTGTAATAGTTAGAAGAAATTGGATTTTATCCATCACTAAGCCTTGCAAGAATCCCTCACAGAAATTGGATTCTATCCATCACTAAGACTATGTAAACCACATTATTCTACTCAGTCAAATCATGGCGTGTATGCAGAAAACAGTGGACGTTCATGAGGATGACTCCAACCCAGCGAGACATTGTTCATCACCTCTTGAAAGTGACCTACAGTACTAGCCGCCACTTAACCTTGTTCTCGTGCCACCTTATCCATTTGTTGGTTAAGATCGTCCTTATATTGGGCAAGTCCTTTTGGTTGAAAGATGGCACCCTTTGTCCGTGCCATTCTTCTAGGTTTTTTAGTGTGAAGAATCCACAATCAAACCTGCAGCTCATTTGAAAAATAAAAACAGGGGAGGGATAATTAAAACTCACAACATATGGATGGAACAGTGTATTTGTATATTTGTTATAGTTTTTGGTGGTAGCTCTTAGGGATGGGCAAAAAAAAGCTTTGGGTAGCTTACCCATTGTTTTGCCGTGGACTGTCAATAATCTCGAAGAGGAAGTCGGCGATTTTCACATTTGACTCCTTGTATTCCCTTTCCCATAAGTACATTATGGACTTGATGAGTACATCACAAGCGTCCATCATTATTGGTGATCCACTCCTTCCGAGTGAGTCCAGGATCTCAAACCTCCGTGATTTGATATTGAGAACAACCAACCAGTAATGTCCAGATTTATCATCATCCTTTGTGCCTGAAAACTTTCGCAAAGTTGGGAAGCATATCTGATTCGGGTCGGGAGGGGGCGAGGGGGGGAGGGGATCATGATAGAAGACAAAAAAAAAGTTACAACGTGCTGGCAGATAAAGAAAATAAATAAACCTTTGATACTTACGAAGAAGATAGGTGCTTACCAGTTCCTTATGATCGAGCCTATGTTCAGCATCGAATGCAAAACACCTCGTTACATCTTTCAGGTCGAAACGATGGTCAATAAGGTATTCCTAATGATGAAAATGATAAACATAATCAGTGTAAACATATTATAAGACAGGAGGTACTGTAGTTTGAGATAATAAAAACTGGCTTATGAAAAAGGAAATAAATAGAAAAGAAGACTGGTGTTACATCCGAGAACCAAAAAAAGAAGATTAAAAGAATATATGATACGTGTTGGGTGCGCATCGGCAGGGATGTTAGGTGGCGGCCATGGCAGCCGCTCAACCTCTGCTGGTCGGCTTCGTCTCGCGTTGGTGCTCCTGGTCTTGATCCGCATCACGAGGACGCCCGGGGTGGCGACCCTGGGCTTGGTGGTGGTGGTCATCTCCTCCGTCGGAGGTGGTCGGCCCGAGGCTGGATTGGCGGATCTCGAGGTCTGTCGTCTAGTCCGGCTGCAGGCGCCGGTTGCTTGGCACCGTGGCGGTGCCGGCAACCGGTCAGGCGGCGGCGGGCTGGTTCTCCACCGTCCAGTCCTGTCGGCTCGGCATGAATAATGGTGGCGGTCCTAGGGTTCCAACTCGCGCAAGGATGAAGATCTGCCTGATACATGTCCTCCTCGATTTGGCCGGAGTGTCGAGTTCCGGAAAGCTCCGCTGGCGATCTCGCATGGACGTTTATGTCTAGAGACTGCTGGATCGGGTGGTATTCGGTCGTGCCGGAGGTAGCGGCGCGAAGCTCTGTCTGTTGCTATCATGGGCAAATCCATGGTGTAGCCAGAGGGAGAATGGCATGGAAGCTGTGATCGAAGGACTGACAATGGTGTTCGGAGCCTTTGCGTTGATGAGGAACTGGCTCGGACTTTCAGGAATCGTGGCAGCAGCATGTAAAGCGGGGGCGACAACACAAGTGAAGTTCAAAGTCCTACCTTCCAGGGTGAAAATCCAAGGTCTGGTCTTAATTGGTTGTGCCTGGCAATGGTCTTGCTGAAGACATTGTTTTGAGAGCGGGGATTATCTTTAGGGTGAAAACCCAAGGTCTGGCCTTAATTGGTTGTGCCTGGCACTGTTTCCTTCTTGAAGGCGTTGCTTTGAAGAATTGGACATCAGGTGTTGGCTTGGTGGTGGTTGTGCTGTTGCTGCAAGGACTGTAACTCTGTAGCGGGACTTTCTTTTTTTAGTTCTTCTTCTTATTGTCTTTCGGCTGTGTGCATCCGTAATACCTTCGGTTATTGCGTTGTTGCAGAGGCTGGGTGTAATTGGTATCTCCGCGATATTAATATATGCTCTTTATCTAAAAAATATGATACGTGTTAGTTGACTTACAGCTATACGTAACGGCATTATATACTTGTTTGTGTTCATGTTTTCAGATGCGATGACATGGATTCCAATTTCACAAACTACATTAATCAGTTTTTTCCCTGGTGCAACTGAGTCTGCTAAATCTGCGAGGGAAATGAAGAAGGTATCCACATTGATGATGGTGGTTGTGTTTTGAGGGACGCCCTTTCTGCTACAATGTTGGCAGACCCTGTTGTACAGCTCTGAGACATCGTAGGTGTTCTTGCTATCAAAATCAACACAAGGTGGCAGCGCAGGTTTTCCAGCATTTGTGACTCCCTTTTGGTATTCATGAGGCACCGGTGTTATGCTGGTATCTGATTGTCCATCAATGCCTTTGCTACATCCTGCTTGACCTGTAACTGTCATTGCTTCATTTGCTTCTGCTGCAACTTCTTCGTGCTGCTCAGTTCTCGAAGGTTCACTATTTTTGTTTGCTGGTGATTGTTTTCTCCTTCTCTTCTGTTGCTGGTCAGCGAATGAGACGTGCTTCCTCTTTAATGGTATCTTGTCTGGTTGCATCTCGTCCACTAGATAGCTGTCCATGTGACTTGAGCTTCCATCCAGCATACTTGGCAACCCATCCAAGTTGTAGGGCATCAAAGGCTGATCTTTCAAAACTTTGAGCACATCGTGCCCCAGACGTCTCTCTTCCCTCATCGCCTCGAAGTCCACTAATGTTGAAGTTTCCAGCTTTGGTATGTCAAACTTACGGGGTGGTGAACTCTTCATGAACTGAACTAATTTATGCCTTCCTTTTCCCCTTGCAAAATTGCAGCTGCCTTCTTCATCAATTTCATCATATCCCCCTGACTTGAGCTTTCAGTTGGAGTCTGATGTAAATCCTGTGGTTTGGTGGTTGCAATCTTGTCACGCTCTCTCCCTTGAGAAGTAGAGCACCTCTTCTTCAATTCTGGGGCGGTGTTTTCATGAATGAACCCTTGTATTTTTTTGTTGATCTCGCCAAGCTCTGATGTAACTCCGTGTTCTGCGCTAATATTCGCTCCAATTGTTGATGTTGAAGAAGGCTTCGTGGTCAGCCCTGATAGCGCTTGGAAGCCTTGTGTCCTGCTCTGCTCGAGACTGACTTGTCTGTCAGACCTGGTATGAGCACCATGTAGCTCAACATGGCAACGGGTGTCCTGCTCCAGTGTAACATCGTCTCTATGACTGAATTCAGGAGCGGTTGATGTAAGAGGTGCTATGAAGTTTGCTGCTGTTGTTTTCATTGCCGCTGTCGTCCCTGCTTGTATCCTGGAGCTTTCGTCAGCATTTGCAACCTCAACTGGATCATGTTTGTTTTGAAGCTCTGGTTTACTACTTTGGTGAATTGCATCTTTACTGTTCCCCGTGTTGTCCACGTTTCTTGGTTCATCTATCCGTGAGCTGCTACTTTGGATGGTCATGCCCTGGCTTGCTGAAGCCAACTCATCGATAATCCCATTGCCCTGGTTGCTCTCCTCTTTAGCTTTGGGTTCAATTATGTTTAAGTTACATTCATCTCCAGATTTACCTAGATTGGCTCTCCTCTTTCGCTTGATAAGCCTGTCATCTTCTGAAGGAATCTCATCCTGAGGATGTTGCCATGTCCCTCTGAACTTGCCAGTCTCGTCAGCCAAAGATACTGTCGGTTGTGTCTGTTCCAAATCCTCATCCTCCCAGTCATCGGAACCGTCGGGTGCGCTGCCATGGGCAGTAGGGGTGACATCTTGTTCTATATTTTCCGTGCAGCTCTTGGCATCTTGTTTCTTCAGATTATTTGTCTTCTTTCTTTTTTGTTTTACTGGCCGCTGCGAATTCAGATTCTTTGCCTTTTTTTATCTTTTCTTTTGATGGCCGCTGCGAAAGGTTCCTCGCTAACAGCTCAAGTCTAGTTTCGAACCCATAGCAGGCCACTTCGATGGCTTGTTTGTACCTTTCTGACTCCTACATGAAGAAAGTTCATTAATATTGATGACCCATGAAACAGACCTGCCACAACAATAAACGCTACTTAAATTGAGAGAAGGATTGACTACAATTGTAAACTTACTTCCACTGTTCTGTCTGATGGAGTATGCGCTTCGATAAATTTGTTTATGATTCCTCTGTCAGCGAAAAGAATACTCCGTCTCCCTCCTTCCACTGTAATATCGACCCTCTCATCTTCAACAGCTTCAGGTTGTACATTGATTGATGCAAATTGAGGTTTCAGCTGTAAAAAAGAGAATGTAAATTTAGTTCCCTGATGCATGAATGCGAGATTGAGCACCAAAAAAATATGTAATTTACAACTTGGTATATTTTTTGAAAAAGCCATCACAAAGGCGTGTTATCAGGGATTACAGAAATCTAGTAACTTACATAGTTGCAAAGAATCCACAGTTTTCACGGGCAATGCATCATCTACATGGCAAGCTATATCTTATGGTCTTGATCTTCTCAAGAGGGGTTTAATATGGCAAGTAGGAAAGGGCCAGAATATAAGAATCTGGAGAGATGCCTGGATTCCTAGAGCTTTCTCATATAGGTCTATTTCACTGAAAAGGAGGTGCAGGCTGCGGTTTGTTTCAGAGCTAATTAATCAGTATGGGGAGTGGAAGATTGATGTTTTAAATCAATATTTTGTACCTGCTGATATTATGGAAATCATGAAGTTTAAACCATCTACTAGACTCATGGCTGGTCAGCTTGCTTGGGCACCGACTAAGCATGCATTCTTTTGATAAATGGCATTTACCTGACCTTGTTTCAGTAGTAAACACAGGACGGGACTGGTTATTGAACCTGCTTGCAAGTATACCTAAGGATAGCATAATTAAAGTTTTGATGACACTTTGGTGTGCATGGCATATTCGTAATGAGATTTTACATGATAAGCAACCCCCGCCATTGGATGTATCCAAGAGATATTTGCTAAGCTATATGGAGTCCTTGCTAATGATCAAGTATTACTACATGAACTAGCATGTCTCAGGGGAAAAAAGTACCGGTGCCATGGCGAAACATACATCGCTCCCCATGTCCTGCATTATGGCTTTCCTAACCATGTCATTAGTCCAGGCAGATACTCGTGTGCCTCCCTCGGGTACATCCAGCCCTTCCAGTTGCAAAGAATCTAAGTATTTGACCTGCGGACAATGTAAAAAATATAGCGTAACTTCTATTAGCATTTAGAATGTGATTTTCTCAAGAACATGCAAAAAAATAAAGACTAGAAATGTAACAAACTTAACTACGAGAACTGAATTTAGTGGACGAAAACAAGAAAAAGGGAACTAGAAAAATACCATCAGAAACAACATGCATGCCTTTTTGTATGCGCTGCCAGACCCTGATCTTGCTTTTTCCTGAAGAATATCGATGACAAATCTGCACATGTTTAGATGTTTGGCTTCTTTTATGTTGACCAGTGATGGAAACAAGCTTGAACTGATCCGTTTTGTTGTTGTTGGAGCAAGCACAGAGCACATTGAGTACATGATTTAAGTTCTCAGGTAGTTAGAATCAGCCTTTGTCATCCCTTTCAACTTCTTTTCCACGCATGTCATCTTAGGTTGTATGCTTCTCATCTTAGTTTGTCTGCTTCCGTTGTTGCCAAACTGCTCAGACATAAATCTGATGGCATCAGAATCCAGCTCGTGACAAACTTTCAGATGACCACATGGGATTTCAAGCACCTCACGGACAGAGCTTTAAGTAATAGGTATTGACCCGCGTCCGGGGAAAACCATCTGACAAGAGTCAGGATCAAAGCTTTGCATCAAGTACTTGCATAACGTTGGGTGCAGCCTTGAGCACTTGATGTCTACCAAACCTCCGTAATTTGCACCTCTTATCAACTTTTTCTGGTCTCGAGACATGTTTGGATATAGCCCGACGAGCTTAATAGTAGTCTCTTCAGTGCGACCCATCTAAGAAAACAAACAAACAAACATCTACCACGTTACATGTAGAAGGCTAGTAAAAAAAGGATCCAGTCCCAAACCCAGCCACATGTGTTACAGCTACCAAAAAAATCTACAACATGCATGTTACACATTCATTACCACTCCCAACCCCAGCGCATTACATCTACCGTACATTAATAAAAATTCAGAATGAAAATAGTTATCATCACCCCCACTTACTGTATCACATCTAGTTACTCTACCAATTACATGAAAAATCTAGCGTACAAGTTACAAACACATCCCCATCTCCATGTATAGAAACAACTAGGTCAGGAGCATGGACCCGCGTGTTACATCTAGCCACATTCCATCCAATATGAAAGTTGCGGCCTCCATCTTGTTCTACAGTATGTTCCGTCCGAAACGAAGATGAAATTACATCTAGATGTTGGTGTGACTCACCAAATCGGTGCTGCGGTAGAGGAAATTTTTAAACGAACTGCGGTAGAGGAAATCGCCCTGGAAACCGAACCCCTCACGAGCCTTGGTGTCTGGTGCACACAAACAGATGATAAAATTATTACTTGAGAATCCAGCAATCAGCTTGGCCAAGCTGGTGGGATGTAGGAGAAGCCCACCAAAACCGAGATCCATACAGCTTACCTCGGCCCGGAATCCGAATCCAGCTGCAATCAGCTTCGTCGGATGTAGGAGGAGAAGCCGCGCGGCAGCCGAATCCCCACCACCCCTCTACGACGGTCACTAGCTAGCGGCGGCGCGATACGATCACCGCGCCGGCCGGGGAGGAGCCGGAAATGAGGAACGCTTCTCTCTCCAACAGCAGGCACCCGGCTGTCGGAAATGAGGACGCGGTCGAAGATAAGGGCCCGCGCGTCAGCTCCCTCCGATCGCCATCCGACGGTCGAGCGCGTTTCGCCAGAACGAGGTCGACAGGAGAATAGAAAAAGGAGTTTGACCTCTCTCGCTCTCTTCTCATATTGTGTGCCATTTTAACATTGTTTCAATGGATGCTCGGGCACAGGAATTTGAATTGCAACTTTATGCTTGCGTTCAAACGTTGCTTCTGTTTCTGCTGCAATGCCCCTATTTACACAAGTATGTGACATTTGACTATTCTCTCCGTCCAAAAATAAGTGTCTCAATTTTGACAAAAAGTGGATGTATCTATACCTGGAAATGTCTAGATACCTCAACTTTTGAGCAAACTTGAGACATTTATTTTTGGAGGGAGGGAGTACTTGTTTTGTTGACAGGTCGATGCTAGAAGCATATTTCTCAACTGTCAATTGCCACCTGCTCCCTGCAATGCTTGCCATTTTCTCCTAGCTTGAGGAATGCTTCTCAAGATTGATAAACACTCAAGATTGTTCAGCTCAAGTTCAACCGCTAGGGTACAGTAGAATGAATTGATTGTATATTTATTTACTAGGTTTACAGTTTTAATAAAAATGGCCATTCTTTTTCTTATCTATCTAACACTAAATTCATCTTTTATAAAATATACGGATTTGCTAATTCTCGGTCGTCTGAGAATTAGTTAGATCTCAGTCGAATTCACTGCCGTTAGATCTGTGACGCAGAGATTAGCGCTGGACTGTGTTTTTTCCTGGTTCGCCGTTGTGTACGCCCCGAGCCTGCCCTGCATGGCAAATGATGGTGCGGGCCCTTTCGGCTTTTTGTTGGGCCAGCAAAGAGTCTGCAACGAGCGACGCAACGTGCAGGTGGTGTGTGTAGTGTGGGCTTTTTTTTCCCTTTCTTGCCAATTTTTCCCGTGTAGATTTTTTTTCCGCCGGTCCCTTTCTTTCTTTTGTTCCGTGCTTCCTCCTCCGGGTCAGCTGTGATTCTTGAATTTCGTTTTTGTCGTTTTACCTTCTTCTCTGTGCGAGGAGGTTGAGCAGCCAAGAGAAATAAAGAGACAACAGACGGTACAAAAGCTTGTGTTCTTCTTAGATTTCTTTTAGCCGCAAGTGATTATTATTCTCTTTTAGATGCATGCCGCGAGCAAAATTATGATCTATGTTACTTGATTAATATAATCTTTTGATTCTTACTCGCATAGGGGTTTATCTGCGTTTAAGGTGCACATCGTGTAATGGTGTCCTAGTTTCACATGGATTGTAATAGTGTTTCGGTTGTACAACTTCTGCAACTGTAATTGCACACCCGTGTAACTACACATAATTGCGCATGGGTTGTAATTGTGTCCCAGTTGCAGACCGTGCGTAAATGTACTTTAGTTTCATATGGGTTGGAACTGTGTGCCACACCGTGTGTAATTGAACTTCAGTTGCAAATGAGTTGTAACTGCGTCCCGATGTGCAACTATCTCAGTTGCACATAGGCTGTAACTGATTTTTTTTCTATTTGCATGTGTGTTGCAACTAAGAAAAATGGTAATGACTGTTGGATTTGAGTCGTAATTCGTTCTAGCGTGAAAGTTGTAAGTGGGTTACAGTTGAGACTTTCTAAGTTACAAGTGGGTGGCAACTAAGTTTTTCCAGTTACAAGTTGGTTGTGACTGAGCTTTATCTAGTTGCAACTAGATTTTAACTGAGAATTTTCAATTACAGGTGGGTTGCAACTAAGTTTATTCTAGTTGTTATGTATTGTAACCGAGTTGTTCTAGTTTTAAGTGGGTTGCAACTGAGTTTTCTATTTGCAAGTGGGTTCTAACTGAGGTTTATCCAGTTGCAAGTGGTTTTTTTTTTGCAACTGAGGTTTATCGGTTGCAAGTTGGTTGCAACTGTGGTTTAACTCGATTTCAAATGAGAATTTTCAGTTACAGCTGGGTTGCAACTAAGTTTATTCTATTTACAAGTGGGTTGCAACTGAAATTTTTGAATTGCAAGTAGGTTGCAACTGAAATTTTCTAGTTGCAAGTGGGTTGTACTGAGATTTTTGGTTACAAGTGTATCGCAACCAAGTTTTCTCTAGTTGATGAAAGTGAATAATAGTTGGGTTTCTTCTAATTGCAAGTGTTGCAATTGATTATTTGGTAAAATCATCTTATAAAATATCAAGCTGATTTCGTTTCTGGAAAATTAAGCGCACATTTTTTTGTGTTCTTCTCCTTTTGTTTCCATTAGGATGCATCTTTCTTCTAGGAAATCCCATGACTATGCTGCTCGTCATTTACACGAGGATTTGTTTTTTTTGGACAAAGCCATGTCGATAATTGTTTTTTTTTTAGAATTAGCCATGTCGATAGATCCGTGCCCGCAGCAGTGCTATGCGCTAGTCTGGGCCCATTAGAGGATCTGGTAGCCCAACTGGCTATGACGGATTGCTGGGCCAGCTACATATTGCGCACACATACGTTTTTTTCAAAAAACAAAATGCACTGCAGATTTGAACGTAAAATAAGGAAAAAAGGAAGGTGAAATACAATCGACTGAGATTTTGTTAAATCTCATGGATGCGGCACGGGGCCACGCGTGGTGGCGACGGCGCGGCCGCAAGGTAGGCGCTCGCGCGGCGTGCCGCCTCGACAACCCGCTCTGCCTGGGGACGGCCGCCCCGTTGGGTTTGCTGCTTCCTGCTATCCCGACGTCTCGCAGCGGACTGGCGCCGGCTACGGGCACGTCCACCGCGGCCATGGTAGTCGGGGTGGTCCTCCCCGATCCATCCATCTCGCAATGGGACGTTGGTGGATGCGGAGACGGTTTTCCCGTGATTGCGGCGTCTCGAGCGCATCTGGGCTGGGCTGGGCTGGGCAGGCGGGAGGGCGCGGGCAAAACTTCCTCTGCGGGGTGGAGGTGAAGTAAGATTCAGTCAATGTAAATTGCTAAGTGCACACGGGATGGCTGATGGTTAATCTATACCGTTAGATTTAGTTTGCGGTTGCAATGCTTCAGGGTTAGGTTGACGGGTGCGTCTAGCGAAAGTGACGTTTGCTTGTTTAATAATAGTGGAGATTTGAACGACGTCGATAGATGTTCTGCAACACGCAACGTGGCGTCGTGGGGACGAACGGTTCCAAACACGTATTTTTTGCTAAATCTGGCCGTTTTCGTGAACTAATAACGCATCTGGCCGCTCCCCGAAACTAATTGCAAATCTGGCCCCTGAGGTCAGTGCCAACGCAAATGGAGCCGAACTTGTGCAGTTCGGCGCCAGCAAAAAATTCAGCCGACCTAGGTCGCGCCAATGGCAATGGCGCCGAACCCATCAGGCATCAGAATGCAGATTTTTGATGGCGCCGAACTGCACAAGTTCGGCTCCATTTGCGTTGGCGCCGACCTCAGTGGCCAGATTTGCAATTAGTTTTCGGGAGCGGCCAGATACGTTATTAGTTCGGTAAAAGGGCCAGATTTGGCAAAAAATACTCCAAACACAAACGGTATTGGCTAATCCAAAGGTAGGAAGCCAAAACCGGCGGCCTCTTCCTCTCACCAAACAGAAAAAGACCTTCCTTGTCCGAAACGCTCCCCCCGTTCCATCCCACCACACCCACCCAGCGGGCCCAGTCCCCTCAGATTCTCGACAGGCACCCCAGTCGCCTTCCGCTCCTCGTTCCCACACCTCACCGCGTCCGCCTCCCCTACCATCTAGGGTTTGCGAGTCCAGCCGGCGGCGAGAGGGGAGATGGCGTCGGTGAGAGTGACCGGGTTCAAGGGTGTTGGGTTCATCACCCCCGACGACGGGAGCGAGGACCTCTTCGTCCACCAGGCGGGAACGTCCCGACGGCGGCAACGGCGGTGGGCGCTACGGCGGCGGTGGCGGCGTACGCGGCTACGGGGGAGGAGGCGACCGCGGCTACGGGGGAGGCGGCGACCGCGGCTACGGCGGCGGCGGTGGCGGAGGTCTCGCCTGCTACAAGTGCGGCGAGGAGGGCCACATGGCAAGGGACTGCTCCCAGGGAGGCGGCGGCGGCGGTAGCCGCGAGTGCTACAAGTGCCACCAGGAGGGCCACATCTCCCGCGACTGCCCCAACAGGCGCTAGGCGCTGCGCCACCGTCGCGTCGGATCCGACGGAGCCCCATGTGGGCTATCGCCCGCTTCCCTACCTTTCCAAGGTATCGCTCGGCTGACTCTAACCAACATGGAGAGAAACCAAAATTTATCACTCTGCCTGATGATTTGTATTAGTTACTAGGAAACATACCCGTGCGTTGCAACGGGGAGCAAATACAACTTTTGGTCAGAAAACGTTAGCAGAATCAAAAAATTTACCAAAAATTGATACACATGCGTAGAATAATTTATTTCATTTACCCAGAAGTGCACTCAAAAGGTAATTACCCATACAAGCATGAAGTTAACACATTATGTTTATAGAATACTAAAGACCAGTACATCGTTTCGAAATTATGTATATAACAAATATGCATGTACGTTGCCACGGTTTTCTAAAAAAATGTGCATTACATCCCCATTTGAGTGGCGTTGGTTTGAGCATCAATTTGACAAAAAAAAATCGTATTATGTATTTTGAAAATTATTTTATTGGATTTGTATTCAAATAAAGTTTTAATGGCAGAATTTCGTCGCATGATTTTCATATATTGGTGGATAAATTGTTGATCAGTTTCATGTGGGCGCCACATGTATTAGGCCTACAGTACAATAGAAAGAAGTTCAGTCTTTTTTTTCTACGAATGCTGATGGTGCATCATAGTCCAGGGAAAAAAAACTCCCAATGCATATATCACAGCTGGGACCCGCACACCTACTCCAGACATTTCCTATTCTTCCTTATCTGTATTGTTCATCCTCTTCCATAGAACTATCTCGAGCTCCTCATTCTCCTCAAAACTTCTTCCAAATTCGTCTTCAAAACCGGCAGGAAACCCAGAAAATCTTAGAATTCGAATCCCAAAGCCACCGATCCATCCATTTACTCAGCCATTTTTGCATGTATTTGTGTTATCTTGCCCCTCTTTCTCTCCTTCACTTCCAGATTTCAGAGAGTAGATATAAGAGGAGAGAGAATCACCTTACAAGATGCGGTTAGGATTATCTCGCACTGTAGATGTAGATTCCCTCCGGAGATGGTCCAGGGGTGGTAGGCGGACCTGCGACGAAGGTTCTGCCTGAGCCCGGAGCAAGCGGCAACGACATACGTGATTTGGGCGAGGGAGCGGCCGCCGGCGATGCTTTTCCTCGTAGCCGAGCGCCGAGCCCGCCGCTTAACATGCCAAGGAGTTCCGCAGTGCGGGGTCCCGACCTGCCTCACGTGATGGGGACACCAAGCACAGCCGGCTGCGCGAGGATGGCAGGTGGCGGCGAGCATGGCCTGCAGCTGCTGCGCGTGGTCGGGATCGACCTGAAACGGGGCGGCGCTGGGTGAAGATCTGTTCGCCTGTCTAAACGAATCGTTTTTTTCACTTGTCCATGGCAGTGGTGGGTAATTTTCTTGAACTTCGAGGGCAAACTCAATGACGTACGAGAAGAAGCTTTAATGCTTTTATTATTAGGTATAGATTGGTGGAGAGGTCGTCATATTCGTAAGGCCTCATGGTTCTCCTGACTGAGTGTATCCTCTTTGAATCTGTACATATTGATTGATCTGGTAAGCTGTTAGTTTCTAGGAACATAGATAGTAGTAAATTTTGGATATGGCTCTGCCATACTGGAGATTCATGCTGCCACATGATACATGTCCATGTGCATTCAGTACATAAATATATGTGTCGTTAGATTGCCTGTATGACGTTACTGTTAAATTGTCTTCTTGTTACGCTATTGTTAAATTGTTGTCTTGTTCTAGTTGTAATCTATATGTTAAGCTATGGCCTTTTATCTGTGTCAAGCTGCTAAAGCACCTCTGTTATGAGCAGCAGTTAGTGCTGCTCCCATTCCTTTCGATCATTTGTTGCAATTAATTTTCCTGCTTAACCATAAAGGCTATTTGATAGTCTTGATAAATGCTACTTGATATACCCAATACTGCGAAAGGTTTGTGTTATTAGTATTAATGAATCTCCAGCCATCATATCCTGGAATGTAATTTTTCTTTACTGACAATGATATGTCTGTTCTTTTAGGTGCTTTTAGGTTAACCAGACATATCATATTAGGTTGTAGATAGAATCCTTTATGGTTGCCATCCTTTATTGCGTTATTAGTATTAACTAGTATAGTGCCCGTGCTAACGCTACGGCGGTATTTTAGGGATATACTCATGAAAACTGCCAAATGACAATATTTTTCCATAGTTTAAGTTTCACACAATTGTATATCGCCATGTATATAATCTGGAAAACACTCATGTATATCACCAACAAGTTCAAGTCATGAAATTACAAGCCCGTGCTAACGCTACGGGCCACATTAAGTCCAAAGTTATATTTACCCATGGTAAAGAGTAACATTGCAAATAACATCACAGCTATTATATCTTTTGACCCATCTTAAAGGATTAATCTGTTCTCATGATTACTTGATGGTTCTTTTCCAAAAAAGAAGTCATGATTACTTGATGGTTGGTCAGGGAAGCAAGAACGTAAGAGGTCACAACTTGAAAACTGTATCTTGACACCTTGCCGATTCAGCTGTTGTGCTCCTGCTAGGATTGGCCACTGAGATGAGCTGCCGATGGACATACCTATTCACCAATTGCATATATAGAACAAAGAAGAATGGAAACAAACGTAATTAGCCGATTGTTACTAAAAAACAGAGTACCAATGCATTCTTTGAGTGAAACTGTGCATTTGAAGGGGATAAAAATATCCATCTCATCTAATGTGGGAGATAAAGCTCTAATGAAATATATCCCACAGCCAAACCAAAATAGAATCGAAGCAATTCAAAAATCTGTAAACAGCTACTAATTATGAGGATTCCAGGTACAGATCAACAAAGGAAAGGGAAAGGTATTCTCTGTGCTTGCAATTTGGTGTCATCAAAATGGGCACATGACTGTATGGGGTTTTAGGGAATTATTCAAAGATTTCAGGTGCCCAGCAGGACATCTGATTATTAAAGTAGCCTGTTCATGGTAACAATGAAATGAGATGGAGGAGCCCATCGTGCCTATTGTGTCAACGCAAAATGACACCATAGAGTCCTTGGCCGTGGCAGGCCTGTCGCCTCTGTCCCCCATCCAGGTTTGCAGACGGCCACTTGGTCGCTGCTGCCTGTGGCCTGCTGTTGCATTTAAATCACCAAAAAAATTCTAATTTGTGACACGAAAGGAAAGCTCCAATTCGTTCTTTCATTAACAATGACAAAGGACAACATATTTGCTAAACTTCACCTCTCTAGTTTTTTCTCCATTGCATTATTTTATTAAAATAAAAGATGGGTTCACCTTTTTAATGTTTGCTTGCTTCAATTCTGAAATCTAAAGTTACCATGAAGCTAAATCATCATAGATTTTTCTATAGACAACCTAGTGAGTACTATTGGTGCACGAAAATTTTCTGAGCAATCTCACCAACTGTAGAAGACGAATATAAAAATATATGACCGCGAACAAAGATGGGAAAAGGTTGTACCAAGATTCAAACATGCTAGCGTTCTCTTTCCTGGCACTACTGTCTTGAAGCACCTGATATTGATAAAACAATTTAAACCACTGTCACAACTAACGACGACGAAATATGAGATGTAAGATATCTTTTGGAAAACTTGGAAATATAGACACGATATGAAAACAGACCATTTGACAGGTGTGACAGGGTTGCCTCTATATCAGCAACATTAGGCTTCCATACCGAATCCA
Source organism: Poa pratensis (assembly GCA_947311845.1). NCBI lineage: Eukaryota > Viridiplantae > Streptophyta > Magnoliopsida > Poales > Poaceae > Poa > Poa pratensis. Next base: position 1,469,423 of record CAMZMU010000037.1, on the reverse strand, counting down.
CCATAACACTCTTATGCATCAGCATGTAAGCCTCCAGTTCGTCTTCGCTGAAGTGGCACTCAGCACTGATGCTTTCTCAAGTCTTACTACAGCTGCATAAGAGCTATTGCATCTGCAGATACATAAGAAAATCAAATCTCATGAGAAAATTACAGATCTATGCAACCATCAATGAAATTTAATGAACAAAATAACTTTACCTGTTGCAGCCTTTAGTTGGGATTTAATAAAATGTCCTTTGTTTCTGAACCATTCAGCAATAAACGGAACACCAAGATATATAGCTTTCTCTGCAAGTTCCTTAGCAGCTTGTGTACTCAGCATATCAACACCATATGCTGCAAAAGAAGCAAAATGGAACCAGAAAAGAACTCTGAGTCAATATTTAATTGTACTCAGAATGTAATCATAAAAACACAAGGAAGTGGTACTGGATGGTGTTTTATTGCCGGAATCATATAAGGGTAGAGAGGGATACAGCTTAGGAAGTGATTAATAGGCTATCATTAATATTTTGGGGAGGTGAAAGAATGGTTGTCAGGAACACATGCCTGCATTAGAGAGTCTAGTAACCTCAGCTTCAGCATACTGGATAAATTCCTCTTTGTTTCCTTGAACATTAATGTGCAACCTATCTTTCAGTGCCTCTGCGAGTTTGTCCTCCCTTTCTTTCACTGGACAAAAGCCACTTCCTTAGCATCAATATCGTAGTAATCCTGTATTTCATGAAAAACACAGCCTGAGCGCTGCATCTAGCGAAAGCATGAAACACTAATCACGAGTTCGCAAACCTTTGTAAATAAATAGTTCGCATGAAACACTAATCACGAGTTCACAAACCTTAGTATAGTGTCCGTGCTAACGCCACGGCTGCATTTCAGAGTTGCATATGAAAACAACCATACGATGATATTTTATTTCTTGCCCATTCTAATGCTACGATAAAAAATCAAAAGACTATGTTTCTTAAAGAACAACATTGCAAATAAATAACACCACAACCATTATATCTTTTGAAGCCACCTAAATCCTCACATGCTTGTGCTAACGCTACAGGAAAACCAAATGATGATTTTTTTAAAGAGAGAAATAACAATGTCAAAAGCCAAAAGCCTAAGATTAACATGAGAAAGGCGATAAACACCACATGCCACGGGTCAATGGTAAGAGCAATGACTTTGTCATGGAACTGAAGTTTTTTTCCATCGCAATATTACCAAGTGAAATCGGAAGTTTTTTCGTTCAAGCAATCACCTGAAACTACATTGTCCACTTGATTTGAACTAAATATTATTCAGACCAATCACATGAAATGAACTTATACAAGAACAGAGTTGTGCATAAAGAGCTGTGTAGTACCCCCACAAAGGCTTTATATTGGTCTCACCCTAAATGCAAATTAAATGAAACAAAATTTAAGGTTACACTAACCTGGCGGTGCTTTGCCAGCTCCACTATCTCATCCAAGTTAGCATTCGTTCCTTATAAAAAAAAAGATAGCATTCGTTACCTGCAATGTGAGATAACAGTCTTAGGAAATTTCTGACAGTCATGTTACTGAACCAAAGTCGTGAGCTGTTACAACACTTCATCTTAAAAAAGTATCTAGCAGGAGATGACAACATGAAACAAGAGGGTCAACACAACTGAAGGACATACTTCAAAAGTTTTCCCATCCAGGGCAATGTCCCTATCATGGAAGCACCATTTGTCAACTCACAGCTTTTCCATGAACTCAGCCAGCAGATGGGGTTCACAGATCATACCTTCATCTTCTTCCCGAGAATCACTTCCTCCTTATTATACCACTTATAAGCAAGAGGGTTCTTGCTTGTTGGACCCTGCAGCACAATCATCAATTGTTCAATAGTATATATATTGCACGTGCTAACGCTACGATGGCGTCTAGAAAAAATAAATCATAAAACTAAAATAAAACAACCAAAGTATATATATTTTATTGTTGCCCAAAAGAATGTATATATATTTCACTGAGAAAGGAGGCAGGCAGCTGGCACCCTGGGTTCCTGGCCATTGGGTGCTGGCCCTGACCTCCTGGTCTGGGCAGGGCAGCTGCCAAGATAAATTTTTTAAATATAAAACAAACAATAAGACTCATTAAGATCCACGGCTCGTATAATGTATAAACAAATATTCAAGCTTCCAACAATCTCAACTACAGAGACAAACCTCAGGATAAGGCAAAAATAAAAATGAAATTATTCTATCAATCAACCTCAATAAGTTGTTGCAGCACTTCTAGAGCATTGGAGATTTCATGTTCCATCAAACTCTCAACATGGACACCCTTTCTGGTTTCCTCCCTTGTCTGAAAGAATTAAAATAGAGTCAATCAGCTCATGGTCTGAATAATGTATATATCAAAATATAGACATTTGTTAACATTACAAAAAAGTTGCAGCAAAGAAAAAGCAGGGATCATTAAATGAGCAGGAGGTATGGTAGTCTATGTGTAACTTGAACATAAGACATGCAGAATCAATAAAGATCTGTATAACTATAACAGAATCCGTGCATGAATTACCTGCAAGTTTACATGATTTGGGTTGAGGCTGAGCAGATATAGAATCTGGTCATTATAATCTCCAAAAAGAGCATTTAAAAGTAAACCTGAGCTTTTCATCTCTCCTTAATTCCTTTTCCCGCAACAGAGTTTCATATTAACTGAAAATTTAAATATGAAAGCACACATATATCCAAGTACTACAAACTTTGATGAGGCAGACAATAGAGATTCTTATTTGTGAAGCTAATCATTTGAGTAGGTGTAATGATATTGGATCCAAATTCACAGCACAATCACAGAGAATCAATCAACACTTTATCAAATAACGGAGAATAACTTTTATCAATCACAATTCACACAATTAACAATTCGCATACCTAGCCCTCAGACGCATGGGCTCCTGTCTGCCTGGCCATGCCCGCTGTCGTTGGGGCCTTCGGGGTGCCCAGGGCACTACCCCCTGCCCTGCTGCAATGATGCTTGATTGCTTGCGGAGGCGGCAGGCTGATGGCTGCCGCACCCACGCCGCTGCTCGCTCTGCGCTCCTGGACTCCGCCCTTCTCCTCGATGCGGTGATGCCGATGCCGGTTGCTGATGCTATGCCAGTGACACCGCACGGTCTGCGCCTCCAGGCCTCCACCCCTCCTCCTTGCCCTCGAATCCCTCGATGCTCGCGGCTGGATTAGCTGCAAGCACGGATCGACAAGAGCCCGAGACTTCTCCACCTCCTTGTATGCCGGCGCAGTGTGCCGAGCCCGTAGCGGGGTGCCACCGCTGCCGCCCCGTGCAACCCTGGCCCGCGGCCGGGCGCCGTAGCCGGCCTGCGGCGGCGAGAGCGGCCGCTATGGTTGGCAGGCGGCGGCCGGCGGGCGGGGGAGGAGGTTGAGCAGGGGCGGGCCCAGCTCAATTCAAGGGTATTCAAATGCATACCCAATTTTTTTGACCAAAAACTAGATGTATAGAGTATATAATCGGTATACATAAGGAAAAAACAAAAACTGGACAGAGTATTCAACCCACATCCCTACTTCCTCCTTGTGGCCCAGCTCCGTAGCAGGCCCAACTAGCTCTAGCGATCAAAAGCCTCTCCATGCTCGATCCCTCCGTCTCCTCATGTCAGTTCGTGATCGGCCGTTCTAAACTGAATCTCAGGCGACGAGCAATGGCGGAATCTTGACGCCGAAGCGGCAGGTCGCACTCCTCGACTCGTCGTCCGCCGCGGCAACGGTGCGGCCAGGCTGCCCTTCTCTAAACCTCGTCGATTCTCCGTATGTGTCTCTGTGATTCCCTGGTTCCCTGCTCCCAGACCTCAACCTATCGCCTACGGCAATCACCAGGACGTCTGCGGCTGGTCTTCAAATTTCGTTCTCCGTTCGTGTGCCTTCAACCATTGAGGAGTTGAGGCTTCAAATTCAGAAAAACTTCAGATATAATTTGTAAGCTATCTATCATTTTTTTATTTTCCATCTCTATATAAATATTGCTTCTTTAATATGTTGAACAGTTTGTTGTTAATTGAACAATTTCGATCTGGCGCTATTCCTATATGATATTATACTCTACTAGCAAATTGCCCGTGCGTTGCAACGGGGGCATAAATATTATATTCGGTTACTCATTAATTGCGCGTCTATAATTTGTATATTCATGTTGTGAAACTGCAATCACCGTTATTTAATATGGAGATCGGAAGCATGAAGGAGCGAGAAGTGAAAATTATTCTTTCTCAAACAGGAGAGATAGACGAACATATCAGTTTGAGCGACGGTATAAAAACCATATTGATCGTAGTTCATTTTGATTAGAAAGTTTTATTTAAAATACTCTGCTTTTGAAAATTAAAATGTACAAGTTAAATTTCAAGTCTCTCCTAACATATATAGCTTCTAACCTTCCGATTGTTTCAACAAAGGAATTCACAGTATTCAAATTGTTAGCTCTCATAGAGAAAAATAACAATTTGATTCAATATACAACTACAATTTTGAGTAAGCTGGAATTAAGATGCATGTAAGCTAAAAATCAGTGGTATTACATCTCCCATTGGAATACTTCTTCGTCTATAAATCGTACTCTCGGCATTTCGATCACACTATGACAGTATCAATGTATCATAGTTGACCCTACTGCTCAGCATTCGTTGCACCTTTCATTAACCTCCTTCGTAATCAAATTGTCGCCAATATAATCACCATCGACCTCAAATACACACCCTGAACATGAAGAAGACAAGCAGTGAACTTTATGCATAAGAAATGGCCATCCTTTTTATACCGTGAACTTTCACGTATTACTCCTCAGTTCCAGTTGCTGTCTGTAGTTTGCTAGGTGTCGTGGTTGCCTCCCTCTTCCTTCCATGCACCCCACCTCCAACCTGTACATAGTTGTCATCAGAAATGTGCTCGGCTGCATTTGATATTCCCTTCACACACGCAAAATGTAATCAATCTCATTTATATGAAAGCATGCATTCTAATAAGTAGTACCTTACCTGAATGCATCTGATTTTCTTTACAGTATGATTTTCCACATATGGTAATTAATACGCATCTATACAGTGCCCCTTTTCACCCTGTATTCCATTCCCGTTTATCATGTTTCATGGTTGTTTTCCTCTTCCTCCCAAGCAGTCCACCTTGAATCTGAACATAGCCATCCTCAAAAACCTCCTCATCTGCATTTTAGTATTTGGCGGTTCCAGTATAAATTATTAGACGTATCTTATCTACAACATATTGGAAATAGCAACCTGAAGCAAACACATGTGTGATATGGCTACAGGATTCATCCACCCTGATTATGACTACACAATGATTATGAGAAAAAATGACTAATGCATATGTTTTTAAGCTTTCATGGTTCAAAAATGAGTAAGAGAAACTATTGAGGAACCATAACTGTAAAGAAAATCAGAGCACCTTACCTGAATAACCATATGTATAGATAGATACAGTTATAAGGTGACACCTTACATTCTAAAAATCTTTAACCAGTTAAATGATACATCTAGCCTGTCGGAGGTCTTCTCCTCTAAAGTGTGTTATTTTTCACGGCAATCTCACTTATCACTTAGTTTCTACAGAGTGAAAATACCATATGTCCACAATTAAGCTACGCTTTTGATAACTACCACTAAGATGAAACACAATAAGCTTCTTTACATCAAACAATAATTTGAATGGCTATTCTGGAATCAAGGTTACAACTATCTGTTGCATATTTGTGTAGTATACCAGTGTGTCCGAGGGTAAAAAACCTGCATAAGAGACTGACTACGTCCTACCTTTTACATCTTAATACTGTATTCGTTCTAGCTCTTTAATTCACCATTAGTAATTTAGTACGGAAGCTTAAGTTTCCACCTCACCCATATGCTGAAGTTAAGCAGGCACTCTGAAGTAACAATCATGAAGAAGGGAGGAACCAAAATCATAGTACTGCTTAATGCTCAAACCTTCTGCTTAATGCTTAAACCTTTTTCTGCTACTAACTCCTTTGGTGCTTCAGCTTTGAGGACCCTAGCCTGGCAGGACGAATTGGAACTGCCGTCGCTCATTGCAGCCGTGAAGAATGGTCGCTTCCGGAACAAATCGGCGGCCCTCTTAGCGCGCCCGAGTTGCAAGGAGACTCGTCGGGAGGGGGCATGGTCCTAATCCTAGGGCGGAATTCAGCAATCTTGTCAAGTGTTTCCTACCTCTCGTGCTCGCCGTCAATCCTGGCAGTGACTCCTTGTGGCGCCTCTCTTGTGTTCCAGCACCCAGGGACGCGTCCGTCATGAGGGTGTAGCAGCTCGGTACGATCTGACTGTGGAGCTCCCTGACGGCCTCCTGCAGGTGGACGCATTGCTGGAGAGAACTGTGTCATCTTTTGGGCAATAGACTGCCTCCTCGAGCTGGGGCTCATGTTGGACCGCTGGAGCTCCTTGCCTTGGGCTCGGAGGTCGCCGCCGTCTGCTCCACGCCCCGGCCATGCCTTGGGGTGATCTCGAGGAACCTGAGAAGCATGTCACGCCGGATCAGATGAAATGGAGACCGAGAACACACACGCATGCGGGATAGTGAGGGATGGCCTGAGGACGGGAGGAGGAGGCTGCAGGTATCGTGGGTCCAGAGTCGCGACCGTCGGGGTCGGCGCTGCAGACGATGTTGTCGAGGAGGACGCGCTGGTGGATCTTCGCCTGGCTCATCGTCGAGCCATCGGAGAGATACCTCTCGCCAGCTCGCCTCCTCCTGCTGCGGCAGCACAACACGTGCTTGAATGGATCAATTGTGGAGATAGAGAGGGAAGGAGGCGGAGCAGATCGACGCGTACCTGAATGGATCAATTGGTGATGAAGGCGAGCGGATATTTGCGTGATTTAAGGCGCGATTGAATGGATCGGCATTAAGTGGAATTTATTGGTTTCCTGGGAGACCACGATGACGGACGAAAACCGACATGTTGCTTGACGAAACGAAGTGGCAGAATGTGGAACCAAATTCTTCTTTTAGATATGAGAGACTTTTGTCATATATTCGAACAAATATGATGCTATAATCAATTATCCATGAAAAAAACTAGGCGTAGACTGAAAAAAAATTACCCCTTAAAATTTTGAATACCCATACTTGAAATCCGGGGCCCGCCACTGAGGTTGAGAAGGGGAGGGGGAGGGGATCTAGGCGTCGGGGTAGTGAGGGAGTCGCGCGAGAGGCGGCGTCGGGGGAGACAAGGAGTCGCGAGCGGAAAAAAATCCTATGCGACCATGCCCTCAGCGACCCACCGGTGGACCAGATTTAGCACCGTCCGATTTGGTTAACAGGGGAAAAGGCAGCGCGTGCGGGGGCAGCAGGCGGCCACGCGTCGGCCATGCGGCCGGGTCCAGCCCGGCGACCCGGTCGCATAAGATTTTTTTCGGTCGCGAGCGAGGTGGGCGAGGGGTGTGGGATGAGTGACGAGGTTTGGTCCAAAGAATCTGGTCCGTTGGATTTGAGTGAGTGAGAAAAAGAAGGGGTTAGAGTGGATCTCGTCCACTCGTTTCAAATGTTGCTGGCTTTAGGTTGTTTTTTTTTGGGTGCATGTAGCATTGTTCATGACTGGTGGACAGTTTTTGGTGTGGCTTTAGGAAAGTTCACAACCGGTGCATTATAAGCGGTAGAGATGAATCTCCAGCCATCATATCCTTTATGCTTTTAGGTTGTAGATAGAATCCTTTATGGTTGCCATCCTGTAATTTTTCTTTACTGACAATGATATGTCTGCTTAACCATCATATTTTGTATCTGATGATATGATGATATATAATTTTTCTTTTAAACATTATCCTGGAATGTTATTAGTATTAATGAATCTCCAACTATCTGTAGTCTGAATAGTGGAACCTGAATTCTATCTGTTTGCAATTTTCTGATCTGTAGTTCCCATTATTTGGATATTGACAGGATCTGAAGAATGAATTGAAAGAATTATCTAAATGGGTATCAGATGATGAATATTCCAGTTCTTTACTGAAGCAAATAAACATCGACAATTTGGATGTCGATGATCTTTGCTCTAATGGAAGGGATGTCTGTTTCTTAGCAAAGCTGAATGAAATGGGAGATGGTACAATAAGGAGAACGTTAAATAACAGATCTTGGAAGGAAAAAAGGTCCTACCCTGAAAAGTTGGTAACAAAAAAAATATTTCACTATCTAAAGGATAGCAAACGTGTGAAGGAAGTCACAATGAATGAATATACCTTGGCTGGAGGACCAAAGGTAAGGGACCTTTCACGTTTCAAACAAACAACAATTCATCCATCCAAGTTGGTTGTTTCTATTTTTTTTTCTTAGGACAAGGTTCTCTGCCACATAATTTTGTCAAGACGACAGGTTGCCTCGTCTCCTAGTGAGGAAAATACAGATGGCATGATGCTTCGGTCGAGGCGTTTACCTCGGAATGAGAAAGTGCCCCCCTTGGCAGGGCACAAGGCCATGCCCGGCCGGAGCTTGCTCGTGGCTTTGAAAAACAGTGAGGCCAATGGTGGGATGCCGTCCGTGTCGGCGGATGGCTGCGGCGGCACGGCGGGTGAAAGCAATAACAATTTCAAGGTGGGTTTTGGGAGTTGATTTGTTATTGTTGCGGATTTGGGGGGCGTTTCCTTGAATTGGTCGTGTTTCTGCATGGGAATGTCGATTAGATGGAGCTGGAGGATGGCATGGCTGAGCAGGAGAAGCTCCGAGGTTCTATGGATTCTAAGAGAAACCATGGACTATTCAGTGAATTTGGATAGTGATTTTATGCTGTAACCTCTTTGCTCATGTAAACTGCACAATGCGTCACATATGCATTTTTTTTAAAAATTTAAATTGTGATATTTTTTAATGCTCTCCTAGGTTTCTCAGCAGGAAGCTATTAGAGTGAAGGAAGAGCTCAGGAAAGAAGTGGAGTGTCTTAGAGTTGAGTTGAAGCAAGTTACAGATGATCGTGATCATTCTGTTATTCAACTGAACAGATTGAACATTGAGTTTGGTAATTCGAAGGAACAGATTGGTAAAACTTCAGAAGAATGTGAAAGATTCCGCACAAAAGTGTCCGAACTGGAGGTTTGTAGCTTCAGGTCTATACTCGTCTCTGTTATGCATAACTATTGGGACTAAATTGCTCTCCATTTTTAGGAAACGTGCAATGCTCAACAACAACAGATTCGGACATTTCAGAAGCAGCTTGCAGTTGCGACTGAGAAGTTGAAGGTTAGAAGTTGAAACATATGCTACTAGTGTTCTTTATGCCTTTACAAAACATATGCACTGTTCCATTATTTGTCATCTCAAAATTGATACAATTATTCAATTATGCAGCTTGCTGATGTAACTGCGATAGAGGCGATGAAAGGATATGAAGAACAAAAGGAGAAGATAAAGTACCTTGAGGAGCGTTTAGCACAGGCAGAGTCTCAAATTCTTGAAGGTGATGAGTTACGGAAAAAACTGCACAACACTATATTGGTAATATATCTGAAAACATGATTTTCTCTCTCTCTCATATATATATATATATGTTAATATATTAATTTGGTATTTATTTGTATGATTTTATTTTCTCAAAAAAGTTTTTTAACTAATGGTTGACGTACTATTGTGTATGACTTACTCTCTAGGTAATTATCGACCTCATATTTGCAGGAACTGAAAGGAAACATTAGGGTTTTTTGTAGAGTTCGACCACTTCTTCCATCTGATGGTGATTCCAATGGTCCAGAAGGTGCATCTATCTGTTTTCCAACATCTGTAGAGTCTGCTGGACGTGGTATTGATTTGATAAACCAAGGTGAATGATACGTTCAACTTGTTATTTCTTGGGTTGCTCGTAAGTTTTGGATAATGACACTAATAAGTTGTCTTTTTTCTTCCTTGTGTAGGTCAAAAGCTCTCCTTCTCATATGACAAGGTTTTTGACCATGATGCTTCACAGGAAGATGTGTTTGTGGAAATATCGCAACTAGTCCAAAGTGCCCTTGATGGGTACAAGGTACTAACTTTGCATGGAAATATGTGCTAATGGATAGTATATTAAGTATGAATTGCCATCTTACCTGTTAAATATTGTCCTTTATTCCCAGCATGATGAGTAAGGCACTGGCAACTATGTGTAATAAATTATTAGCCAGTTGAGTTTCAAGCAACAAGGATACCTTAGTTATGTTTTTTCTGCCCTCCAAGACATTTCACATGCTTTTTTTAGTTGATCACTGTTGTGTTATGATAATTTTTCCATGGATCTTGACACATGGTAAAAAACAAACTATGGTAAGATTATTTTGAACATCTTTACAAGTGATGAGCATGTAAAAACTGATTACATAATTCACACACAATCATGTTTCTGTCAGCCTCATATGTAATGTCAATCTTTATTTTTTCCCCTAAACAACTTGTAATGGTAATATCATGTTTATGTGTCTCTGATACAGGTATGCATATTTGCATATGGTCAAACTGGATCTGGTAAAACTTATACAATGATGGGTAAACCAGGAATTGATCAAAAAGGGATAATACCTCGTTCTTTGGAGCAAATTTTTAAGGCCAGCCGGTTTCTAGAATCTCAAGGATGGAATTATTCCATGCAAGTTAGTACTGCAAAGCTATTTAGCTTCTGAGTATTGTTTTACTTTATGTTGTTACTAATTCAGTCAATGCATATTTGATTCATTGTGCAGGCATCAATGTTGGAAATATACAATGAGACCATTCGTGATTTGTTAGCGCCTAAAAAATACAATATAAAGCATGACCATCATGGGAATATGAACGTGTCGCAGCTTACAATTATTGATGTCTTTGGCATTTCTGATGTGACTAATCTTCTAGAGAAAGCATTGCAGAGTAGGTGAGTCACTCTGATTTCGGTATTGTATCTGAAATCTATTAGTAGTACTTGTTTGCTTAAATAGGATAGATTATCACTGGTTCGTTATTTTCTATTATGTGTAAGGGGTAGTATCTTATTATAAAATTGATAATTGATAAAACCATCTGTGTTGCTTATTGTTTTCATGGAAAATGAATTTGTTGTGGGTTCACATTGTATCTAAAATGGCTCTTTCTAATTCAAAATTCTTCCTCCGTTCTAAATTATAAGTCTCTTTGACTTTTTTGGTACATCCATTTTGATATGCATCTAGATATAACGTATGTCTAGATACATAGCAAATTCTACGTACCAGAAAAGTCAAAGCGACTTATAATTTGGAAAGGAGGGAGTATATCTCTGCGTGACTACATATCTCGATTGGATCTAATACTGTTATCTGCATTTAAATAGGTCTGTGGGTAAGACTCAGATGAATGAACAGTCTTCCAGAAGCCATTTTGTGTTCACATTGAAGCTATCCGGATCTAACGAGGTAGATTGGAACATTTTCATAATTATCGCACCAAGATCTACAAAAATATATAGTGTTCCTTATGCTTCTCTTTCAGACTGACGCCAATCCCTTTAGACAAATATTTTGCATGCTAAATAACAAATCCTGAGCAGATAGCTTTTTTTTTCTTGTTGCAGAAGACAGGCCAACTTGTCCAAGGAGTACTTAACTTGATTGATTTAGCTGGGAATGAGAATCTTGGTGAAAGTGGCTCCACAGGTGATCGCTTGGAGGAAAATAAGGTGAGTGTTTGCTTACCATAGATTTTTCCAATATTCCAAGCATTTGAAAATGCCATATATTCACATTGCTTTTATGTTCCAGTCAATCAATAAAAGCTTGTCGGCTTTGAGTGATGTAATCTATGCGATTGCAACAAGAACCAAGCACGTTCCTTTCAGAAATTCGAAACTTACATACCTATTGCAGGTTAGTGATCCCTGGATGTCTATCCAGAGTTGTATGTTGAGTAGTCCATTTGAAACAATCTCTTAGCTGTGTAACTTCACTTTGCAGCCTTACCTTGAAGGTGATTCGAAAGCTCTCATGTTTGTCAATATTTCACCTGAGGCATCCTCTATCGCTAAGACGATACGCTCATTGAGGTTTGCTGAAAGGGTGAATGCTTGTGAGATTGGAAAACCAAGACGTCAGACAAAAGCCCGGCCCTATGATTAGGCCAAAGTAGTTGTAGGCATCGTTGTAACAGAATTCTTGTAACATGTACAGTGTAGGCGATGATGGTTTGTCACGCTTTACCTTTTGGTGTAGCAGACTTGAGTAATATTTGTTAGTTGTGACTGCGGGTTCAAATGTGGAACTATGATTTTTTTTCTTCTGTCAAGCACAACTCATCTGCTGGTTTATGGCAACAATGCAGCATTGAGTGTGCGATATGCTAAAATGCTACAAAGAAATTGGTTTTGTACCTTGTAAGTTGTAACTGTGTAGACATGGAAGTTTGCACCGAATTGTGGAACCTTTGAAATGTTCGCATTTCATTTCTACTCCTTCACACTTATTTGGGCCATGAGTTGCTGTTCTCGCGATTATGGTTCCTTGACAACACAAGATTTAAAGCATTGCCTGTGAAGCAGCCACATCTATTATCATGGATGAATATTATATTCCCCACAAATCTGAGTTTCATTCCCTAATTTTTTATCAACAATAACCAGTTTGGCTGGTTCATCATATGCATAAATTATTCTGATTTTTTGTTTTGGCCTTGCCCCACCCGTACAGTAGATGTGGCTGCGGCCCTAGTGCAAGCCGCGCATCGCGGAATGGCGAGCGCCCAGCAGAATCAGCGGCGGCGTCTTCCCTTCCCTGGCGGCGATGGGAGGGCTTCCACACCACTGCGCCCTGTGACTGAACTGAGCAGCCCAAATGTATACATGTTCTTGGGCTTTGGTTCGCTTCATTCCACTTTGCCAAAAGTGGGCGCTGCTCCCACCTACCTTTGGTCCATTCCCTTAACTCGTGCTTCCGAAAGGCATCCTCATCCGTCCATTCCAAAAGCCAGTTCGTCCGTGCATCGTCACCTAACCTAAGACCGATCATGTGCAACAAATTACGGACAGATCATATTCAACTGTGTGACCAAAACATGACCAATCAGATTTTCCATACAACAAGAGAAATAACGCACCGTTTTTAGTTATTCTTTAGAATATGTTGGATAACTAGAAGGGTGGTCGTACCTCTAATCTGACAGAATTTGAATCCTGTGTTACACACATGTGTCGCATTAAGTTGGATTAACCTTTCAGTTTGAGGAGAGTTTTCCGTCGATACGTATTTGATGCCCTCGTCAATCTAACCTTCTGAATCAGTATTTTGGAGATGGTCATAGGTTTGTCCCTTCATAAGAGTGAATGTAAAAAATGCTCCGTTTCCCAAAAAAATAAATTAATTTTAGGAATAAAGTGAAAACAGCTACGCAGCTAGGTAATAATTCTGCCCTATAATCACTAATGACAAATGGAATGCCTAGATCGCGCCCAGCCCAGGAAATAGCTCAACCTTCATCACAAATAGAATGCCTAGGTCGCGCCGATTTCGCCATTCAGGTTAGTGACATGTTTGTTTCAGGATCAGGGGCTTAAACGGAAGAACCTCAGCCCAGGATAAAGTTCAACCATCATGGCTTAATTTTTGCGAGCGAAACGGTTAATCGTTACCTGATAGTACACACAAAGCAATGCAACTCTAATGAACATCAGCACGCTAAGTATACTTCCACAGATACGTAGGCATAGCTCACCAAAACTACATACAAACTACGATAGAGCTACATTTCTCAGGGCAGGATCCAGTTTATTGTACATGCACTAGATGCTGCTGCTTGTACACCTTACCTAATCAAGTGAGGAACTGCACTACACTACACCTCAACACTTTATTCACTCTACCTCACTGAGTTTACTCCATCCAGAGACTCCACACAGCCACAGCCACAGCCAGAAGGAATGGACCAGCTTGTATTCATTCTCAAATGGACCTGGAAAGTTGTTGCTGAGTGCACAGCATCTCTACCTGGAAGTGGGACTGCACCAGGAAGCCATGACAGACACCACGACCAATTCGATTAGGTTGCTTCCAAATGGCGTTCTCGAATAACCCACAACCAGCTCAATCGACCTTCACTTGTTCCATTTTGGAGCCCGGCCAGCCATTCTGTGGAAGTCTAGCGCGTCCGCGGCTCTTGGTCTTGGCAACCAGTCGCCTGCGAACCGCATCTTGCATTGACATCATGTCACGCATGCTGTCGTGGAGCTGCTTGCACTGCGCGTCAAGGGCTAGCATGGGGAATGGCTCCTCTATAAGAACACCTACCTGAAATGTACTTGGTGTTACTGTTTTCGTGGCATAAAACAGGTATAGGAGAAATGGGGGCACTACAAGTAGGAATAGCATAATGTCTTCTGTTCTAATATTCTCTCGAGCATCAGGAGTCTATGAGCCTGCTAAAACTGTAGCCGAATAAGGTAAGAATCATATGAACTAGGAATTAAGTTCTGATCTAGTATAAGAGATTTAAGAAGAATCTATCTGCTGCATCATCAGCATGAATATATCAGGTCACCCACAACAGTTACTAGATTCTCTAGCAACACAACCTTCTGCAGGTGTCTTCATTTTGAAATACAAGATCAACCACAAGATGAGTTATGACTAATTTTGATTTACAAAGAGTAGGACATAAACAAGACCAACAAAATTAACCTAATTGAGTTATCCTAAAGCACAACAAAATTATTGATTTCCCCAAGTTCAAGAGAATTTTGGTCATCATTCTAAATCTATGGCCTTGAATTTGTGATAAATAGGTGTTTTTTAAGAAAGAATATAATGTAAAAACTTACTTCCTCAATGCAGAACAAAGAGGCAGCGCTGACAAACGTGGCTGGAACGACTATCCATTTACATTCTGTCCACAGTATCACTGGAAGTGTAAGATGCCACAGAACAAGAAACCGTGAAGTAAGCCTAGTGTATGACAGAGGAACGGGAATCCCAATAATCTGCTCGCAGACACAGATTCCTTAAAGAAAACAGGACAGTTTAGATTCCTACAACCAAGAAAATAACTAGCATTAGATTGCAGATTACATGATAACTTTGGCATTGAAGGTTTTGCGGAACGATAAGACATTAAGGTTACCATGACGCCCCGCCTGTGTTCCTCAAAATCCAACATCTGGAGACTCTGCGAAATGAACTCAATGATACAACGAGGGCGATGTTCTGAGCTCAGAACGACATTCAAGTCGTCTTCTGTGAGCAAGCCTTGAAGGTCCTTTCCTATGTCGGAGTTGCTAGTTATATGACACTGAAACAAAACAAAAAACGAAGTGCAACATTAAATCCCAGTACAGGGAGAGGAGTGAAAACAAACAGCAACAGGCTAATAGCTATTCCAAAGACTGGTCTGTCAAGTTTACACTGCAAGGTACAAAATAATTAATTGGAGGAAGCATCTATTCAGCATTCCTTTTTTTTTTGCAGGTTTTTTTTTTGCGGGTTCTATTCAGCATTCCATAATGACTTGTACAGGAATCTGGGACATCAATTCTGCCAAGGACACAATCAATGCAAGTAGGTGCACATCAATGTAAGCAAATCGAATCATAAGAATATATCCATCACAAGTCCATGCACATCAATGTAAGGCCAACAAATTATACAGGGACATTATCAATTGCAAGAACCAAGACCTACCACTTGAAATGAATGAATTAATATACCTTCAGGGTAGGCCTTACTAAACCTGTACCAATTTCAGTAAAACCATAGTGCCTTACACACTACATGCTCGCAGACTCTTCACTCATCAAGCAAAACTTTTCTAGAACACGCATAAAAACGAATAGCATGTCCGGATAACAAGTACTACTCACACCGCATCATTTTGATTTTTTGAACCGACGTAATTAACACAGGCTTGCTCACACGCAGCAGTGGTGAATCAAGGACTTATTCGTTGCAAGTACATGCATATAAATGGTTGCAGAACAAATTATACAGAGACATAATCAGTTGCAAGATCCAAAACAAACCACTTGAAATGAATCAATTAAAAGCATTTTCAGGGCAGTCTAGTGATACTGTATCAGTACTGATTTCAGTAAATCACAACAGAGTGTTGTACGGTACACTACATGCATGTGTTGAAATATAAATATATTGCATAGCCCTTCCAATCAGTTTGGACTTTTGCGATAGTTGTCTAGTGCATCAATTAAATATGGTATCACGCCTAGAGGTCTCAAGTTCAAGACCATGCTCACGTAGTATTAAAAAAGAAAAAGATTACGCGACCTACACCGAACCCAGGCTAAGGATTAAATAGCCTATACATGAGATGGAGTGTTGAAATATTAATATTTGCATATCCCTTTGCATCAGTTCAGAGTTTTGGGATAGTTGGCCAGTGCATCAATTCAATAGCATGTTCATGGCCCGCAAAGAAATAGCATGTTCATAGATTCTCCATTTACATCAAGCAAAGATTTTCAAGGATAGGCATAACAATGAACAGCGTATCCCAATTAACTGGAGGAAGCATCTATTCAGCATTCCATAATGGCTTCCCCACGAATCTGGGACATCAATTTTGTAAAGTACACGATCCATTGCAAGTAGGCGCGCATCAATGTAAGCAAAGAAAATTATAAGGATGTATCCATCGCAACTACATGCACATCAATGGCTGCAGCACGAATTATACAGGGACATATTATATTGTAAGAGGAAAGACATACCCCTTGAAATGAATGAACTAATACAGTTTCAAGGTAGTGTTTCCAAAACCCGTACCAGTTTCAGTAAAACCATAGTTCCTTACAGTATACTACATGCATGTTTGTACATTCTTCATTTATATGAAGCAAAGTTTCCTCAGGGACAAGCATATCCCAATTTCACTTGTGCAAGGCTTGGTGTCCTTGCAAGTAATTTTTACTCTACAAAGGATCGTCGCAAATCGAATTACAAGGACATATCCATCACAAGTAATTGCACATCAACAGAAGCAGAACAAATTATAAGGGACATGATCAATTGCAAGAGACAAAACGTACTACTTGAAATGAATGAACTGATGCAGTTCCAGGGCAGTCTAGTGATACTAAATCTGTACCGACTTCGGTGTAGTCGTTAAGGGAGTGCATTACGGTACACTATGTGCATGTTCATAGGCTCTTCATTCATACTGTACCAGGCAAAGCGTTCACAGGACAGGCATAACTACGCACAGCATATCCCAATTACAAATACTACTACATAACAGAGGCCATATAACTTATAATCAGTGTATGAGTAGTGAATAATTTCTCACCTTGAGCGCGACCGGGAACGCGAGGATGTAGTTGAAGAGCGCGCCCCTCCCAGCCAGGTCGTCCCCACGCTCGCCGCCGCGATGCATGACCATCCCGGCGAGCTCAGCAGCCCCGGCAAGCACGCGCATCCACGCCTTCCGCCCCTCATCGAACCTCGCGTAGGAGGCCTCGGTGCGGAAGACGAGGAGGAGCGCGAGCGCCGGCGCGGTGAGCTGGTAGGGCAGCGCGGAGGCGGTGAGCGCGTAGTCCGGGACGAGCGTGTTGTAGGCGGCGACGGCGGCGGCGAAGGCGGTGACGGGCGGAGACGGGCGGGACGAGGGAGAGGATGACGCGGGAGGACTGCGCGGGCGTGTAGAGCGCGCGCCGGTCCTGGATGCGCCGCTCGGAGACGGCGTCGGCCCGGTCGGGGACGGCGGTGAGGAGGGAGAGGAGCGGGTTGGGCGCGTTGGGGTTTGGGGAGGTTCTCGGGGAAGCAGCGGGCGATATGGAGCTGGCGGCGGTGGCGGGTGGGGTGGGTGGCGCGGGGTGGTGGAGGAGGGCGTGGGCGGCGGCGGTGGCGGCGCCGGCATGGCCGGGCGAGGAGGGCCGGCCCTGAGATTTCAGAGGCCGGGGCGAAACTAAAATTTTGGGCCCTAGTATAGAGAAGTAAACAAAATTTTACGCGAAAAACATTACGTGAAGGTGTGATTTCACTAAAACTGATTACTCATCAACATTACCAGATTTCTGTAGGAGATGAACTAAGTATGTGTTCATGATCACTCACATTGTTATCTTCCGCGTTTATCTCAAAATTTTCTTATGTATGGGTTTTATCTTCCAAATCTACATTACTTTGTTACCCCACAAAAACAACTAGCGCCAACTCATCTGAATATTTTGTAGTGTTCATGTTACTCTTCAAAAAAATTGTGAATAGATCCTCTCTGTGAATCTACCAATTTTCTTTCATCTTTTCTCCTTTTTCCGTTTTGCAGCAACAGATAACTTCTTCATAACAACACTTTAAAAAATAACAGTCAAGATTAGGGCATCAACCACTTATACTAGTCGAAAAATAGGGAAGATTAGGAGTTCAGGACCGAACTGAATCAATGAATTACCTGATTCTGGCGGGCGGCGGCGCAGCGCTTGGGTTTGGGCGATCCGAAATAGGTGAACAATCAGTCGATCGAGCTTGTGTGCGGCGGGGACGGGCGAGACGAAACACGACGGGAGATGCTCTTGTTTTTCTGATTGGACGAGCGTCGAGCGTTAAAATACCTAATCAAATCGAGCTGCCAGGCCAGTTCAACTCTTCAGGTAACCAGCAGCCCAGGCCTATCAATTCCCGGCAACAAGCGCACGATGGTGACAAAAAGGCCTAGCTGGCCCAATACGCTAGCATCCTAATAGAGAGCCACAGAGAGGGAGCAGGCCATTTGAATTTTATTTTTTGAATTTTATTTTCTCTACGTGCTACTATGCCTACTATACGTAATTACGTATACGTATCCCTGGGTGCCCCCAAAATTCCTGGGCCCGGGGCTGCCGCCCCTCCAGACCCCCCCCCCCCCCCCCCCCCGGGCCGGCCCTGTACTCAGCATGTCTCCTGCTGAGAGAAAGGTCCGCTCAGCGCGTCGCCCAATGCTGCAACTTATCATGAACTTCCCGATATCTCACAACCCAACCAAATGAGTTGCTAAATTTTTCGTCTAATTTTGTAAGATAGCACTCAGTTTCTCTCTCACCCTTCTTTCGTCTCTTTCTGCTTTACAAAATTATCAGGTGGGAGAATTGTGTCTCCTCTATGCTACCTTGTATGATATGGTGTATAGACTTGTACGATAACCGATGGTGATACTAATTACACCATATGTTCTTATCCTCTAGCTTATACTTGCACTTTATCAAAGTATAAAATATGAAAGATGTTTTACCTTTAATCTAAAAAAAAGATGTTTTAGCATTTTTCGTCTCTAGACGTATATTGGTGTGTAGATTCACCAAAAATATGCAGTGGTTCTCGGGTATGTTTGCACCTGATATTCCAAAAAAAAAAGGTTAAAAACTTTCAGTCGGGAAAATATTATCAAGTATTGCACCCGTACAAATATATCTCAGAAAATAACATTAGTTGCAACCTGAGATCAAAGATTTCCCAAAAAAAGACGCTTGTGGTATGAAAATTGTTCATCTAGTAGAGGGATGCGGATTTGGTGCCATGGAGGGTAGTGGTGCATATGTGTACACCGTTGGATAAAGTAATCATGTGCTCCCTTGATAGATCCATGGTTAGAGATAGGTGGCTGTGCATGCAACGGCGCCAGACTCCGTCTACTACTTTGGTTAGATTGCATGTGCTTCATCCACATACATTGGACATTTTCAAATTGTGGTGGACAAAAAGGTGGAATTTTTTCTACTCTTCTCTATTGCATGTGCTAGATGGCCATGTCCATGGAAGAATTCCACAGCCATAGGGATGGAGGAATTCCACAATGGTGGTGGATGGTTGTGGTCCATAGAAGAATTCCACAATGGTAATGGATGGTTGTGGTCCCAAGTACCACATTCATGCAACATTTCTTCATGCCAATGGCCGCATCAGCTTTAAAAAGAAGATCTCTCGAGACCAAAAATTGTATCAACGGTGGGTTTCTGTGTCTTGAATTTTGAAGGGCCTAGTCAAGATTTAAAAACGAGCAAGAAGGGAGTGTCCTCGTGTAAAAATGCAAAGTTGTCCACCCACGGTTGAAATGTTCCAAGCCTGTGGTCCATAACCATGCAACAAAACCACTCCATGGTATGAGAAAATGTTTAGAGCATATGGATAGGAGAGAGAAAGAGCCAACCTACACCATGCAACAAAACCACTCCATGTGATGTGAAAATGTTTAGAGGCTATGGATATGAGAGAGAATGAGCCACATGCAGATGATTTTCGTGCTCTCATTGTGACGGCGTCACATTCTACCGTTTCCATTGGACAAGATCTTGTGCTCCTATAGTGTATCCAACGGTTATAACCCTATGCGCCACTACCCCCCATGGCACCCCACTATTTTGCGAGGGAATATAGTATATTGTCCCATTCAACTTAAAATTAACCATACAAATATATCCATGCTGATCTCAAAATTTGTTAATCTAGTGTAAAAATCTATAGCTTTTGTTCTAGTTCAGAAAACAATCTAAATCTTGCTCGAATATCCTAGTTACGGCAATTGCTCTCGATGGGTATGAGGTGACTAAGAACTAGGAAAACGATAAATCTATCTGACCACTTTCTTACAAAAAAATACTACTCCGTAGCACTAAAGAGAAGCAAATGGACAAGTCCAAGTACAGAAAATCTCTCAAACGCGGCAGCACCAAGTCGTGGTCAGGCAATCGTTGCAAGAAACCAATGGAAGAAGCTGCAGTGCAAAAAAGAAAGGAAAGGAACAAGGCAAAGAAGAGAATTTCCCCACGGGCCACGGCCTCCATGGCTCAGGCTCCAGCTCCGGCATCCACATCCACCAAGATGACGACCTACGGCTGCGAGCATGCGGGCGGATCTGAACCTGTCGGCGGCGCACCTGTACCCGGCGGGGGTGTACTTCGAGGCCCGGTTCTGCCGCCTCTGGCGCGGCGCACTAAAAGAGAGCTGAGTCCATGTTGATAATTATGCTTCGGCTTCGCTGAGTGTTTATGCAAATTGTTCGATGCTGTCAGCAGCTTGGTTCGTGTGGTGGATCGATGAAATTTGATGCGAGTAGTGTTTCCTGTCTACTGGTGATTAGCAGAACAGTTTATCAACAGAATAGCTAATAGCATAAAAACGGATCCAAGTAAAGTATATAGGAAAAACTGATATGCTGCCTTGATCTTTCTTTGTCTCGAACCCCATACCCCTATAATGATGGTAGAGTCAGGGGTGGCCCCAAAACGGAATTGACCGGTGGTAGTTGGTCGAAGCTCCAGTGGGTAGCCACTCCCTTCTCAGGGAACCGTACGTGAGACTTCCGCATCATACGGCGGCGACGAAGAGCATCAACCACCTTCTGACCACTGCCTGAGGGCGCCCTCCTTCTTGAAAGATGCCGCAGAGCCCGCACGCCGCGCCGCGGCGGAACTTATGCCGGTAAACGACCACGGCAAGCACCCTCACACCCCTGCACCTCCACCTTGCCGAAGACGTCCTCGATCCCGACGCAGAGAGGAGCCGCCGACCTCGCCCGGCTCCGGTTTCCAGCCAGCGGATCCGCCGCCACCGCGGATCCGACGGGAGGCAAGGGAGCCCAAGAACCCCACCGGGCCTCGAGCGCCCACAAGTCGCGCGCGAAGAAGACGAGCTCCGCAGAGCTCCGCCGCCGGAGAAGGCCGCGCCGACACCAAACACCCCACCACCAGCACCACCTCCTCCAAGGCACCGCCGGCGGGGATCCCACCCTACCCTACCATATGTACAGGCCGGAGACGGGGATCCCCCACCCTCCCGCTGCCGAAGCAGCCGGCGGAGGAGAGGAATCCCACGCCTCGGCGGCGCGGACGCGGTGGATCGACGGGTTCGCCCCAAAAATCGCCTTCTTCGCCTCAGCTACAGTGACGGGGAGGGAAGGGATAAGGCCGCCACCATTTAATTGTGGAAACGTGCGTTGCACGTATATGCCAACTAGTACTATTAGAAGAGCAAACTTGATCGGATACATTAAATTTGTGTCGTTCGATATCAGATCAACGATCCAGATTGTTCCCTCCGTGTTGAGCTGCCCTCGTGTTGAGCTCCATCTACGCGAAACGTTTTCTTTTGTTTTTTTCTGAGACCGAATACCGGCCAGCTTCGGCCTAGCCATGGTGACTGGCGGCAGCCCTGGACGACGGGCGGCCTGGCCTGTGAGGCTGAGGAGGATTGCAGCCGGGACGACGGCGACCGCGGGCTCATAGAAGTCAGGACGGCGGAGGCCGTGGGCGCTCGGTTCGACGGCGGCTTAGACGGCCGGCGACCTGACATCGGGGTCGCGGGTGGAGAAGGACCGCAGCGGCGGGGGTGATTGGCTTGGGCGAAGAGGAAGCAGTGCCGCCGGCGCAGCATGTCAGGCGCGCGGTGCCACCGGCTGGTCCGGGCGCTGTAGAACACCACCCGCCGCATGGCGCCTCTGCGCGGATCCCTGTCGCCGAGCAGGTACAGCCGACGAGCATGGCGCAGCCGAAACCGTCGGCGTCCGCGTACTCGCCGGGCAGCCCAACCGCCCGCTGCTGGGTCGAGCACTCCCACGAGACGCGCCCGTTACCATCACACTTGATGGCGTACAGGTACAGCCACTGCTCGGTGAGCCCGAGCCTCCCGCGTAGACCGTAGAAGCAGTTGCCGGCGAGGAGGCGGAGCCACCGGATGAGGCACACGATGGCGAGGTCGTCGGGAAGCCCAGGGAGCAGCGGACATTGCCCGCGACGGACGCCGCTCCGGCGATCACCCTGCCACGATCCTTCTCATTGACTCGATGGATGGAAGCTCTGATGCTCAATTGCACGGACACTCTGAATATCGGGGCTTGCATCCCAGCGCTGGTGACGCCGGCCGCTCTCTCCGCTCTGCACAAGCATGACCAGCTATCCACCTATCCAGCACGAGAACAAGAATAAGTTTCAGATAGCTGAACAAATTGCAAGGAACATGGCAGACTGAACCAAGAGCAATGCCACACTTCAAACTCTGATATTATATTGGTGTACATATGATTCAAGAGATTCAGTTATTTATTTGTGTTTCTACTCACCGGGGATTTAGTTACCGAGCTAATACCCATATTACCGCCGGTAATTGAATTCCCAGTCTTCCAGACCTTTTGAATTTGGGTTGTTGTGTGTTTAATCAATATCCCCCGATGTCTCTCTCTTTCCCCCAACTCTTTTATCTACAACTTTGGGTTTCCCTTCCTACAAAATATAGGTTGTTTGATGGATGTATTCGATTTCTCGCTTCGTCATCTCGGTTTGGATTTTCCTTTAGTTTTGCCGTTCTCTGTTTGTATGTTTTCCTTTTGTTGCCTTGTTTGCATATTATTCGTATAACTATAGCAACACTGATATTAGGTTTAAGAGTTAATGGCACCCGCGGTCACACAACTCGACGCCAATGTGCACTTAAGTCACACTTCTCCAGAACGTGATTATTTGGTCACACAACTCGACAAGTGCGTGCACGCAGGTCACTGACCCCACTTGTCAGTCCGTTTTGGACGGTAAATTTTCAGAAAACCCCTGGAGTAATATTAATTTTACAAAATGGTTCCCCTGGAGGACCATTTTGTAAAATTAGGAGGACCATTTTGTAAAATTAGAAGGACCATTTTGTAAAATTAGGAGGACCATTTTGTAAAATTAATATTACTCCAGGGGGTTTCTGAAAATTTACCGTCCAAAACGGACTGACAAGTGGGGTCAGTGACCTGCATGCACGCACTTGTCGAGTTGTGTGACCAAATAATCACGTTCTGGAGAAGTGCACATCGACGACGAGTTGTGTGACCGCTGGTGCCATTAACTCTAGGTTTAAGGATCTTAACACGTGTTCATGACGGCATTGGAAGGACATCACAGTATGTAATGAATTATGAAACGTCTTTCAACAACCTACTCATAAGAAGTACATATATGTAATTATAATCTTTAAATATTTGACGCATATTGTATTATAATTTGGAGATCATGCATTGCACGTGCAATGCAACTAGTATGTGGTAAAAAATAAATTCATCACCGCGACATCTTGTGTTTTTGACCAGTTGACCGCGATGTTGAATCAAACTGCCGATGATGAGAATAAACACACAGGATTGGGTGGTGTACTTGTAGTACAATCGAACTGCATATTATCACACCACAGGACAATCTAACTTGTTTTTTTGTCTCTTCCTCCATTTCTTCCTGCTACACGAAAGATGGTTGCATCATATAGAAAACGACACCCAGGATTTTACAAAACATTCAATGTTCAAGAATTTCTCCAATGAGAATTGGATCTTTTACATAAATTATCTCTTGATCCATCGAAACTTGTACATATCCTCTATGAGTAGCTTCCATCTAAGAAGTAAGCAACAGCCCGAGGAGGCTCTGAGTGAGCCACCTAGCAGTAGTTGATTCCCCGGAACGCCGAAACATCTTGCTTTATGCACCTGGGCAACTTGCACCCAAATGTCTCGAGCGTGATAAAAGAGAGGGAACCACGCGCCATGGAGCAGAACATATCACTTTGGAGCAAGACGCTATGTGTCATTCCTCCGGACTAGAAAGGCAAATGGAAATGGCTCCAACACCGATACGCGTCGTTAATACTTTATTCCCGGCATCTCTCAGGCCCACAAATTAAGTGCTGAAATTTCTGTCTCCCGTAGAAAGGAAATGTTGTAACATGCACTCGTTTATTTTTCTTTCGTTCTTCCTTCATCTATTTCTACTTTACAAAACTATCTACTATCAAGCGTTGGCAACAAGGCTGTAGCGTCTCTGCGATGTTCCAGATGACCTGACCGGCACTGTCTCTGATCACTCCTCCCATCGAAGCTTGCCCTGTATCATGTTTAGCTTAAGCGTACCTCTCAATGGAGCAGTCCAACCCTGTAGATTGCACTCAGGATTCAGACTCTTGCCCTGGTACATGCCCTCATGGGCCTCCTCCTTGCTGTGCTTCAGTTTATACCCCAGCAAGGTAGAGGTTGTGGACATAGTTTTGAAGGAACACTGCCGATGCTTCAATTGTGTTTTTGCCATCCTCGTGGATGATATTATTACGAAGATGCCATGCTCTCCACAACATAAGCAGAATCAGAGGTCGAATTTCCTCTGTAGAGTTTGCTAGTAAAATGAGAAGCCAGTCAGGACCACTGTAAGCAAACATTTCTTCTTTGGGGATGTTCCACAGAGTTCTCATTTTATCCCTTAACGGTTTGGCTTTTGTGCATTGGACAGTAGCATGGTAGCTGCTCTCTTCCCCCATACCACAAATATTACAGGTACTGTCATGCTCCAGAGTTCTTCTCCATTTATTTTTCTTAGTTGCCAAGTTATCTGAAGCACATCTCCAAGCGAAAATGCGAATTTTGTTTGGAACATGTGCCTTCCATACCAAGTTCCAAATGTTTCTAGTATCATCACCCGCCGTACTACTGCCACTATTCAGGTAAGCTTTCCTAGACATGTCGAAAGCTAGCCTGTATGCACTTTTGACCGAGAAAACTCCAGTCTTCTCAAAATGCCAAGCTGGGGTATCCTCATCATACAACATGGGTTTAATTTTCAAGATTTCGACCGCATCATGGTCTTGGAAGATGCTCCTGATCTTTGCTTCATCCCACACCCTAGTCCCTTGTGTAAATAGCTCCCTGACCTTCCTACATCTTGTGTGCGTTTGCAGATTGTTCGTGGTCATAGGCATTCTCCGAGGTAACCAATTATACCTCTGGAAGAAGATCTTCTCCCCATCTCCTACTCTCCATATAATACCTTCTTTAAGAAGCTCCAACCCATGTTCTATACCTCTCCAAGCCGGTGAAGCATCAGCCGTGAAAACAGTGTCAAGGAAACTTCCATTGGGGAAATATTTCGCTTTCAAGATCCTAGCACACAGACTATCAGGGTTGGTTAAAATACGCCAAGCCTGCCTCGCAAGAAGAGCCTAGTTGAACAACTTCGTATCTCTGAAACCCATACACCTTGACATTTTGGTAGTGTAAGGTTGTCCCAGGCAGCCCAGTGTACTTTTCTATGGTCTTCATCCTCCCCCCACCAAAATTTCCTAA
The DNA here is from genome assembly GCA_947311845.1 of Poa pratensis. Lineage (NCBI taxonomy): Eukaryota > Viridiplantae > Streptophyta > Magnoliopsida > Poales > Poaceae > Poa > Poa pratensis. The sequence continues at coordinate 1,443,398 of CAMZMU010000037.1, read as the reverse complement.
TTATTTTCATATAGTCCTCATGGAAACCGGCAGGAAGTTTAAAGATGCTCATCACATAGATGGCCAGAGCTTGAGCCACTGTTTTGACCAGTGTTTCTTTAGCAGCCATTGACATATGGTTTTCATTCCAGCCCCCAAGCCTCTTTGTGAATTTCTCCTTTGTAGGCTGGAACTTATCAGCCTTCATTCTTCCTTCAGGAGTTGGAAAACCCAAGTATTTCTCTTCAAAAGTGCTTTGCTGAACTCCAAGAATATTTTTAATGTCTACTTGCTTTGCTTCGCTGCAAATATTGCTGAACAAAATGGAGCATTTGCCTGCACTAATGAGTTGACCCGTGCATCTTTCAAACAGATTCAGAGCACTCTTGACCACATTTGCCTGATGTGAATTCGTTTGAAAGAACAAAAGACTATCATCAGCAAAAAGAAGCTGGAAGTGATGTGTTAACTGCTACTAAGTCCATTTACACCACACTTACCTGCAAGGCATTCAAAGTGCCGAAAGCTATGCCTAATCGCATTGTACCCTCGGCATCCATATCCCTATATAATCATTTGTGAAATTTCCTAAGAGTTCATGGTTCTACATGGCTCTAGCTATCGTCTTGTTTCATATAAGCGGTGCTGGTTTCATCCTTGATTAACCCGCTAAAAACACCATTTAGCAGGATACAGCTAAGTTTATGGTAACAAGCTGATACTCACATACACCTGATGCCGCTTTACCAGCACGAGACACTTTCGGTGCTAATAACTAGCTAGCAGGTTCCTCAGGAGTATCATCCACATACTGTCTAGCACGACTTATGTCACAACCATTCCGCACATGACGGTGATCAGACGGTCAGACCACATGAAACCTCAAGAGCATGGATGTCATACCAATAGCATGACATGTGAAAATGTGCAGCATAGATACTACCTCACCACCAAGGAGCGATGAGGGCGAATGATGGTGAGCGCGGACTCCAGGAACTCGATGGACCGGCCATACATCCCTTTCTCGTAGGCCTTCTGCCCCAGATCGAACATCTGCTTCGCCGTCGCCCTCCTCTCGGCCTGCTCCTTGGCCACCTGCAAACACACACCGCAAGGCAATCAGTCTCATTCCCCACCTTGTGCAATTCTAACTGATCCACTCTCGCCATGTTTGGTACTGCAGTGTCACTGTGTTAGTGTGGCTTTGTTTGTACTACATGTGCTGCAGTAAGCAAGCACTACTGTACTAGGCAATCAATCAACAAGGCTACTACGAGCTGACTATGGCGGGGAGTGATTGAGGACCTTCTGGAGCTCGCGGCGGGCGCGCTCGCGCTTCTCCTCCTCGGCGAAGGCCCGGCTCTGGAGCTCCTCGGCGGTGCGCTCTAGCTCGTCCATCTCCTCGGCCTCCTTCAGACGCCGCCTCGTCTCCGCCTTCCGCACCCTCCGCTCCTCCTCCTCCGACTTGTACTCCCCCCCAGCCTCCGCCGCCGCCGGAGGCAGAGGCGGCGAACCTTGCTGGCACACGCCACCCGAGAGGCGGCAGGAGCCGTGGTGCGGGCGCAGGGGCCGCGGGTCCCAGATGCAGAGGTCGAGGCGCGGGCGGCACACGGCGAGGTGGGCCGCGGTGGCGTCGCCGGAGGAGGGCAAGATTCCACGTGTGAAGTGAAATTTTGCCTGCGGGATTTCATTTTATTTCGCGCGAGTTAAATAAATGGCTTCGCCACGGCACTGCTGTCGATGACGAGTGGGCCCAGACGCTGATATTTTTCCGTGGAGGGAGAAGCCACCAAAAAAACAAAAAACAAAATCAGCGCAGATGTCCTAGCACATGTACACACCTAGCACGAAATCTAGAGCGGTGGGGGAGTGACCTCGATGAGCCTCCGCTCGAAGGGCTGCCCCGACTTCTTCGAGAGGACCGGTTCCTCCGGCACCTCGCCGGAGACTTGAGAGGAGAGAGCCCAGCAGCAGCAGGGAAGGCGGGTCCGTGCTTGGGTAAGGACACGGAGAGAGCTTAATCATGGCGGCGGAGAGGAGAGGGCGGCTGGCACCTCGAGACGGCGGCGGAGGAGGGGGGGCTGGCCGCTAGAACGGCAAACCCTATAGGTCGCGTACCGCGACGTTAGCGTAGCGTCGCGTACCCCCCCGACAGGTTTTGGGCCTGGCCCAGTTTCGCCAGACCGACCGAGCCGCCTGATTCTTCCTCCCGACTGAGCCACCCCTACTTCGCTATGACCACGCCGGCGATCCATTGCCTGCGCCGCCCGCCACCTCCTCCTCCGCCTGCCCCGCCGTCACCGCACCTTCGTCCCCGCGTCGAGATCCCCACGCCGCCGCCTTACCTCCTTCATCGCGAAGACCCCCGCGTCACCGGCCCCTTCGATGGCAGAGCACCGGATCTCCGCCTCTTCCTAGCAGCTCCTCCGCGTCGAGACACCCCCTGGAGCTCTTCACCGCCGGACTCTACTTCCCCTCTGCAGCTCCGTCGCCTACTCCCTCCCGAACTCAACCCCTCTCGAAACCAGGTAGCAGAAGGCGTCTGCATCCTCCTTCCACACACCCGCTATCAGTTGAATTCATATGAACTAGCATGTGTAAATGCCTTTTCTTTCCATGTATAGATGGTAGGCTCGGGTGGATCTGGTAGTGTCGACTGCTTCCCTGCTTGAAACTAGCCAAACTGAAGTTCTTCGGGTTGAGTCGGATTGATAACACTACGAGTTGTACACAGCCCCCAAATCTCATTAATTTCTGTGGTATTTTTCGAGTAATGGCCACTGCTTCCCTTCTTGAAACTGGCCAAGTTTGTCTTTCTAAACCATCAACAAATGTGCTTTCACATTCGTTGACTTGTGTACTACTACCAAACAATGGAAGTAGGATAAGAGACAAATTTCATTCATTTCTGTGGTAGAATTAGAGGAATGTCGACTGTTTCCCTGCTTGAAACTGGCCAAGTTTGCCTTCATGAACTATCAACAATGTGCTTTCACATTCTTTGACTTTGTGTACTTTACCAAACAATGTAAGTAGGATAAGAGACACATTGTCTTATATACTGTTTCTGTTGCGTGTGATCAAGCAGGTGAATGTGTGTTGTTTGTTAACGCCGGCGGATGTGCTATTGAAGCTGCCGATCCCTCTGCAAAGTTTTCTGGTGATTCTACCTTTGAGGGAGGAGATGCGATAGAGACATCAGAGAACATAGTTGAAGGTGGTGATTATCCACTTTTTTCTTCTTCCTCATTGCATCTGACCGCAGGGTGCGGCTCACGTCTTCTTGTCCCGCGATGGTAGGGGTCGGCGCACTGCTTCTTGACCGCGGCCAACGAGCTGTTTCGGGGCGGGGGCGATGCTGAGTTCATATCGACCCTCCCTGTTTCCTGAACATCTGCATCTCTTCCCAATCTCCGACGAAAAAAGATCTGCGGATAAATCTACCTGATGGCCGATGAGAGAACTGAACGATGGTCTGGAGTTTTTCTTCGTCAAGGTTGACTCAAGGTGCTGATTTGCACCAGAAATTATAGTTTAATTATTTGAAGGGATTTGATCCGGGGGAAAACTGATGCATGAATCTGGTCGTTTCTTCGATGCAGGGTGCTACAATCTACAACTGGAGTGTGTAGGCGAGGTGCTGCAACATGACTATTGATGAGTCTCAGCTCTTAGCTATGAAACCTAGGTCCTACAGGGTGTTTCGAATTAGCGAGCTTGGTGGCTGGAGTGGCGGCGGCGCTTGTTCTTCAGTCACTATGTGCCCCCGTCCTCAGCTCGGCAAGATTACACGATGTTATGTTTTATGATGAATTTAGTACCCACCTGCAATAGTCATAAGAAATAGCGCTCAGCGTGCTGTAAAAAAGTACTAGTTCTGTATAACATTAAGCTACTTGGCGACATAGAGACAATGAGTTTGACAATGATGTTGTAGATTTAGTAGCTGATACGAAACTAGCTTCACCAAATTCTGGCAAATAATTTTCTCTCGTTCATGACCTGCTTATATGATCTTGAGATGTTGTCCCTGGTAGATCATGGTAGACATGATCTGAACTTGGCCACATTCAGTTGTTGTGTTTAATGTAGTAGTATGAGCAGTAGTAAGTACTAGTGCATTGTTGTTGGTGTATATATTAATAATGGTTCCATTTTGAAAATCGTTTCGAAATTAAAATTGGTCCACTTTTCAAAAATGGTTCCGAAATTAATAATGGTTCCATTTTGAAAATGGTTCCGAAAATAATAATGGTTCCATTTTTAAAATTGGTTCCGAAATTAGAAATGGTTCAATTTTGAAAATCGTTCCGAAACTAAAAATGGTTCCAAAATTAAAAATGGTCCCATTTTCAATAATGGTTCCGAAAATAATAATGGCTCCATTTTTCAAATTGGTTTCCAAATAAAAAATGGTTCCATTTTGAAAATGGTTCCGAATTCAAACCCAAAGTTAAAAATGGTTTCAAAAGTAAAAATGGTTCCATTTTTTAAATTGGTTCCGAAATCTTCTAGTTTGAAAATCGTTCTGAAACTAAAAATGGTTCCGAAATTAAAATTGGTCTCATTTTAAAAAATGGTTACATATTTAATAATGGTTCCATTTTTTAAATTGGTTCCGAATTAAAAAATGGTCCCAAATTTGAAGATGGTTCCAAAATTAATAATGGTTCTTAAAAAATAGTTCCAAATTTGAAAATGGTTCCAAATTAAAAATTGGTTCCATTTTCAAAAAATGGTTCAAAATTTGAATATGGTTCCATTTTTCAAAAATGGTTCCAAAACTAAAAATGGTTCCAAATTTGAAAATGGTTCCAAATTTGAAATATGGTACCATTTTCAAAAATAGTTACCAAATTAAAAACTTGTTTAAATTTGAAAATGTTTACGAAATAAAAAATGGTTCCAAATTTGAAAATGGTTCCAAATTAAAAAATGGTTCAAATTTAATAATGGTTCCAAATTAAAAAAAATCAAAATTTGAAAATGGTTCCAAATTAAAAAATGGTTCCGAAATTAAAAATGGTTCCAAATTAAAAAATGGTTCCATTTTCAAAAATGTTTACAAAAATAAAAAATGGTTCCAAATTTGAAAATGGTTCCAAATTAAAAAATGTTCCATTTTCAAAAATGTTTACAAAATAAAAATGGTCCAAATTAAAAAATGGTTCCAAAATTTAAAAATGGTTCCAAATTTGAAAATGGTTTCAAATTTGAAATATGGTACCATTTTCAAAAGTAGTTACGAAATTTAAAACTTGTTTAAATTTGAAAATGGTTCCAAATTAAAAAAGGTTCCATTTTCAAAAATGTTTACGAAATTAAAAAATGGTTCCATTTTAAAAAATGTTTACGAAATTAAAAAAATGGTTCCAAATTTGAAAATGGTTCCAAATTTAGTACTGGTTCTTAAAAAATGGTCGCAAATTAAAAATGGTTCCAAATTAAAAAATGGTTCCATTTTTCAAAAAATAGGTCAAAATTTGAATATGGTACCATTTTAAAAAATGGTTCTAAATTTGACAATGGTTACAAATTTGAAAGTGGTTCCAAATTTAATAATGGTTCGAAATAAAAAATGGTTCCATTTTAAAAAATGTTTAAAAAAATTAAAAATGGTTCCAAATTAAAAAATTGTTCCAAATTTGAAAATGGTTCCAATTTAAAAAAAGGTTCGAAATTTGAAAATGGTTCCAATTTTAAAAAATGGTTCCAATTTTTTAAAATGGTTCCAAACTAAATAATGGTTCTAAATCTAAAAAATGGTTCCAAAATTGAAAATCGGTTCCAAATGTTGAAAATGGTTCCAAATTTAAAAAAATGGTTCCAAATGTTGAAAATGGTTCCAAATTATAAAATGGTTCCAAATTTTGAAAATGGTTCCAAATGTTGAAAATGGTTCCAAATTTCAAAAATGGTTCCAAATTTTGAAAATGGTTCCAAATTAAAAAAATGGTTCCAAATTTCAAAAAATGGTTCCAAATTAAAAAAAATGGTTCCAAATTTCGAAAAATGGTTCCAAATGTTGAAAATGGTTCCAAATGTTGAAAACGGTTCCGAATTTTTAAAATGGTTCCAAATTAAAAAAAATGGTTCCAAATTAAAAAAAATGGTTCCAAATTTCAAAAATGGTTCCAAATGTTGAAAATGGTTCCAAATTAAAAAATGGTTCCAAATTTCGAAAAATGGTTCCAAATGTTGAAAACGGTTCCAAATTTGATTCAAAACTAAATAATGGTTCCATTTTTCTAAAATGGTTCCGAAATTTTGCGAAGTTTGAACGAAGTTTAAACGAAGTTTCTAAATCAGTCAAATCAAAATACAGCTAACAGAGATTAATCAGTCAAATTCGAGACGCAAGAAGCAGTCCAGCGAAGACGAAAGAAACAGTCAGACGAGCGACGCGAAGACGAAAGAAACTGGGCCGCGGCCCATTACCACGTCTTCGCGATGGAGAGGTACGCGACGCGAAGCAACGATCGCGTAGCGCGACCTAAAGGAGCGCCCCGCTAGAACGAAGGCAGATTTGCCTGGAAATTCTGCGAGTTGGATGAATCGCCGCCGCCTTACTCATGGGCCTACATTCATGCGTATGCTTTGGGCCTCAAAAGGTCCAACATCTTTGGGCCGTACGGCAAAATCAAATGAATGCGCCTATTGCTAGTACAAGTTACAGATACATGAATGTTATTGTTTCTAAAAAAAGGGATAAATGAATATTATTTCCTAGAAAAACAGATAAGATCGGGTGACATAAATTAGTCAACGCATCCATGCCTTATATGAAGTGGATTCTTCAAAACAATTATGTATTTCTCTACAGGTTAATGATTTACAGTATTTGAACTATGTCATGAAATGGTTGCATTGTCCCATTATGCTTGAGAATAACCTGAAATGGTAGTGTAAACTGGTAAGCAGATAATTATGCTTGAAAGTGGAAAACATTTTTCGTGTGCACTTTTTTTAATACGTCTCAAGGTATAGATTTTTTTAGCAATTATGTTGTTGTTCAACAAAGAATTAAGCAATTTATTCATATTATAACTCCGGTTCATTCCTTGTGTGCAAATATCTACTCATCACAACAGTTTCAACTAGAAGATTTTCGTAATTGTTTTTCAAAATGTCTCGATATTGTGGAATATGTTTATAGATACTCACCGTGGAGTCAAAGTAAATTTCAACGTTTGTCCACCAATACATAGGTTACACCAATAATGTTCAGCACATGATTGTCGATAGAGGTTAAGTAGTACTGTACTACACTGCCTTGTACACGTTAAGAATATCTTGGTGAATATCCGGGGGTTCAATCTGGAACTCTAGCCAAGTATAGGTTGCACTAGCATAAAGTAAACAATTCATTCATATTTTCGAAGAAATTACTTAACTGATTTGTCAATTAAGTTGTCGTTTCAGTAGTTGTGCAACGTGCATGGCCATGTTATAAAAACCCTGGAGTATTTGCTTCTTAAAAAATATGGTAAACCAATGCAACAAAATGTTTTTTATATAGTACAATAAACTGCTGCAGAGACCGAGCGTAATACTTAATGCTCTTGAGTAATAAGATCTCTATATCAAAAGAAAACAAAATATAATAAACTGCATGAAAATGTACTTCAGTTTTGTGCTAAAATGTATTTGTAATGATGAATAGTAGAAATGTATGATTAAAAAAATGTATCATCATTGGGGACGGCCAACACGTGGCTTCTCCCCCTTGCAGTCTTGGAGGCTACAATTGGGCTCTCTGGTATTTTCCCAATGGCCATTGGGGACGGGCCGGTGACGTATTGCTGGCTCTTTGTTGTTTTGGCGCTAAGGATGTGAAGACCAAAGCCAGGCTTAGTATACTTGACAAGGATGGGCTACCAGCGCGACCACACATCCATTTAAGAAAGGAAACGTGGCGCTGGCGTGTAGCCATCGACGACCACTGCTAGCTGCTCTCTCTCTGTTTTTTAAACAGAGAAAATGCGATGTAACTACACTAGCTTTATCTTGCAGGAAAATACATGCAGTGCCATTACTCATTATATTAAAGCTGAGCGATTTCGCGGCCTCGCAGCGATCTGGGCACTGTAGCACTAACAGTGTGCTACAGTGTTCTACAGTGTTCTACCGTGCACGGGTGGGCCCCACCTGTCAGCCTCACGTCGCGGCGCCATTTGCAAACAGCGACAAGCTAGCCCATAAATTGCAGCGCGGACCTCCAGTTTACGAAGTGAGGGACCTAAACGCAAATATCCGAAAGCCCAGGGACCCCGCTGCAAAAAGACCGCAGAGCCTCCCCTCTCCCTCTCTCTCCCCACGCGCCGCCGCGCGCCGCCGTGATGCGCCTTCCCGCTCGGATCGAAGGCTAGGGGCGGCTCCGCCGTGCTCGCCTCTCCATCCTCGCCAGGCGCGTAGGGCGCGCCCACGCGTGCGTCCCGGAACATGGTGGCGCGCCGCCGGCGACCTCCGCGCCGCCCACGCCGCCGCGGCAGTGACCGGCCGCCGGTGACGTCACGCAGACGTCCCCGCGGGCCTGGGCTGCGTAGCTGGGCCGCATAGCTGGGCTGGCTTGCTGTGCAGCTCGGCCGGGCCTTTTTTTCTTTCCATTTTGTTTTTATTTTTTTCAAAGCTTTCAACACTTTCGAAATACAATTCCAAAAAAAAATCAAACCAATTCCTAGCAATTTACAAAATACAAAAAAATCAATCCAAATTCTTTGGGACCTTTTCTAAATTATTACAAACTTTTAAAATTTGAGACAATACTCAATTCAATCCAACTTCACAAGAATTTTTAAAAAAATTCAAAGACACAAACACTCTGCATAGTTGTAACAGAAAATACAAAGAAAAAACATAACCATTCCCAATAATCATTTCAAAACAAAAACAGAAAATGGAAACATTTCCACAATTGACCATCCAAAAAATATTGGAAAACATCAAAACTACTAGGAGAAAACAGAATAATTACAACAGCAAAAGAAAAAATTGAAATTTTCTTTTCTTTTATATTTGGATGAATTTGTGAGAAACACACAAACATGACAGAGCATTAAAATCCAAATTTTAAATTCGAGTCTTCCCTCAAAACTGCTCATTTTATAAAGGTGAAAACAATCCAATTCGTAATAATTTCGTAACTTCATCAATTTTGAAATCTAGACATTCATAAAAAAACAAAAAACTTCCTACGAATTTCAATAAATTCCAAATTTGAACAGTCTTTTAGCTAGACGTCCACACAATTTAATCGAATCCATATTGAAACATTCTAATTCATATTCCAAGTTTCAGCAGCCCTTGGTATAGAGATCTATGCATTGGTGGGTCGCTTTTCTATATTTAAAACATTTAAATGCATCTTAAGTTTAACCATTTTACAAAAATAAAAAAAAGTCTCGACAACTTCTCAATTTGAACAACCTTCCAAACCTGAGAAGTTTTAAAACATAGACTCCCTTCACATTTCAATATTTTCGAAACCTTCACTACTTTTAAATGTCGCTTTTTTCAATTTTAATTTCACCAAACAAGCGCACCAGCTTATTAATTACAATAATGCGAAACATACATACGACATCCACAAAAAAAACATTCACGAATAATTTCCTCGCAAGTTACAAAATGTAATTAAAAAATTAACATATTCAACTAAATCTTCATTCCTATGAATCACACTAATGCAAACCATGTATAAAAATGAACACAAAAAAATATTTTCCCAAATAATTCTTCCTCTCCAAAATATTTCATGTCTTTAAATCTTCATTCCTATGAATCAAAATAATGCAAACCATGTATAAAAATGAACACAAAAAAAAATTTCCCCAAATAATTCTTCCTCTCCAAAATATTTCATGTCTTCCTAAATTTGAACATAGATTTCAAAAAAACGGAAGAACTAAATTTATTGAACTTATTAGCTACAACAATGCAAATCATAGATACAAAGTGAAAAAAAAACCAAATGGTTCTTTGGAATCCTTCATCTCGCATTCTAATGGCTCGCATGTCAATTTTGTTTTCAGATGCCAAGAGTACAATGCATTACACCAAAATCTGAAAGACCTACTTACAATATACATTGTGCCCCAAAAATAAGAAAATAAATCACACATAATATTTTTCATGAGGGCCAGTACATTCAAATTAGATATTATATTCTAAAATAGAGCATGCTTTACATAATTGAGAACACTTTATAGATATTGATTTGCGGTATTCGAACAATTTTACAAAACTACTAAATTCTAAAATGACTATTCATATAATACGACTAAAATTCAAAAATGAATATTTCGAACATTCAATTCAAATGCCTCCAAAATTCACCAAGGGCGCGCCGTGACGGTGCGCTGAAATTCAACTAGTTATAATAACATGGAGACGTGAAATGCTTTTAAATGAGGTTTTGATCGAAAATTGTGTAAAGCTGGATATTCAGATCGGCTTTCTGAGAGCACATGCTCTGGGCTCGGGTGGAAACAATGGCATCCACGATATTAAGTAAAAAATCCGGCAATATTTAGACATGTAAATGTCCATGTGTGCACAGGTAAAAATTTCATGAATAAACGACAAATTTTATGGCATGCATGAAAAAACAAAGTCCGTGCGTCAGAACATGTTTTTTTAGACCATCGTGCCTTTTATGCCAAGGAGAATATGTCTTTTATTCATCAAACTTTGTGGGCACATGCGAGACATGAGCATATATGTTGTCAAAAAAATGAAATGTTTTTTTTGCATTTTTAACGATTTTACTATTCATATCAAGAGCCTCCATGTAGCCAAAAATACCGCTCCTAATAGTGTTTCAAAATACGCAACTTGCACATTGTCATACCGATGAGATAGTTCTCGGGCTGAATGAACATAAAGTAATTTTAAAATTAGAAATAATGTTCTGGGAAAAATCATTTGAGTACAGGACACATCATTTTTGTATGAAATCAAGTTCATGTGATTTGATTTAATAAAAATGTTTTATTAGACAAGTATTCCAAATATTATATTAAATATGTGACGATCTTCACTCTTGATAGTGAGGTCAAACCTTCAAGTTCAACAAGGTCTTTGATATGTTTTATAGTAAATTTTATCATATAGGTATAATTTATACTAAAGTTTTATACTTCAAACTTATTTTATTTTATAATTATTTTGTACCTGTTTTTTCATGGCAACTAGTTATTTACACCTTCTCGCTCTATCCATACACAACAATATTTAAGATATCTGTTGCGATTCATTCAGATTAGTTAATTATGCTATCACCATAGCCGCCAAATTGTTTTCAAGCATAGATTATCTTTGATCATATTGAAGAGTTGCATACCATACTACGGATACAAGATTCAATGGTGTATATGGGATGAGTCCCTTGCTTACCATGCGGATTTCTTGATTTATAATTGTTTTTTTACTGAAAACATAAACATATGTGGTAATTCCTGGCAATCATTTCATGTGATAATATTACAACAAAGGTGTTAAAAATGCACTTCGGTGTACTATATATCTTCATATGGATGTTAGATTGTACATAAGTCTAAAAAGTATCTTAACAAATATGTTAAAAAATGTCCGCACGTCATGATGAGTTGTAATTGATAGAGGTTCAAGAATGTATAATGTTTATGCTCTTGTAGTCTTTTTGTTTTTTCTTGGTCATTTTTTAATTCATGTCATTTATTAATTGATCACATCTTCTCAATCTCTCAAATATGCATTCAACTAAAATATCTCAACATGGATATTGACAACCCGATATCTTTAGGCAGACCTGATGATTGGCGTGATTACACCTGTTGGGAGCCCCAAGCAGAAGGTGTGATACAACGTAGCAGCAACTTCTTTGAATTACAAAACCAAGGTTTATCGAATTAGTAGGACTTGAGAGACTTCAACTTGGTGTCACTCCACTCCGGCGCAAGAGCTTAGCGACGTGGACCTGTACACATCATAATCAAACTATTTTGCCCCAACGAAACAATATGGTGTGGAAAATATTATGATTGAAAGCTATGGTTTTCTGAATCAAAGATACAAAACATATGGTGTGGGAAATATTATGAGAGCAAAAATGAGTAGCGAACAAGTGATGATTGAAAGCTAAGGAAACGGTTGTAAATAATATTAGGAAAATGGATCGGGTCCACAGTTCACTACTGGTGTCTCTCTATAAGATAAAAGGCATGTTAGGTAATGATGGCCTTTAACGTAGTTACCTGCGTTAAAGAATATGGTTAGGTTGAGACTCCAAGTGCAGAGTGTATAGTATATGGAAGACAGTTTTCCCCACGAGGGGTGACTCGAGGGTTTAATATCGAACTCTCGGGCAATCAGTAGTGAAAGATTTATCTTCTTATCCTTCTCTTGTAAACCTACAAAACAAAGTAAATTGTTTTGTGCCCTCAACCTCACCAAGTGGTTGTCAAGCACAAGGTGTGAGAATGATATGAAAAGATAATGAATGCAAAATCGTAAATAAATATGCAATGATGATAAATAAATATGCAAGGATGGTGGAAACAATGATGGATGATATTTTTTGGGTTTTGTATTGTGAATGCAAGATGTAAAAGTGTTTTTGTATTTTCGGATTTTTAAATGGCAGAAAATGAAAAGTGGATAAAAGTTGTTGAAAAGGTGTTTTTTATGATTAAAAATGGACCGGGGTTCATGGTTTCACAAATGCACTCTCTCTTTAATAAAGTGGTAGATAATGGAACACTAGAATTGACATATTAGATTGCAACAAAAAGGTTTCATGACAAGTTACTAATTATATGGGCATCACATCCTAACATAGAGATCTTTTGTTTATTAATCTCTCTCATACTCCACGAAGATGTGAACTAAATCTTAGCACCTTAGTAATCAAGATAAATCAGAGTATAGCTTTAAGTTCTATGACATGAAGTTAAAATAAGAACATGCTAGATCTAGTCATGGAGAAGTGGCAGTGGTCACACCTACATCCCGGTAGCATGGTATTTTCTTCATCCCTAGTGAGGCAACAAAGTAAGGTAAAATATCCAAGTGGATCGCGGAACTTCTCTCACTTTCACCGCACTAGCCACCCCCCGTTACTCCAACTAATGCACACATCACTGATGATCCCGAAGAGCAAGTCTTGATGCCTGCACAAATAAACGGGATTTAGGTTGAGACTCCAAGTGCAGAGTGTGTAGTAAGTGGAAGACAGTTTTCCCCACGAGGGGTGACTCGAGGGTTTAATATCGAACTCTCGGGGAATCTGAAGTGGTAGATTTATCTTCTTATCCTTCTTTTGGTTACCTACAAAACAAGGTTAGATGTTTTGGTCCTCAACCTCACCTGTGGTTGTCAAGCACAAGGTGTAAGAATGATATCAGGATAGTTATGCAATGCAAACAAGAAATAAATATGCAATGATGGTGGATGCAATGGTAAATGATATTTTTGGGTTTTTGAATGATGTATGCAAAATGAAAAGTATTTTTATATTTTCGGATTTAATGATGACTGAAAATAGAAAAGTGGTATATGGTGTTGGAAAGGTGTTTCTTATGATTAAAAATGGACTGGGGTTCATGGTTTCACAAATGCACTCTCTCTTTATAAAGTGGTAGACAATGAAACACACAAAGTTAACATATGAGATTGCAACACATGGTTTGATAACAAGTTACTTAAATATATGGGCATCACGTCCTAACATAGAGATCTTTTGGTTATTAACCTCTCTTATACTCCACCAAGATGCGAACTAAATCATAACACCTCAGTAATTAAGATAACTCAGAGTATAGCATTAAGTATCATGACATGAAGTGAAAATAAGAACATGCTAGATCTAGTCATTGAGTAGTGGCAATGGTCACACCCACATCCCCGGTAGCATGGTATTTTAGTTTATCCCTAGTGAGGTAACAAAGTAAGGTAAAGATACCAAAGTGGATCGCAGAACTTTCTCTCACGTTCACTGCACTAGCCACCCCCCGTTACTCCAACTAATGCACACGTTCCCCCACACACGCTCCATAAACATGCTTGATCAAAACAAGTAGACAAGAACGGGTACATAATATGCATCTATACTCATAACTGAAACAAACATTGCAATCTCAAACATATATTAACTCATAAAGATCTACCACAAAAGTATTACAACGGTGACCGTAATCATGTTCAGCAGCTCATACGGTGCTAATTAGTGAAGCTCAAGAGAGGAGAGATACATAAGTTACTTCCACAAACCCATAGTCCAGAGGTGGACTACTCCCTCTTCATCATGGAGACGGTGGAGAAGTCGATGGAGAAGATGGAGACCACGCCGGCAGCGCCTCGCCGGAGTTTTCCCCCTCCAATCTGCAGCTCCTGATCTCCGTTTCGGTGTTTCTGTGTTTGTGCGGCGCTCCTTCCAGAGAACGTCGGGGGACCTTTTTTATAGGCGTTTTTAGGTCAAGACGAAGGCGGTGGAGCGAAAATCAACGGCAACGGAGCCACGAGGCCCAAATGGGTGGGTCCCACGCGGCCCATGTACCTGGCCGCGTGGGCCCCCCTCGTTTGGCCCTCGGGCCTCCGTTTGCTCGCTTCCTTTTTCCGTAGTCCTTCTTCCTTCCAAATATTGACGCCCGTAAATTTCCAGGTGATTTCGTTGACGTTTGGGTCCCAGAAACATTAAAATACAAAACTAGGGTTTTCTGCCTGTGCAGGGTTAATTCCATAAAAATAGGAAATCATTAAGATATTTCCAAAATCATGATAAAACATTGACATAACCCTTATATGATGCAAATATGATTGAAATATAAGCAATTAAAGTGCAAAGTTCATGTATGCATTTTACATGCATCAATCACCCCTCACATGCTCTCATACACATACTTGATCAAAACAAGTAAATAAGAACAGGGTACATAATATGCATCCACTTTCATAACTAAAACAAAACTATTGCAATCTCAAACATATATTAACTCATAAAGAGATCCACCACAAAGGTATTACATAGATGACCGTAATCATGTTCAGCAGCTCATACGGTACTAATTAGCGAAGCTCAAAGAGAGGAGAGATACATAAGTTACTTCCACAAACCCATAGTCCAGGGGTGGACTACTCCCTCTTCATCATGGATACGGTGGAGAAGTCGTTGTAGAAGATGGAGAACACGCCGGCAGCGCCCCGCCGGAGTTTTCCCCCTCCAATCTGCAGCTCCAGGTCTCTGTTTCGGTGTTTCTGTGTTTCGGCGGCGCTCTCCTCCATAGGGTTACGGGGGACTATTTTTATAGTCGTTTTTAGGTCAAGACGGAGCCACGGAGACGAAGATTGACGGCTGCGGAGCCTCGAGGGGGAAGATGAGGTGCTCCACGCGGCCAAGGAATCTGGCCGCGTAGGCCCACCTCTTTTCCTCCTCGGACTTCCTTTCGTGCGCTTCCTTGGTTCCTACGCTTCGTTTCTTCCAAAAACTGATGCTCGTAAATTTTCAGGTCATTTGGACGTCGTTTGGGTCCCTGAAACATCAAAATATAGAAAATAGGGTTTTCTGATAGTGCAGGGTTAATTCCAGAAAAATAGGGAAATTGTGAACTATTCCCAAAATCAATATGAAATAATGATATAACCCTTATATGATGCAAATATGATTGACTATAAGTAATACAATGCAAAGTTCATATATGCATTTTACATGCATCAGGTAAACAAATTACAGTTAGCCAATTGACAAATTGTGGTAGGATGACCCTCTGTTTGTAGCTACAAACTAGGTACTATCAGCATGGCCAACAACGTCAAGACCTTGGCGCTCATACTTTTGGTTGTGAGTCTTGTAGCAATGGAGCAAACCCAGCAAGTAGAAGCTTACCTTTGTTGTGTTAAACATGATTATGTAGCATATTATTTGGCATGCTGTATTTTATCCGGCATCAAGGATTGTTGCGACTTATATGTAAATGTAGCCTTTCTGGATGACTATGGATGCAAGTGGCCTTATGTAAATGGAGACATTTTCGGCATGCAAGGTACGTACGTGTTATTAATATGGTCAATTGTTCATTCTGACACATTATTTATTTATTTATCACGTAAGGTTATACTTGCAAATGCCATTCTAATGTTTGTGGATCACAGAAAAGCTTAGGTTGATGTTAAATATGGTCTTGTGATATGTATATACGCAGTTGGCGACCGCAACACGGCTACCGACTACTGTAAGCTGGGGTGCACGTCATCCATGTGCAACAAAATAATGTCTTCTGGTAAGATTGCTTATATATACACACTCCATCAATACTTAAGTAAGTATCAAATAGTTCCGTCGTTGACTTGATCTTCTGCTATGACATTCTCGTGCTTCTTGTTACTTCATCACTAACACTTGCTCGTAGCACTACATATTGCGTGGTTAGAACCATTCCCAGGTCAATACATGTTGTAATATACCACGGTGTTTTTACGGGCAAAACATAAATCCTTCATCGACGCATGTATCTTGTGCATGCGTACACGAAGACACCTATCGGCACTGGTGCCTTCTTTTCGTGTAATAAAATAACTTTTTAGTTTTAAAAAGGCTAGGATTTCTTAAGAAAACTTTCTAGGTACATCTCGACCTTTCAATTTAATTATGAGAGAAAGTTCATAATTGTATTGGCCCGACCTTCCTTATATGTTGTAATTACAAAATCTAATATCAGCACACAATAAATAATAACAATTGTCTTCTTAGATTGCTTGCACCAATTACGTACATGGTAGATAGATATGCGATGATTTTGTTAATTCTAACTCGTATATAGTATAATCTATGTAATGAATTTCTCCCTTCTTCAGAAATTGGCGGCAGCAAGAATGGAAAAGATGCCATCGAACGTTGCACCAATGCATGCCATAACTTGTGCACTAAGGATAACACTGAGATTGCAAAAGTTCAAGGTGCTTAATAACTAGTAAGGAACGAACCTGAAACAAGTTCTTTTGACACAAAAAGGTAATCATAAAGAGAACACACTTTTTTGAGCGAATAGAAGATGATTTAGTTTTGGGCAAGAATATATGTTGTGGGCTCTCTCCTCCTTCAGTCATTCTGCATGCGGGCCTGGGCTTTAGTCTCGCAGACGCCGACTGGATTCTATCCCTGTGTCGCTAGGTCACTCCACATCGGCGGCTGCTGCTCCACAGTCCGTCCACAGCTCCAGTCGAGATCCACCACATTCAGCATGAGCTGCGAGATGCCGCCCTGCTCGCCGGCGGCGCCGCCGCTGGAGGACGACGACCTGCTCGCCGAGATCCTCCTCCGCCTTCCACCGCTGCCGTCCTCCCTCCCGCGCGCCTCTGCCGTTTCCAAGCGCTGGCGCGGCCTAGCCTCCGACCCCCGCTTCTGCCGCCGCTTCCGCGCACACCACCGCCGCAACCCTCCCCTCCTCGGCTGCTTCGTCTATGATTGTTACTACACCCACTTTAAACCTGCCCTGGAGGCCCCCAATGGAGTCCCGCGAGCCCGCTTCTCCTTCCCCACCCACGCCGGTGACCACTTTAGGCCCCTCGGGTGCCGCCATGGCCTCGTGCTCAGCATCAACAATTTGCGGAATCGGCTCCTGGTCTGGGACCCCGTCTCCGGCGATCAGCACCTCCTAGACCGTCCTCCGGGGCTTCCGGGGTTTGGAGTGTCGATCGGCGCGGCGGTGCTTCGTGCTGCCGGGGATGTCCGCGACTTCCAGGTGGTCTTGGTAGCTTTCAACGACATGCAACATGCCTTCGCCTCCGTTTACTCATCGAAGACCGGCTTATGGGGCGATCTCACCACAGCGCCGCTTCCGCCGCCCAGCGATTCTAGCAGTTCGTGTCCCACCTGGGTTGAGACGGGCCATCCCACTGTGATGGTTGGGGATTCTCTTTACTGGTTGGTTATTGGAAATTCCTATGGGATCCTTGAATTTGATGTGCGTAGGGGCAGCCTAGGTTTCGTACCTATGACAGGTTTGGACTGGGGAAACACAGATGTTCGTGATATGTTGTTGTTCATAATGGCGGAGGGTGGTGGCCTCGGTATCCTGTTACTGTCTGGATTCACCGTCCAATTATGGAAGAGAGAGGCAAATAGTGGTGGTGTTCCTTCATGGGTCCTGGGAAGAACTATTGCACTTGACAGACTACTTAATCTAGAGGAGAAAGAAAAGAGCCCATATATCGTCGGGTTTGCTGAGGGCAATAATGCGGTCTTGCTGTGGACACCTATTGGCGTATTCATGGTCCAACTTGAATCATTGCACTTCAAGAAACTTTTTGAATCCATACATGGGTTTCAGTATTATCCACTCGAAGTTGTCTACACTGGAGGTATCATGAAACCAAGTTATCTGATTATTCTCGCATTATTATTGTTGAATTGTAGTGTAAGTCAGAGGTAGCAAAACACTTCAGTTGTTATAATTTATGGTTGTGAGTAAAATGAAACTGAACATAATGATTGATAGCATTTTTTTTAGGGACATTTGCAAATTCTTTGTATATGGATGGAACTAAATTTTGTTGTTGCTTGTCTCCTGTCTTTTGACATATTCAAGAATTGTAAAATGTATCTAGTATTTGTGGGTAACTGCAGCTCAGATGTTCCTCACAATGATTTACACTGTAGCTTTTGATCTTTAGGAGAGTCCTGCTATATGTGTCAAGTCCATCTGTGCCAGAGAATTCAGGGCTAAATTTATTTAAAGATAAGCTTAATATGAATAGTCATGGCCAGTTTTGTCGCTAGAAATTATTAGTATGACTATATTTTATTTTATCCAATATATGGCACACTGAAAACATTATATACTACTGTTGAAATATTCCCAGTGTTGCATCCGAGCTGAATTGTTTTTTCGAAGTTACATCTACGTGTTTATCTAAATATCTCATTAATGCCCCACTCTTATCTATTTGATTATTTGAATCTCACTGGTTTCTTGGCTTCTTATTCTTGTAGACAAGGGCATTGACTACGCACACGATGGAGCTGAAACTTCTGCACTAAATCCCTAATTTCATTTGTCTAGATGGCAGACTGTTGTGACTTATTGATTGAGAAGGTAAATATATGTTAGTGGTGGCAGAATGATTTTTTTCCCTTTACTTCGTGGGTATTTTATCTTTATTTTTTCTGTGGGCCTGGTTGCTACATTGCATTTATTTATTTTTTCAGATGGGCCTGGTTGCTACATTGCATTTATTTATTTTTCTGTGGTTATTGTTCAAGTTTGAGGACGATTTGTTTGTTGTTCCCTCAGTAAAAATAATTGTTGACTAGTAACACTTCAGCATTTTGCTTCAAAATTTATGTATTTAAACGGGCTTGTAGCAATGTCATTTCACATCGTAGCTCATTTGTGATCCTTATAATTCCTACTGCCTGCTTCGAGTTGTTGCACAATTATGCTTGGCTTACGCGGTCTGATTAAACCTTTTCTCAACAATTATCTATGTTTATATGTTATTGTCCATTAGCCTCTAATATAGTTTGTCTGGTCCAAATATGCCTGTTAGCTGCTGCTGTGTTATGGTTTATATGCAGTGTAGTTTCTTAAATTTTTGTGATTGTAGTTAGAAGTTTAATTTTCATGGGTGACCCATTAGGGCCAGGTTGGGTGGCCGCCCTACCTTGAGTTTGACAAATAAAAACTTAGATACATGCATCGCTGAGTTGTTGAACGCTAATGGTACCGTCTACGTCGTTCTTTTCCTGTCTGAACCTGTGGTCTAGTCTGCTGGACCGTGTTTGTGTCGGTTGGAATGATGAGCTTTGGGCTGTGGTTTTGGCACTTTGGCTCGACCTGCGACAGGCTTAGGAATCAGCTTGACGAGACTTGGCCCGGTTTGGCTCATAGGATTTCTGCAGGAATTCAGAGAAACGCTGTTCACAGAGGTTTAATTTCCTCTGGAGCTTCTGAACGCCTGTAGCATGAACACTAGTACACGGGAACAAATTGTGACATGGTGAGATGGGAGATAGAGGTAGGGCTGCCTTGTGTAGTATCACATAAAAAAAAGATGAGCGATAGAGGTAGGCCGACTTCAAATATTTGACAAGAGGGTTGGTTAACTACTAATCTTGTATAGCTTCTACTTGGTTCATAATGTACTAAAAAACTTGATAATGTGCTAGCTGTTGGAATTGAACTGTGCTGCTTCAGATTAACTTTCTGCCTATTGACGTTCTCTATAATGTTGGTTTTGTTCCATAATGCCGAGTTGTTTCAACTTTGAGGTTTTGGCACAATTACCAAAAAGTTGAATCATACACAAATTGTGAGATAAATAATTTAATCACTCTTGCATGCACGAAAGTTACAAATCGGTTTGGCTAATCATGTTTGCTTTCTCCGTAGGTATCTAGAACTGCAGTCTGGTTGCTGAGATTAAGGAGTAGGTTTCTTCCATTTTGTATGCTGCGCATGGGGCCTGTCAAGATGTGCTCCACAAGAAAATCGACCCTTTATGTGTCATGCCCTGGTCTAACTAACGTGATGTGTACTTTAAAAAATAATGTCTTTGGGTGTGTGACGTGGGCATTAATCTCAAGCATATCAAACTTATGTCTGTTATTTCGTTTCTGTAGACATTATTCAGAATCAACTTGCCTCTTTTAATGCCATGATGTCGGTCGGGTCAGCCAACCTCATGGTCATTTCCATTTATGCCTTCCAAACAATTGCTGCATGGATGCTAGAATTTGCATCCATCAAGTAGTAGTGTGTTTGCCAAAAAAGAAAGAAAAAGTAGCATTGCTAGTAGCACACTTTTTCTTCTTTGAAACGTATGGTGAACTCTTCTTTGCCTAACATATGGGTTTGAGTTATTTTATTAGTTATGACCTCTAAGGAAGTAAATTAAAAAGAACATCTCTGAAGAAATAATTTGCTCGTATTGAGTACTAGCAATTCTTGCTTCTGGGATGATGAATGTTTTCGATGCATTGGCTAATATCTGAATTTGTAGCTCGTACGAGTCAACTTCTTAAGAACTGAAACATACAGTGAGCTGGGGACATGGTGCGTTGCTCCTCTCGACCAGGGAAGCTCCAGCTGCCCTCTACTCCAAGCCGTCCTGTAGTCAGAATGCACGATTCCAGTTCTAACGTAAGCAAATAAAACTGGGAAACTAAAATCTACGACTAGTTGCATGCGCAACCCATTATCGAATGTTCCCTTTCAAGCAATACTTCACATGGACTTCGACAGATTGCTGTGTCATATAAGAATCAGAAAAGTCACGTTGGCTTTTCGAAGCAAGAACAAAACATAGTTTTTTTTTTTTGCGAATAAGAACAAAACATAGTTGGCTGTATCAGTAAACTGTTACAGAACTTGAGTCAAGCAATAACCTCGAGCTGTTGCAAACCCCTCCCAATAATCTTTCTAGCTGCTCCTCGACTTCAAACAAAAGAAATTAATGGGTTCATCTAGGACACAATAATCTTTCTTTAGCAACAGCTGTCTGTATCATTAACTGTTGCAGAAATTCATTCAAGCAATAACCAGATAACAGGAGTACACAAGTGCACAGTGATATGTGCTTTCTCTTTCTTTACTTGTCGTGGGCCTTTTCAATTTCTCTGGGCTGACTGGTCTCTCGCTTTAGGTCACCAGCACCTCACTCTACATCGCATGAGCCGCGAGATGACGGCCAGCCTACGCTGCCGCCCCAGCTCGTCGGCGGCGCCGCCGCTGGAGGACGACGACCTGGTCGCCGAGATCCTCCTCCGCCTCCCCCCCTCTTCCCTCCTCCCTCCCCCGCGCCTCCGCCGTCTCCAGACGCTGGCGCAGCCTCGGCTCCGACCCCCGCTTCTGCCGCCGCTTCCGCGCACACCACCGCCGCAACCCTCCCCTCCTCGGCTGCTTCGTCAAAACAGACCGCAAAAACTTCTTCCGACCTGCCATGGACGCCCCCAATCGCATCCCGGAAGGCCGCTTCACCTTCCCGATCCCTGACGGTAACCGCTTCTTTACCCTCGGATGCCGCCATGGCCTAGTGCTCATCTTCGGCCCTGCTCCGGGGGAGGTTCCTGCGGAATGGCGGCCTGCCCGAGGAGGCGAGGAGGCCGCCGTCGGTGGCCGCCAGGGAGCCTGGCCAGCTGCGGCAGCGCCACCCCGTCTCGGGCCTGCGGTACGTCGGTGCTCCTCTTGCTCGTCCTTGATTGATAATTTTCATGCAATCCATTATTGGAGGAACTGAACTGATGGGGTCATTGTCAGGAGATTCTGTTCACTTGGTTGGGGGAAGGTCCATCCTAGAGATGAGTCCATGATTCTTAGTTGTAGTTAGTTAGTACTGATGCTGATATTTTGGTCATTTGCACTTCAATCATCCAAATATAATGCTTGGAGTTATGATGGCTATATGATGTTCTGATGGATTATGTAGTCCTCCCATGTTTACGATGTTAAGTCGCACTTGAAGATTGACATTACTTGTTTCACTAGCGAGATTTAAATCTTCTCCTGGTAACATAGTTATTTCGACGATTATAATTCGAGCCAAGTGCGTAGTATTTTTTCTCAGTCAAGTGAATGGTTGTGACCTTAGCCGTGAAATAGGGACCAATTTGTTAGTGTGTCTTCACTTCCTTTCGGGACTAGGATAGCAGTTGTAGTCATGATGTGATTGCTAATGTTTTAGTGTATTGAATAGAAATCGTCAATTTTAATCTTTCCTACTTCTAAAAAGGTTTGACTTGGTGCTCACCCGTTCGAACATAGCAGCAAGCATTCCTCTGCTGTATCCTCCTGCGCCCCGTGTTCATCGAATCTTGAGTGCGAACCTTGATAGCCTACCAGGGTTCGTTTGGTCTGTGTACTACTACCATAAATTGGTGCGTGTCAGTACGGACTTGCTGAATTATAGCAAAAATGCCGGTGAGGGTGTTGTTTTCACCTCAAACCATAAAATCATCAGTGTTACTGTGATCTGTCAGAGTCTTGCCTGATTTATTATCGTCAAAAGTCGGCGGTGGGAGAAGGCGATTTGGGTAGTGGGTCTAGATGCACCCATTAGATAAATTTTTTTTGGTTTTTTTTCAGAATGTCAAAAAATTCAAGAAAAAAATCTGGATGTACATTACAGCGTGATGTGTTAGCACAAAAATTGGCATGGTGAAAAAACATTTTTAGCAACCTGTACAAAAAAGAGAAAATTCTGACACGTATATATACATTTTGATATGTCCGAATTTGTCTTTTTTGCACAGGTTGCAATAAAAGTTTTTTGTTCGCGTAACTTTTTGTGCTGACTTGAAATGTGTTGGACTACATGCAAAAAATTTGTTTTGAATTTTTTAACATTTGAAAAATTGTTTTTTGGGTAGTGGGTGCATCTGCACCCACCACCCGTTTTGAATATCCGGCGGTGTAGGAACTTCCTTAGAGCATCTCTAGCAGAACCCGCAAAACGGTCAAACCCGCAAAATAACCGCCCGTTGCGGATTGAAAACCGCAAAAAGGCGGAGAACAGAATCCGCAAATTTACCCAACCCGCAAAAGTTTTTGCAGGGCCCCGAGAATCCCCGCCTCGGAACGGCTTTTTCGCGGATTTGGGCGCCGATTCTAGGGGGCCTGCATTTGGTCAAAGCGGTTGGCGGGTGGGAGTATTCACCACGCTTCGTACCGCTCTTCTTCCCCATCTCGCCGCCGCCGCCAGCGCCGCCGCCAGCGATTCCCTCCGTTTCCCGGCCGCATCTGAAGGCGCCCCGCCGCACGCGAGCTTCCCCGGCCGCAGAGGTGCCCTGCCGCCGGTTTCCGGCTAGCCTCGCCCATGGAGAACCCGAATCTGCGCCGCCGCCGCCGATCTGCCAGTGAGTCTTTTTCCGCTCAATTTCTCTTCAATTTCGGCCGGAGTAGCATCTAGTGAGTGTTCCTTGCGCGTTTCAGATGGAGTTGAGCCCGGAGGAAGAGTTCGTGCTCTCCGACTCGTCCTCCTCCGACGACGACGATGTGGAGACGCTGTTCGAAATCCGGTGGCAGCAAATGGTGGTCGCCGTCCTCGCCGTCAAGGAGTTCGAGGACCGGTATGCAAAGCGGCGGCAAGGATCCAAAGTCGGCCGCCTTTGCATACCGCGAAACCGAAGGCATGGCATGGACAGTATTGTGGCAGGGGAGGCGATGCAACAATTGTGCTTGAGGCCGTTGCGTCCGAGGATCTATGGATTTGGCATTGCTTCTTTGGTTTGCCGGGCACATGTAATGATATCAACGTGTTGCAAAGGTCTCATCTCCTTCGTAGGCTAGCAAGTGGAGATGCTCCGGCTTGTAACTTCACGGTCAATGGGCATGAGTACACAAAGGGTTACTATCTTGCCGATGGTATTTACCCACCTTGGACTACATTCGTGAAGACCATCTCAAATCCAAGAGGCAAGAAGCAAGCTGAATTTGCAAAGACTCAAGAGGCATGCCGAAAGGACATAGAGAGGGCATTTGGTGTCTTGCAATCTAGGTTTGCCATAGTTCGAGGACCAGCTCGTTTTTGGGACAAGAAAACTCTCAAAAACATCATGACTTGTTGTGTGATTCTTCACAACATGATCATAGAGGATGAAAGGGGCTTGGACTTGGAGTTGTCGTATGACAATGTAGGTAGCCGTGTGAAGCCAGCAAGAAACCCCGATCGCGTCCAAGCTTTTCTGCGGACTTACCGTGAGATAGAGGACAAGGAGGAACACAACCAGCTGCAGCTAGACCTGGTTGAACACATCTTGCAGCTGCATGGGGAGTAGCTATTTTTTAGTTCACTTGAGACATGTTTCATTCAAACAATATTGTTATTCTACAACATCTTGTATTGAATTATTATTTAATTTGTGTGATTCAAACTTTCATTGTAATAAACTATTTGTGAGGATTCATGATATCCTACTATTGTAATATGATTCTTTATAATTTAGATCTAATTTATTTATCATTGCATTTTTATGATATTCATTTCTGTTTTGCGGTTTTGCATATGCAGTTTCTGAACGCAGCGCGGCGGAGCGGAACCCGCAAAGCAGAACCGCAAAACAGTGTTTTGCGGTTCTGCTTTGCGGGTTCTGCTCCGCCACGCGACGTTTCGAGCCAAAAAAACGCGAGTTGCGCGAACTGCAAAACTGTTTTGTGGATTCGAGTTTTGCGGGTTCTGCTAGAGATGCTCTTAAGCTGGTGACACCAACAACCAGCTGCAAGCCTGAAACCTTTCTTGGTCTACTGCTGTCACCCTTTCCGAATGACAGGCATCTTTTATGTCCCGCTGTATCTGAATTTGGAAGAGATGGATCTATGTTTTTCAGCCATACTACATCAAGCTGGCCGACTTGGTTTACTGATTCTTGAGTATACTCAACAATGCGCACCCATTTGAATTCAAAGAGTTGGCAAATTTGGTTAACAGGAAAATACTTGCACGGATGCAAGGTCTGTTTGACTGTAGAAGTTTGCTGCTGAACCCAGAGTGAATTCCTGGACCTCTCGTTACAGTTGAATTTTTTCGGAATCGTTTTCTTTTACTCTTATTACACTCCGAATCTCTCTGTGTTTTTTAGCACATCAATCTATGTTAGGATGACTTCAACGGGGCGACGCAAACGGACGCGTGTTTGGTCCGCGTTTGGTCCGTTTGCGTCGCCAAAAGGACCCATGTTCGGCCCACGTCTGCCCCTTTCCGGCCACTGCCCCCAACGGGCCGATGCATTGAGTCCGTCCGGCCACTGTTTTTGATCATTTTGATCATTTTTTCGGCCATATATACTAGAGCAATTATCAAGCACAATAAATAAGCTCAAATGTAGTCAAATAATACTTATTATTACAATCCAAATAGTTCAATAAATAAGCAATCCAAATAGTTCATCAAGTACTTATTATTACAATCCAAATAGTTCAAATAAACACAAACAAACAGTTTCACAAATAACAAATTGTTTCATGCATTACAAACCAAATAAATAAAACAAGTAGTTCATCAAATGGAACTACTGCCCCTGGCCACCCTGGTTACCGTAGTGCTGTTAGACATGCTACACCAAATCATTCTGCAGCTGGAGATGAGAGTCCTTCTCACGAATGTCACGGTGGAAGTCGAGGAACTGAGCAAATGTGGACGGTGCCAAATCGGGGGTGCGACGGCGGGTGGCGGCGAGAGGGGCGGAGGAGGAGGAGGAGATTGGGGTGGGGAATGGCCTGACTTGCGGGCCAGGGGCGGACTAGGGCAGGACACAAAAGAGCTCCGCTCGCGTCCGGGGCCGACGCATCGGTGGCCCAAATTTGGGCCAGGAATGCGTCGCGGCGGGCCAAAAGACGGACCACGGTCCGTCTGCGTCGCCCCGTTGGGCCGTGTTTTTGGCCCTCGTGGACAAGAACGTACGGAGGCGCGCGGACTCGATGCGTCGCCCCGTTGAAGTCATCCCTATGTGTCAACAGTTTGGTTGAATTGGTCGCAAAAATAAGCAGAGGAGCAGCCGCCTGTAGCCATCTTCCTACACATCCAACACCTTCCCCATCTTCCTCCTTTCGTAGCTTGCTCAATTTCCATGGCTCAACGATTCTTATTAGGGACTCATTCTGCTTTGCCACCCCTGAATACGTTAAGGACAACTTCAGCGCCGTCAACCTCGGCCTCTGGGACATTGCAGGTCAAGAGGTGCAAGATGTGCTTTAACCCACCATTAGTAGTAGACGCTAGCTGTTTGCTAACTCAAGTAATAACCACAAAATAATAATTTTGTTTCTGCAACATTTCTCTGTTATTGACCTGTGTCAGTGGATTTCTTGATGCCTGCTGCATATTAGACGTTTGCTGACTTCTTAAGTAACCAGAAAATTATAATTATGTTTCGGCAACATTTCTGACCTATGTCAGTGGATGCCTGTTGCATATTACTTCACTAATTTCGGGAGATGGCATACCTCCATTGGAATATGCAGTTTTGACTGCTATGAATGATGGATCAAGTCATGGTTAAGCTCGTAGGTTGTTGACCACCAATGTTTCAGTGAACAGCAAAGTTTCAAATTCACATGTTATATAGTTTGAGAGATAAAACAAATTTGTTTGAGCGGAACTGCGGAACAATGGGCTAGCAGCCTAGCTAGCAGATGCATCTATAAACAGTCTAATCGGGCGTGTAACTGAGTCGGTGTTAAGAAACGTCTCTCTTAGAATATGCATTAGTTGCTAAAAATAGGCGAGCATGCACTTATGCATGATCTAAATTAAGCAGCTAGGATTTCTCGCGACCATTCCTAATTTTAGATCTTCTTTTTTATTGCATGCAGCTATCCATTCGTTTGGTCTCATTTTGTTTGGTTTGCATATATAGGATGAGACAAACTACTAACGCCAAGGACCGAGGGCATGATGACAATGACAACGACAATGAGGTTAAGGTTTGTGGTCGTGAGCGTGATGATGCTAATGGTCATCGGGGGATGCTGCGCCGACAATTGTTTCTTCGTGGAGGGTGAGGTGTACTGCGACACTCGTCGTGCGGGGTTCGTGACCAATGTCACCACCCCGATCCAGGGCGCCAAGGTGCGGCTCGAGTGCCGACACTTCATGACCAAAGCTGGCACCGTCAAGAGGTCTGCCGAGGGCCTCACCGACGTTGCCGGCAACTACAAGATCGAGCTCAAGGACAACCGCGGCAGCGAGGAGGTGTGCGCCGTTAGGCTCATCAGCAGCCCTATGCCTGGGTGCGGCGAGATCGAGAAGGGCCGCGACTCCGCACAGGTCATGCTCGTTGCCGGCGCCGGGCTCGCCACCAAGGTGCGGCGCGCCAGCTCGCTCGGGTTCCTGAAGTCGGAGCCGCTCCCCATCTGCGGGAAGATCCTAAACGACCTCGCGCTCAGCACCGGACCGAGTTACTGAAATAATAATGTGTTGAGTGAGCTCTAACATAATTCTCACTCGAGTGAGAGAACCGTTTTTATCTTTATTCGAAAATGACACTATAATTTTTGCATAGAAGATTTTGGGTTCCAAAAATGAGACGAGAGAATTTCCATGGAACCTTTATACACTCTATGTACCGCGTGGTTGGGAATGCTACGTTGATATTACAACACAAAATGGGAATAGATAGACTGGAAAACACACGACACGGCAATCACGGCGGAATAGATAGAGTAGAAGAACAAGCGGGTGCAACTGGCCTTGTTGTCAGAGATTCGTTTGGAACGATGAGCAGAGCACAAGCTCTATGGTACGAACATGCAACGAGTCCGCTGGTAATGGAGGCGATGGCCATCAGAGATGGAATTCGTCTAGCAGTTGAAAGAGGATTCCAGGAGATCGAGATTGAAACTGACGCGATGCAGGTCATCAAACTAATTGAAGACCAAGGAGGAGGTAAATCTGTCATCAACAGTATCCGCCAGGAAATTATGGAGCTCAAGAGTTTTTTTTACTAGTTTTAAACTATTACTAGGAAACATGCCCGTGCGTTGCAACGGGAGAGAAAGATCTGCGTTTATACCTTGTTCTCTGGGTACAGTTGCAACACGGAGCCTGTCGCGTGAGCTGATAATATGCATGAGGTCCGCCACCGTGAAAGTGAAATCGTACTTCATATGTACTCTTGGTGCCACCAATCTCCCCGACGACCTCTTGATCGCCATGGTCCTGACCTCGTAGACGGTCCAGCGATAGCGGGAAGAAAAAGAATACATTTAAATTCAGTTAGATACTTATTACATTTTAGAATTATGAACCAGGGCAGCTGTACTTTGAAAAAAGGGTTCATCTATAGGTAATAATACTGGACTAAAGCAGAGAACAATTCAGAGAAAGCAAGCAAGGATTCTATTACACTGCTGCAATGAAAAGGAAGCAGCGTTCAAACCCGCTCAATCTACATATGCTTTATGATGATTCCAGGCTAACTAATACTATGTTATATACATGACCTAGCTAGTTTGTTCAGGACTTCGGGCAGACAAACAATTATTTGGACAATTTTAATCTGCAGAACGAGAGGTAAACACAGTTTGACTTTGCCCAACACACCAGCAGAGCAAGATGCCAAGACTGCACGTTTTCAAAATATATACTGTCGTCGCTGGATTGCAACACAAGAAGAGGATTTTATCAAGTCAGTAATTCGAGGATAACTTCTTTCAAAAATAAGTAATCAGAATTCGTCCTACACGCTTAGCCATCTCGCCCGAGGGACCCTTCTCCATAGTCCAGCTAACCAAGGCACGAAAGCAATCACTCTCGATCAAGACCTAAAATTGCGTATTTGCATCTCCCCTGTTTTGCAGTAAAAAAAAGTTTGTCTCGTAGATTTACTTCTAGGTAGAGATCTTACCTCATCTCCAGTTATCTGTAAGCTGGGTTATCTTGTGCCTTCAGGCACAGAAATCACAGGACATGTCCGAGCATAAAGTATGGGTAGGAGGCTAGGAGCCAACATCATCCAGAAAGGTACTACATCTCTGCGAGGCCCTCAAGTCCACGCTCAATGCCATGCACATGCAGTGCGTATCTTAGGTTGGCCTGAGATGTAGCTTACAGCTTCGATATGAATATGATCATTCACAAGCCAAACGCCTTGGCGAGAGAGAACAACAGAAACCCTCGTAGATATGAATATGATCATTCACAAGCCAAACGCCTTGGCGAGAGAGAACAACAGAAACCCTCGTATGAGCCAGATCGAAGAGGACAAAAACAATTGATCAAGAGTAACAGGATGAGCCCCGCCGCATGCATAAAACCGAGAAACTCCGGGGTATGCATGGTGTGGAGCTGGCGCGCCTCGACGTGGTGGATAACCAGCTGGAACACCTATTAAGTTCAAGAGTTTTTCTAATGACCTGTGAACATGAATTAAGATTCAGAAATTATGCAACAGGGCATCTAGATCAACAGTTCACACCACCAATATGCGCTACAACGTTACGCTGAACTCTTTTTCCAACGGTCTTCTTCTTCATCTTCTTCTCGTCAGCATGGCTATCGGTGGCGGCGAAAGCAACAACAGAAGCAGGAGCAGCTGGGAAACTTTATGGAGCAAGTGCAGCACCTCTTCGGGGTCCTGAACTTGGGCGCCTTTATCGTCCTCCACCAGCCGCACCACCGGCGCCGCGCGTTGCCGCCGTGGCCAGCTTGCTCGCGGCTCTTCTCCGAGTGGACACGCTTCCTGAGCTCCGCCTTGGGCTTGCGCAGCCGCACCGCGTACTCCTTCCTCCAGGCGACGAACTGCCGCTTCAGCATCTTGAGCTCGTCGACGGACATCGTGTCTGGCTTCACCTCGGCCACAGGCTTCGCCGCGTGCTCGAACGCCTGCCTCTCCCGCGCGAACTCCTCCGCGAGGTTGTTAGCGTGGTTTTGCTTCGCGCTAACGTCGACAGGATGCTCATGGCGCTTCACGGATGACTCTTAAACCGTCGTGGTGGCCGGAAGTTGTTGAGCCCGTGTGACACTGACACCGCCGCTGGATAAATTCCCGGCGATGGACGCTCGTTGAACCGCCCATTCTACTCGTGGCAGTCTGAGACATCTGGAAGCAACATGTAGACAATCTTTAGTTGAAGGACTGTAACACGTTAATATGGAGCTAGAAATCGAAGCAAGTTGTGGTCCTTTTTCGGTTACCTGCAATGCGGTGATCTGTTTCTGCAGCTCTTCTTCCACGGACCTCATCTTGGCCTCCCATTCATAGAGCCGGGATTCGTAGTGCTCGATCTGCTGTCTCAGCCCGACGATCTCCTCTTCCGATGTGCGCCGGCATGAGCTGCAACGCGATGCCCGTTGCGGCATGGCGCGGGTGGAAGGGGCCGCTGCCGCCGCCACATGTGGCCGACCGGGACGGTGCTCGGATGCTCATCGGGAGCATCGTGCACATATGCGGATATGACATGGCAGAAGCCTCCGCGGGATCTGCAAATCGATGCGTGCCCATCTCGCTGGATCTTTGATGCTATTGTTTAGGTCGTACACGAGACCACGGCTGGGAAGGAGCGAACATGCGATGTGTATCGACCGCGTTGAGCTGGGACAGGTTTTGGCAGGTTCTGAAAGAACCGTAATCGACACAGAGACGTGCTCTGGTACGTGCGTTCAGAAAAATCAAGCCGAAGACGTAACGAACATGAAATCGGGCGAGAGACACGACATAATAATTGATGGACGAAAATCTTACGAACGGACGGAAAAAAAATCGAAACATGACTTATGGGTGGCAGTGGTGGGTAATTTTAGCGAACTTTAGAGGTATTTTCAATGACGTACGAGAAGAAGACTTAATGCTTTTATTATCTTTATTTATTACTATTAAATGGGAGTTCGTACGTTGGTACGTCCACATTTTCTCCCGATGGTTTTCTGCCTCGCCGCTCTCTCCCTGTCGCGCAACCGGGCTTTTTCTCATTGCCCACGCGGCCCAGCCCAGCCAGAGTCCACGCTGGGGCCAGCCCCCGATTCCCAGCGCTTCCGCCCCATATTCCCTCTTTTCCAAGGATCCGGCGGCCGACCGGCGGTCTGTGCGAGCGGCCTCATCTACCCCTCTTCCCGATCCCATCTCTCCAGTCTCCACCCTGTTCCCCTCGAGCCGTCTTCACCTGTGGACGCAGGGCTCTGCGCGACAGCGCCCGAGGCCGCTGCATGGCGGCGCTCAAGGAACTATGCCGGCCGGCGATTAGACTTGGCACCAGGCGCTCGACGTCGCCCTCATCAACAAGCAGCGTCCGTCCAAGGAGCACGACGCTGGATGAGTACACGTTCTGGTGGATTTGTCCTACTCCAACGCGAACCAGCCTGCATCGTAAGAATCAACGATTCGGCACTCACGCCCGGCTCCTCGCCGGTGTCCCCCTTCCAGCCTCACCTTGCGGTTCCTCTCCACGATGCACAATTTCGCCCACAGGAAATACATACTGAGATGGTGCAACAAAAAGGGGAACACTACATGTGAAATCGGCGACCAGGAGTATTTCTGTTCTGTTGCAAGAATACCGTAACGGAGGTTTCCATTGCATTCCATTCCTATGACTTGATCCAGCTAGCTGTAGATTTGTATGTGGATTAGAGTACTCTGTGAATTACGAGCAGCTCAATTTCAGGTCGTAGAGTAGTATCGCACTGGGCTTCAATTTCTTCCTAGGATTTGATCTAGCTAGCTGTAGTTTCGCTTGCCGATTAGACTACACTGTGAATTATGAGCTGTATAATTTCAGGCCTTTTACCTTACTGTGTAATTCTGTGTGGAGTTTTAGAGAGTTAATTTATGTTTCCATTTGTCTACAGGTTTACTTGTCCTCCGCCTAACCAAATGACGTTCAGATGAAACGAGCATGGATCTAATGTACTTATTGACACAATCCTTCGTCCTTTGATGAAATATTATCTACAGGTAACCTGTCCTCCGGCCAACCAAATGTTGTTCAAATGAAATGAGCATGGATTTAAGATACTACTGACATAGAGTACCGTTCATTCAAACACTTGATTACATCATATTCAAATATACTACCAGAGCTTGATGATTAAAATACCGTACTGTTCATTCAGAATCCCAGATGATGCTATGAATACTTAAGAATAATATGCCAAATTTAACACAGTTCAGCTATGCATCATCTATGCATTTTATTTCTCAAGAAAACTTGTTGGTTTTTACATCAAATCCTTGCTTCGCTCCCTTCCCAACCTTCGTCACTTGACTTCGACTTGCTCCTCCCCTCCCTCCATAGCCTTCAGCGCTCGACTTCAACTCGCTCCTCGACCGCAAACCCATGGGCAGAAGCCGATCCAGAGTCGACAGAGCTGCGGTGTTGCTCGCTGCCCTCTACGACCTGCATATGCAAGAAGACTGATTCTCTGACTAAGCTAATTATTTACTTTGTGTTATCTATAAAAAGAATCTTCATGCTGAGATTTCTGCGGTTTACATGAATGGTTTGGGGTAATCATCACCACATTATTATAACTGTTCTAAGTTTTTCAGATATTTATATGCTACCTTGAAACTGAATGTGTCGCAAATTTTTTATCACGGCGTCTATCTTTGCAGCTTCCGAATCTAACAAACCAAGATTGCTTAACATACATGGATCTTCTTCAATCAATGTTGTGGATCACCTTTTCCGATTTGGCTCACGTGTTTATAAATTGGATTTTTGCTTAACATACAAGAATGCTCCAAACTGTTTAGTTTGACTTACTTATCTCAAGTATTTTTAAGCTCTTATATTTTGCAGGGGCGGAGTGGCGCTGTTCATCCAGATCCACATGGCTGCGTGCGACCCTGCAGTGTCAGCGGCTCTGTCGCAGGAGCTTCTCGTGCATCTGGGCGGCGGTGTTGGTGACCCGAAGTCGGCAGTGATGAAGGCGGGAATGGAGGGCAGGATACCTCAGAAGGATGCGTGAAAGCCGTTCTAGGTGCGTGGGGTGGACATGGTGGGCTACTCCGTCAACGGGGTCCGCACATTCATGCTACTGTTCGTGGAGACTGGCACATTGTGCTGTTCGTGAAAGCCGTTTGGCTAGAAACAGTGAAACTGCAGCAGTTTGTACAGTACCAGGAGATGAAGCATATGAGCATGATGTTGGAGATATTTCTGGTTGCCAGCACTGCATTCAAAGATATAGAAATTTAGAAAACGGTAAGCAATTTCCAGATAGGCTGATTTAGCAATGAGTTGCCTGATTATTTATATTGTCGAGCTATAAAACTAAATCTTTAGAGACATGGTATTTCAGTGGTATTTGAAGTGTCCTGTTTGCATCATCTGCACTAAAAGGTACTAATGAGCTCTTCAGCCCATGTTTCAGTAGTCGTAATCAATTCATTCACAGTTGTGATGATTGCTCCTGTTTGGTTTGATGTTACCTTCCTCCCTGGTTCGTTTGGATCCACAGTCTTCCCAAATATTTACATTATGCTCATTTCGTATTCTCCAAAAGTGTCTTCTTCTAATAGTATGGATGCCGTCCACTATGCTTGGCCAAATGAACGACGAGTCTCCAATGGTTAATTGTTTCACTTTCCAGTGCCATGTTCTATTTGTTCAGTAGATATTTCTGTGTTGCTTTTGCTTCCATCAAGGATTAAAATTTGCAGGTGCATGTTATAAGTTTTCGGTGATTTAATCTTGCGATGGTATTTGCATCACTGCCAGCAACATCTCCACGGAGAACCAGCGCCAGCTCCACGAAAGAAGTCTCCTCCAGATGAAAGGTTTGGATCACCTAGGTGTCCGTCTGATCAGTGACGTAGGCGTCGTGCTGCTCGCCGACTAGATCCGTCCACTATCAAGCATGGCGTCACACCTCTATGGCCGAGGGTTCGATCTCTGGTTATAAGACGTTCTCTTTCTCCACCACCTAGAAAGCATAGGTTCCCGATGCAATGAAATGTTAAACTTCTTTCATGTATACGAGGTACTATGAAACTGTGACTGCAAATGCTGACACTTTCTTGCAGCTGGCCTTCACCTAAGAGGGTTAATTTGAGCACATCAAGATGTTATTTTGCACTAATGTTTGAGCGTTGGCTTGCCAAGCTTGGAAAGCCTAGCTAGGGAAACTAGACCATGTCCAAAAAAAAGGAGTTAATGGCACCCGCGGTCACACAACTCGACGCCAATGTGCACTTAAGTCACACTTCTCCAGAACGTGATTATTTGGTCACACAACTTGACAAGTGCGTGCACGCAGGTCACTGACCCCACTTGTCAGTCCGTTTTGGACGGTAAATTTTCAGAAAACCCCTGAGTAATATTAATTTTACAAAATGGTTCCCCTGGAGGACCATTTTGTAAAATTAGAAGGACCATTTTGTAAAATTAGGAGGACCATTTTGTAAAATTAGAAGGACCATTTTGTAAAATTAGGAGGACCATTTTGTAAAATTAATATTACTCCATGGGGTTTTCTGAAAATTTACCGTCCAAAACGGACTGACAAGTGGGGTCAGTGACCTGCGTGCACGTACTTGTCGAGTTGTGTGACCAAATAATCACGTTCTGGAGAAGTGTGACTTAAGTGCACATCGACGACGAGTTGTGTGACCGCTAGTGCCATTAACTCAAAAAAAAGGTAGGGCAAGTAGAGATGAGATATGAAAGGGCAAGAAGAACCACGGGGTTTGGCTCCCTTTGTAAGGCGATTGACCTAATCTTCTTACCTGATTGGGAGCCAGTTCCTGGAGAAAAACAGGATGACGTAGAATAGTGGATTTTTCATTATGAGGGTCGGTAGTAAAAGTAGCAGCAAAAATTCTACTGTTATAATTTTCATTTGATGTTGCTATTCTGTTATCAGTTCTGGGAGGTTGTTCCCTGCTGATGTTTTGAGACTGATGTTGACTGAAGAACCTTGAATTATCAGTTACACGTGCAATGAAAATTTGGGGTGTACCCCTATAGTGCTATCGTCCTCACAATCAAGGTAGGAAATAGGAAATAGGGATCGCACTTGGTGAAATGCAGCCCTAATGTCACATATTAGCACAGGTACCATTTTGATGAGTTGTAGGATTCACATTGTTGAGGGTCAAACATATATTCAAAAACTAAAGCGGCAAAATATTTGATGTACAAACAATCTACTCCCTCCGTCCCAAAATAACTGTCTTAGATTTGTCAAAAAGTGGATGTATCTAGACATGAAACAAGTATAGATACATTCACTTTTGTACAACTTTGAGACACTTATTTTGGGATGGAGGGAGTATTTAGAAACTGTAACAATGTACGTCCACTTACGTATTTATGTTTACATGTGTGTCGTTAAAAATAATTAAGAGACCGTAGCAATGCACGGGCATTCAACTAGTTAGGTATAGATTTGTGAGTCGGCTAGCTAATGAGGCCGCTCATCTCTATGCCAAGCGGGCTAGTAGTGCTAGAAGGAGATGTTTATGGGTGAACTATACGCCTGATTTTCTAGCTGATGTCCTCATGAAGGACTGTAATCCTGTGATTTAATCAATAAAGTTCTAGTGATTCGCAAAAAAAAAAAAAAAGAGAAGATAGCATTCTTTCCTTTCCTTTCTTGCAAGAAAAGAAATAATTAAGCACTTTAAATTGGGAGCCGTCCGATCTCCATCCCCATCTCCTTCCTTCCTTCCTTCTACTCGTAGATCGATGGCGATGTCGGCGGCGACCCGGACGATGCTGCACGCGAGGCGCTCCGCCACCTCGGGCCTGCTCCGCTCCCCGGCGAACCCAGCGCTGCGGCTGCTGCTGCAGGGGCAAGGGAGGGGCGCCGCCACCTCGGCCGCCTACAACTCCCGCGACGACCCGTCCGGCCGTCCCGGTACGACCCGTCCAACACGCCGGTGAACCTGGGCGTGAACATCGTGCCGGAGAAGAAGGCGTTCGTGGTGGAGCGCTTCGGCAAGTACCTCAAGACGCTCTCCTCGGGGATCCACCTGCTGGTGCCCGGCGTCGACCGCATCGCATACGTGCACTCGCTCAAGGAGGAGACCATCCCCATCCCGGAGCAGGCCGCCATCACCAAGGACAACGTATCCATCCAGATCGGAGGAGTGCTCTACGTAAAGGTCGCAACTTTACTGCTGTTTCTGAATTATTCTCTCTGTTTGCTTGCTTGATTGATTGTTTCTGACGACGGCGGCCATGTGAACTTGTGCAGATCGTGCAGCCGTACGAGGCCTCGTACGGCGTGGAGAACCCCATCTTCGCCATCATCCAGCTCGCGCAGACCACCATGAGGAGCGAGCTCGGCAAGATCACCCTCGACAAGACCTTCGAGGAGAGGGACACGGTCAACTGCAACATCGTCAGGGCCATCAACGAGGCGGCGTCAGACTGGGGACTCAAGTGCCTGTTCTTTCTTTCTTCTTCACATGTCAGCTGCTTGTCTGCCCAGATTAACAATGATGCAATTTCACTTGATCCATTCCAGGGGACATTTCCCCTCCGGGGGAGTCAAGAAAGCCATGGAAATGCAGGCCGAGGCTGAACGCAAGAAGCGTGCGCAGATCCTCGAGTCTGATGGTGATTATCAACTTCTGTTCAAAGCTATTGCTCTGATTGTTCCAAGTTGCCTGATGTTGACTTGTGCTTTGTTCTGTCAGGTGCTATGATCAACGAGGCGAATCGAGCAAAGGGTATGTGACACCTGTTACTATGTTATCTTCTTCTGAATATCTTGCTTGCAGCACTTATCCACCACTCCAATCTTATCATTGTTTTCCAAATATTTACATGAAACATGCGATATCCTTCCATTAGATTATGACTTTCAGAAGACAACCAAGCATGGCCACCCTTGAATTTTAGCACTAGTAATATTTACTTGGGGAGCTCTTCCATGCTTGAACATATTGTGATCGTTATTCTCTCTCACTGTATAAAAGCATTGCCTCTTGTGCTTATGCATGCTGTATTTTGAATACGGATACCAGGTGCCGCTGAAGCGATCCTTGCCAGGGCAGATGCCACCGCTAGAGGAATCAAGATGGTGTCAGAGTCCTTCAAAACCGAAGGCGCTATTGAGGTTTACATGGCATTCTGTTGTAAATTCCTTCTTAGTGAATAGCGGTCGTTTTTCCCCCAAACATTTTAACTAACATGGTTTGCTGCTTCCTGAAGATTGCGGAGCAGTACATCCAAGCTTTTAGTCACCTGGCCAAAGATGTGAGTTGAATCGCGTATTGTGTTTTGTACTGCTATTTGGTAGCCTGCTGGACTGGACAGTCATGGTATTGTTGGAACTAAATCACTTAGCTCCCTTCCAATAGGGTTGTGCTTCACACACACACTAACACATATGCATATATGACACTCACATATATGCTCTATGTATTTCATACACATGCTTGAGGCTACATCTTGGCTTACTAGCTTCTCCCAGCTTGGTTACATGGAGGTGGTGGTACCCCTATTTATACTTGTACATGACCCTTAAGATTGTTGCCATGTGGCACAATCCAAACCCTACACGATACTTCTAGAATACTCTACAAACTCTAGATATTTCATACTACTTATAAGTATCTTACTCTAGAACATTCATAATTCTAGAGTTCTCCCTACATACCCTGAATACTTCATGATTAAGCTAGCTCCTTCTACCAGCCAACTACATTGACAAGATTACTCCTACTAGGACTCCTCCTATGTACCCTGGATACTTCTTGGACCTTCCAGAAGCTTCATGCATGCATATGACAAGATTATTTCTAACAATCTCCCCCTTAATCTTGTCATAGCAAGTAGATCCTCTAATCCAGATCACCTGGACCATGCGCTTCATATTTTGATGGCCTCACACCGCCTCATGTCTAGCAACGGCATCGCACCGTGCTTGCCAGTGTGACTCCATATAAGATGGCATCACACCACCGATTCGGTTTCACACCGACCTTCCATGTGACAGTGGCATCACACCACGGTTGTCGGCCTCACACCGACTCTTCCACTTGATGATGGCATCACACCAGCATCACATTGCTCTGTTGGCTTCGCACCAACTCTCCATGATGACGATGGCATCACACCACCGTCGACGGGCCATCGGCATCGCACCACCGCCGTCTTCTCTTGGCAGCATCACACCGCCTTCTCCTAGCAGCTAGCGGCATCACACCGCCAACAACTTCCACCTCATGTCGTCGTCCTCCACATCTCATGGAGTCCATAGCACCGCCGCCCTTAGATCTTGAGGCTCTGATATCAATTGTTGGAACTAAATCACTTAGCTCCCTTCCAATAGGGTTGTGCTTCACACACACACTAACACATATGCATATATGACACTCACATATATGCTCTATGTATTTCATACACATGCTTGAGGCTACATCTTGGCTTACTAGCTTCTCCCAGCTTGGTTACATGGAGGGGGTGGTACCCCTATTTATACTTGTACATGACCCTTAAGATTGTTGCCATGTGGCACAATCCAAACCCTACACGATACTTCTAGAATACTCTACAAACTCTAGATATTTCATACTATTTATAAGTATCTTACTCTAGAACATTCCTAATTCTAGAGTTCTCCCTACATACCCTGAATACTTCATGATTAAGCTAGCTCCTTCTACCAGCCAACTACATTGACAAGATTACTCCTACTAGGACTCCTCCTATGTACCCTGGATACTTCTTGGACCTTCCAGAAGCTTCATGCATGCATATGACAAGATTACTTCTAACAGGTATACCCTGATGCATGTTTTACAATCAAATCAAACTACTAATTGCAGACAACCACGATGCTTCTCCCGAGCGACGCTGGCAACCCGGCGGCGATGATCGCACAAAGCCTACAGATATTCAAGCACACGCACGAGTCCAACCTGAAGGCGGCGGCGCGTGGCTAGTGGCGGCAGGCGGCGGTCGTGGAGGAGGGCAATCTGGCTTCAGGTTTGCCGTCCATCGGCGACATCCTGCCCAAGCAGAAGTAGGAGAGGAGAAGATATTGGATCTTTGATTTTTCGTTAGGTTAGAAAAATGCTACTACTAGGGAGTTTTTTCTGAGTGGAGATTTCGACTTTCGTGGTGATTAGGATATGGGTCGTGGTGTTAGTTAGCAGCGAGTTTTGTCAATATATATATTACTAGTGGTGCTTTTGTGGAGGAGATATCTGAATGCTAGGTCGAGCTGAGGAGATAATTCACAGGTTTTGCAACATCGAGTATTACCTATCTATTTTCTTGCATATAAATTAAAGCATGCACGCCATGTCTCATTCTTCTTACTGAGGAAGAGACACCGTGGTCTCACGTGGCTTATTTCCTCAAGTTCCGGGAGTGTTTAACCAACAGATGGCTGAAAATACAATTCGGCATCAGACAGATTTTAGCTTCATTAGACTCAGTCTTCATTCCGAGCCCACGTCATTCCCGACCAGTCCTCCCCCCCCCCATCCCTCGAAAAAATCCCATGCCAGTCCACACCCCCGTGGAAAAAGCCCATCTAAGTGCGGTTTTTCCTCCGACCGGTTTTATTTTCATTTGGCGCAACGTACTGCTCTCCTTCCTCTGTTTCAGCCCATCTCTAGTTACCGATTTAATTCCTGGGCCTGCTGGACGCATGTGCTAGCTCGCAGGAAACATACACCTCTGCAACACCTCGAACTCGAGGCGAAACCCCCAGATACGAAAACTGCTCAGACGCTGCCTGATAGGCACACAAAACATTGCCCCGAGGCAAAACCCCTATCCAACAACAACTCCTACGCTGCCTGATCGAAAAGAGGGAATCAAACCAGAGAGATAGCACAGCAAAAAAATCGATGAATGGAGGGGCATGGGTATAGAGAAACTGAGAACTAAATAGAGGAGGTAAAACACGTGACTGATAAAAATTAGAACTTTGAGAAAGACTAAGAATTAAATAATAAATAATACTAAAGATAAGACAGAACATAGAGACTGAGAAAATAAAACTGAGGAATGAAAAATTTCAAGACTAAGACTGAAGCTGAAATACTTGAGTCTCATTCTTCCGTCTTAAACTAAGTGATGACTGAGAAATACAAGAACTGAACAAATGAAGACTAAACTGAGGAAATAGAATAATACTTGAATTGACCAAAATAAGATTGACACTGATAGACTAAAAAAACTGAGATGAATGAGGAAATGACTGAAATAAGACTAAAACTAAGAGCTGAAAAATTAGAAACTGAGCCGGATGAGAATAATAATTGAACTGACCAAAAATAAGAATGACAGATAAATGATAAGATAACTGAAGAAATATTGAAGAAATAAAACTGAGGAAAATATGGGATTGACACTAAGAAACAGAGAAAGAGAATATTGAGTGAAGAATTTTAAAAACCGAGAGAAGAAGAAATAGACTGAGCAAATCAAACTGAGAAAACTCAAAAAGAAAGATGTAATGAGAAAATGAAACTGAGAGACTGAGAGAAGAAGAAAATGAGACTTAAGAAAATTTAAATGAGCAAATGAAGCCGAAATAAGGATTAAAAAGAAGAAATGAGAACGGATAGATGAATGAAGAGACTGAAAGTGCAAAACGTGTGTCTTCACGGTGCCCTAGTAGTTCTGTAGTTCACGAGACAACAATACAGAATAATCATAAATCGACGGCTTAAAGGGATTCAGTGTGACATCGAATGAGGCAACAACAGACTTACCCATCAGAGTCTCTGCTCGGTTAGAACAGTACAAATCACCAATGAAATAGATGAAAATCCCCTCAATACGTGATCTCCTTACCTGGATTTGCCCTACACATGTGCATTGAAAGCTAGCTAAGAGTGGAATTGCAAATTATCTCGTCTAGGAAACCATTATAGTGGGGAAAATTCACCCAAAACTCTCCCAGTTAGCCTCGCAGCTCACAAAACAGAAAAAATGACACCCAGCAAAAACTCCCCATAAGATCTCGAAGATTTGGACGCGCAAAATCAAATCCCCTTGTATGTGACCAAAACCTCCAAGTAAAACTGCACAGATGGACCAAGGTGCGGAGCAAACTCGCCGGAAAACTGAAGATGGCGAATTGCCGGTGCCGACAACTTCCCCGCCTCCTTGATCCGTTGGTCTCCAGCCCCGACGGTCTCTCCGCCATGCGTGACTCTCTGCCCACGGAGCTCTTCATGTTTAGTTGGACAGCGACACAGAGACGACAAGGTGAAAAAACGGCCCAAAAAATGAGCGCAAAAAAAAAAAACTTCGCACGGTAAGAAAAACTAGAAAACCAAAAGACCATATAAGAACCGACCCGACAGCTGAAACAAACATCCTCGCGCGGTGCGTCACTACCATGCCAGATTGCGCGATCCAACGGCGACAGATCCGTCTGATGCCCAATTGCAAAATCAGCCGGCTGAAAATTAGAAAACCTGTTCCTCAAAACGAGCTAACCGTCAAAACTGAAGAAAAACTAGGTGACAGATTAGGAGCAGCTCTTGGCACATTTCTTTCCATTGTTTCAACACACATTTATATCTATTAATATAAAATAATTATATCTTTGTGAAAAGGCATATTTTCAAAGTCTAGCTAAGTACAAAATTTGACCAAACATTTGGAAAAAAATATTAACATCCACAATAAAAATCAATTTCTTAGATACATCTTGAAATATATTGCCATATAATATTTTCGTAGTATTTACAGATGATGATAATTGTTGCCAAACTGAAATCTAGAAGTTGTTGTTTTAGGTGAGATCAAGAATCGAAGTTGGAAGCCACAGCCTTATATATGTTCTTTTATGGGCAGATGGATATATGCGTACAACGTTTGACGTTGCAATAGATGAAACACACATTTTCTTTTCCAGTTAATAAGGAGATGAAGAATGCGTGCTGTATTTTTCGGTTGCATTATTAAGATTTGTATTCGTATATATGCAATTGCTGCCTCCAAAATAAGGCAGTTAGGGAGAGCACAGATCGACACAATAAGCATGGATGCAGAGTTGGCAACTCCATCCGGATAGACCCGCAAAAAAAAAAAAACTCCATCCGGGCAGAATGCGTTTTTTACTTCAATCCATACCATATACTTAGCCAGTGAGAATCTGACAAAAATAAAACTGAATTGAGAACATGGATGTGTTATTATAACTCAAATAATAATTTTGACAACGACAAGCGAAGAAATATGGTACACGACGCACAAGAGTCCTTCCGAATGTAGGTCCATGAGGATTAAGGAAAGATACCAGTGGGAAACCCGAAGTGTACTCAACTACTTACAATGCAAGAATGCCCGAACATGTGTAAATCCTTGTCTCCTTTGCTCTCGCGTATCATTGAAAATTTTAAATACTAAGTGGGATAACAAATGTTTCGGGAATATTGAAAATAATATGGAAATAATTAAAAAACAGAAAAGGAGGCATAAATGCACTAACATTCTGAAAATCTTTTAGAAAATCCGAAGTTTTCTAGAATATTTCTGTTAACCATATGCATTTTAAGCTTGATTACTGTATTGTGTTCATGTAATTATTTGATGTTGATTGAACTGGTACACGTACAAAAGTAC
The DNA here is from genome assembly GCA_947311845.1 of Poa pratensis. Lineage (NCBI taxonomy): Eukaryota > Viridiplantae > Streptophyta > Magnoliopsida > Poales > Poaceae > Poa > Poa pratensis. The sequence continues at coordinate 1,400,469 of CAMZMU010000037.1, read as the reverse complement.
ACTTTCAGTGGGCAAGTGTAAGCTGTTTCGACGGAGAGCCAGCAAGGCACAAAAAAATTGTGGTGCAGAATTGAGGAATCAACTTTAGGCCTTAATATTTGTTGATGGAGAAATCTTTATATATACCTTTCCCCTAATTATTTAAGTCTAACAGAATTAAGGTGACTGCATGCGAAACAGAAAAAAGATCATCGCACGCACGGACAGGAATGACGATACTTAGTGCTGTGCTTTTGCCTTTTCCCCCATTAATTCCAGCCCATCTTCAGTTCACTCAGAAACTCTGTTTGTTTCTTCAGCATGCTGTTGCATAGTACCCAACCAAAATAAGATGATGCACTGGAGCATCTCTGTAACCTTTCTAGCTGTACTTTGCTTGGAAATGATTAATTAAGAACCTCTACATTATTCCTGGAAAAAAAAAGTTATACAAAAATTTGTAATCTTGTGGCAGTGACATTCACCCATCTGATCTGCCTGCACCGAATGCAGCACCTACTCACGTCATACATATAGTTAATTAGCACTAACGTATTTCTGACTTTTGCGTTTGTATCTACGTACATACGTGTGTATGTGGCACCTTAACTAGAGAGAGATATAGATAGAGGGAGGCGCACACGCTGAGCAGAGCTGTATACCAATATAATACAGGCCAGCTAGATCTTATGGAGGCATATATGCATACATATGTTGCACAAGTGCACCGTGCAGCTGCACCCTGAATTGTGATCGTCGTCGTCGTCCATGGCTATTATTCCTTTTCTTCTCTAACTTCCGTATAGCTAGTCTTGTGAATTAACTACCGGCCAGAACATATAAGAGGAAGATCTTGGGAGGAGAGAGAGATGGGGAAAGGGGTGAGCATGCTGACGATAGCGTGGACGGGGGTGCGGTACACGGTGGTGGTGCCGCTGCTGCAGGTGGCCGTCTACCTCTGCGCCGCCATGTCCCTCATGCTCTTCTGCGAGCGCCTCTACATGGGCATCGTAGTCGCGGGGCTCTGGCTGAACCGCCGCCGCCACAGACTACTTGGTCGCAGCAGGAAGGGGAGGGATGCCGACGATGCCGAGGACGACGACCTGGAGGCCGGCGGCGCGGAGCGGCCCATGGTGCTCGTCCAGATCCCCATGTTCAACGAGAAGCAGGTTCGTTCGTTTTGCTGTCACTCACTCTGTGATACGCATGACTAGGCTGCTGTTACTGCATGATCCATCACATGCACTACTGGAAAATCACTCTTCGCCGTGTGGTCAAAACACACGGCGAAGACCGTAATCTACCTCGGCGAACAGTTCGCCGAGAGAGGCACTCGGCAGCGACCTCTCGGCGACAATCACCTCGGCGACGCCTTTCGCCGAGTGCTTTCTATCGGGTATACACGGCAAAGCCTTCGCCGAGACAATTTGACGGACACCCGGCGAAGAAAAGGAAATCCGGTCCGTCGACTGTCAGATGTGTGTCAGTACTTCGCCGAGTCTGGGCGTGTCGGCGCTCGGCGAAGAAGGAACGCACAGGCGGCGCCACGTGTCCTGGAAATTGGGTGCCGGCGAAGGCTTCGCCGACATGGCCTTCGCCGAGTGCCGGATTCATTTGCCGGGAGGACGCTTTGCCGAGAAATTCTTCGCCGAGCCTATTCTTCGCCGAGCATTTTTATCGCCGAGTGTTTGCATTTTGCCGAGTGCCTGGTGTTCAGCCGGTCTCGGCGAAGGCAACTCCCAGGAGAGACCATATGGCACCTCTTCGCCGAGAGCCAGTCTCGGCAAAACCGAAAATCTCGGCGAAGGATGTTCCCAGGTGACCAAATGGCACCTGTAGCTCCTCTTCGCCGAGAGCCCTACTCGGCAAAGCAGCTTCGCCGAGTATAGCACACGGCGAAGATAGTACATTGTGCCAGATTTTGCTGCTTTTTAAAAATCCCTGCATTTTAAACACAATATATACATATATATATATCAATTATATCACTGGATCACTCCCAGAACATTGAAAGGAGACACATATAACAAAAATATCGCATACATTGTCCGAAAGTTCACAAAAAAGAGTCCACAAGTTCATAAGCACACAACCCAAGGTCAAACAAGTCCAAAATACATCGCACTAGTTCACAGCTAGCAGGAAATGCCACAAAATCAGAGGTAGCACAAGTCCAGTAGTCACCGAAGGCCTCATGGATGCAATCCTACAAGATTGAAAGCTATAAGCATTAGTTTCAAAACATGTGTGTGGAAATGTGGGTAGACCTGAGCTTACCTAGAGTCACTCGGGGTTGTTGGAGGCCGATGGCGCTGATGATGGGCTTGCAGCCCCGCCTCCACCATTCCCTCCGTCTTCACCATCCGCGGGAGTGTGGGATCCAGACTTGTCCTATGAAGATTCAGAAGTGGCATACAAATTGTTCATACAAAATATTACATCACAAATGGTTCATACAAAATATTACATCACAAATGGTTCATACAAACAGAAATTCTAAATCGACGAGTACAAAGCTTCAGAAGCCTGTGTCTACGTTTGGATCATAACTTGGACCAGGATCATCATCATCACTATCACGATTGTACCACCAATCTTCTACGTAGTCTAGAGGTGGACCGCTCGGCTCCTCTACATCGGGTAGGTGCATCCGTTCAAGAAGCTCCATGTCTTTCTGGTTGACAACCAGCTCACCATCCTCTTGCCCATGGTCGACTCTAATGCCATCGTCGTCTTCTTCCATTTCATCTACAGTAGGCAAGGTGATGTTCAAACGGCCTGACAGCCCATCTTCTTGATAAAACTCTCCCTCGTAAGTGCTCGGGTTTAGGCGGTGGTGGTAGTCGTCATCGTTAGGGGTAGGTACTTTATTACGCGGCGGTACCGAGATCACTACATCCCACCCTAGTAGACGTTTCACAGTTTTGCATGGGTACGGGAGATAAAAAACTTGGATGGCTTGGTGTGCTAGGATATAGACATCATCACCCGCGTAGACGGATTCTCGCTCAATTTCGACCAACCCAATTTCAGGTCTTCGTCTCACTCTTGTTGGATTGAACCAATGGCATTTGAAGACAACAGGGTTCTTCTTTTTGCCGAATTCACAATCCAGTTCAATTATTTCCTTGACTATTCCATAGTAATCAAGGTCACCTCGCACTTGGCATAAGACCCCGGAATTTCTTGTCTTCGGGTTTGGCCGAGTTTTTTCGTAATGATCGGTATGGAAGCGGAACCCATTCACGTCATAAGAATTATAGGTCTTGACGGCATAGGTGCATGAGGTAAGTTTCTTCAACTCGGGCCTCATGTCCGGGTCGGATATTCCCTACAAGTGCAATAGGAACAAGTATGATATATTAGTGTTGACGAAACGTATTGCACAAACATGGAATGAAACAAGGGGATATTCCCTACTTTAGCTTTGAACCATGGAATGAAACCGCCGCCTCCTTGACCCCCCTTTTTAAAAAGGACCAACTTGTCATTGTCGGTACATGGTCTTCGATGTTTCCATGTTTCTGTCTCAAATAACCTATGAATGGCAACGATCAAGGAACGGAGTTAGTCCACAAACTAGGAAATGGAAGTGTGCCGAACAATTCACTGAGCACTTACTCAATGTAGGGTTGTACTTCCGTCGTGTTCTTCAAGACATAAGATGTAATGTTCGTCCACTCATCATATGATAATTTCTTCTTCTTGTGGCCACTTGATTTGCCACCGGAGCCGATGAAAATGCTAAGTTCAGGTAGATCTTCCGGGTTGGCCATATTGAGACGAGGCACTGGATTATGAACAGTGGTAAGATTGTCACTATAGAACTTAGTGGTGAAGTTTGACACCTCCTCGTTCAGTGTTGCCTCAGCTATGGATGCTTCGATGCGGCATTTGTTCGTGCTTTTCTTTTGAAGGTCCTTCTGCTCTCTCTCAGTTGCAAACATCCAACGGGTCTGCACAGGCCCCCCCAATCTTGCCTCGGTCGCGAGATGCACCAACAAATGTTGCATGGGATTGAACATGCCTGGTGGAAAGATAGCCTCTAGCTCGCAAATCAACTCGGGTGTCTGTTCCTCCAACTCTTCAATCACCTTGATATCTAATTCTTTAGCACAAAGCCGGCGGAAGAAATAGCTCAACTTTGCCAAGACTAGCCAAATTTCCTCATCGATATAGCCTCGAAACATGACCGGCATTATCCGCTCGATCCATACGTGATAGTCATGACTCTTGAGCCCACCTATCCGCAACCCAGCCAAATTCACTCCCCTCATTATGTTAGCTGCATAGCCATCAGGGAAGAATAGGTGATCCAGGACCCACTGGAGAATTTGTTTCCTTTGGGCCCTTGTTGGGGTGAAACGGGCCTTTGGTTTGGACCATCCTTTTTTGACTGTGCCGGGAGGGTCCATCTTCATGTTTGGCCTATCACATAGCGCCTGCTGATCGACTCTAGCCTTGACATTATCCTTCGACTTCTCGAGGTCCATTAGTGTGGACCAAAGGGCCTCGGCGATATTCTTTTCAGTGTGCATTACATCAATGTTATGAGGAAGAAGGAGATCCTTAAAGTAAGGGAGCTTCCAGAAGCATGGAATGTGTGTCCACTGGTGTGTGTCTCCATAACCCACAAAGCCATTCCCATCTGCATTGGGCACAAGAGCTTCTAGCTGAGCCTTAATGGCGGCACCATCCATGGTAGGTATTGGTACATATGCATCAACAACTACATCTTTCAAGAACTTCTTTGCGTCTCTCTTGAATCTATGACCAGGTTTAAGGAACTGGCGATGCTTATCAAAACAAGAATACTTGCCGCCCTTCGTCAGCCAAACGAAAGTCATAGCCTGCATGCACACTGGGCAAGGCCACTTCCCGTGCGTACACCATCCGCAGAATATCGCGCGTGCCGGCAAGTCATGCAGGGACGTGTGGTACCAGACGTACATAGTGAAGTGCTCCTTTGTTACGGCGTCGTACGTCCGTACCCCTTGTTGCCAGGCAAGCAACAAATCATCCACCAACGGCTCCATGTACACACTCATATTCTTCCCCGGATATTCAGGCCCTGGAATTATCAGTGACAAGAACATGTTCTGTTTTTGCATGCAGACGCCAGGGGGAGATTCAACGGAATGACAAACATCGGCCAACAACTATATGTGCAAGCAGACATACCATATGGGTTGAACCCATCTGTTGATAAGGCAACTGCTACACTCCTGTTTGAGCCCGCTTTTTCGGGATACTTCTCAATGAATTTCTTCCATGCAACACCATCAGACGGATGTACCATCTTCTCAGGACGATACCTCTTCCATCTATCATTTGTTGGGCAGATTCGTTGGTCATAAAAAGCCGTTGGATCCTCGGTAGGAATGGAAGATACCGAAGGACCTTTTTGGCTACTGTGAGCTGCGTCTTCTGACCATCACCGCTGTCGACCTCCATATACCTAGAGGACTTGCACTTGAGACAGTAGTTTTCATCGATGTGTTCTTTTCTAAATAACATGCAGCCCTTTGGACAAGCATCTATCGGCGTATATTCCATCTTAAGTGAACCGAGGATTTTCTTCGACTCGTACATGTTCTTTGGCAGAATATGTGTCTCCGGTAGAAGAGAGGCAATAACATGCAGGAATGCATCAAAGCAATTAATGCTTACGTGATACTGGGACTTGACAGCCATCAGGCGACTTATGGAATCAAGTTGAGAAACCTTTGTATGGGCGTGGAGGGTTTTCTGCGAGGCAAACAAAGTATCATAGAACTCCTTTGTGCTCTTGTCCGTCTCCCCCTCTGCATCTTCGGTTGGAATTTCAGGTGCACGTGCATTAGCGAATTGATCTAGCATTCTATCAGCCCCAGTATCAAAAGCCGTTGATGCCTCCTCGGTGCGCTGTCGCGCGACCTTCTTCCCTCTAGATGCACGCTCGCCATGCAAAGTCCAACGATGGTAGTCTGGCATAAACCCTGACTTGGCAAGGTGAAAACCCATGTCGTCCTTTGTTTGGCGACGCTGGTTTTTGCAACATTTGCACGGGCACCAAGTTAACCCAGGATTTTTAGCAAATGCAAACTCCAGAAACTCTAAGGTCTTAGTCAGCCATTCATCGGACATCTGACTCGCACCGGCTCGGCCACTGTACATCCAATTACGATCCTCCATCTCCACACTGAATAATGCAGACATATATTTAACAAAAAGATTCATGCATCATTAATTTAATTATTTACAGAACTATAGATTTTACGCGTTGAATGCACTCACCTATATCTACTAGGTAAAGCTAAGGCCATCCCACCCGAGCATGTGTAGCTTGTGTTCGTTTCCATGTCCTACTCCTATCCAAGACAGAATTTCGGCAGCACCTCCCCGCTGCTCTCCCAATACACGTCTCGACAAAGTTTCGAGAGATTGTGTATCCGGAGAACAACATGGGAGGCGCCACCGAAATTCTGTCTCGGATAGGAGTAGAACATGGAAACGAACACAAGCTACACATACTCGAGCTGTCCAAAACGTGGACAATTCGAAACGGCCACGGTTATAAAAGATATAGCTCTTTGTATATAAATATATACCCTGGACAAGGTGTATACATAAATATATACAAACAGCTCTTTATATATAAACATATACCCTTGACAAGGTGTATACATAAATATATATAAAGAGTTTCATCTTTATAACTATAACCCTTCCGAACGGGAGACACCTAGGGTTACGCGACTTGTTTGGTGAGCTACAAAATAATGCAACCTAGCAAGAGGAGCGGAAGAGCGTCATTACCCTCGAAGCGTGATCGGCAAGAAGATGGGGAATCCTACGGCTCCATCAAAATCCCTGCCCTACGACGAAGCTCCCGGCATCAAGCTCGTCTCTTTTCCATGCATCAAACACTGAATTTAACAATCAGACAGTTATATACATATAAAAGAAAAACAAACAAAAATTATTGGATGTTCTAGCTCGGCTACTACTAAACTAAACTAACAAAAACTAAACTAAATAGTGACTAACTACTACTGAGCTAAACTAACAAAAACAACTGAACTAACTACTGACTAATCCTAAGCAGCAACTAAACTAACCAGTGACTAACTACTAACTAACCCTAAGCAACTAACCCTAACCGTAGCAGGGGGTGGCAGCGGCCCGGGAGTGGTGGTGGCGGGGGTGGCAGCGGACCGAGCGAGTCGGAGGTGGAGCAGAGGAGGCCGGCTGGGGTCGGAGCGACGGCTGGAGCTGCGAGTCGGAGGTGGAGAAGAGGAGGCCGAGTCGAGGTGGAGAAGAGGAGGCCGAGTCAAGCTGAGGGTGGTGGCGGCGGAGGGTGGCAGCGGTGGAGGCCGGCGAGCTGCTAGCCCGAGGCCGGCGCGCGCTCGCGGTGGAGGCCGGCGAGATTGGATGCGGTGGGGGGTGGCGGCGGACGGGGAGAGGTGGCGGCGGCGCAAAAGGGAGCTCTCCGGCGGCGGGGTCGGCGTGGGTGAGGGTGGTGGCGGCGGCAGTGGGGTCGGCGTGGGTGAGGGCGAAGCAGGATTGGGGAATTTTGGTCGCTTCGGCGGCCAAAATTTCATTAAGTCCCCGCGCCCGCGTTTTTTTGCCGAGTTGTCCTCTTCGCCGAGAACTTTACTCGGCGAAGACCAACAGTTTGCCGAGTATTCATATTCGCCGAGTAGAACTCTCGGCGAAGACCCTTTAAAATTATAATTTCATCTCATATAATTTTATCTGTTATTTCTTTTATAATTAAATTTTATAATGTGTACTACAAAACTAACAACCTAATGCATATATTAGGGCCGTCGGTGGAGTGGATAAGAATACATTTAATTAAAAAAACACATTTAATATCGAACACATAATTTGATTTAACGTTAACACATAACGAGCACATTCTGGAACCGCCGATACATAATTGACTAACAAACAAGTAAACATGCATGTAGAAAAAATTACAACAATCACGAACAACTAACAAATTTCTCCACCCTATGTCGTGCGTGTGCTGCCACCCTTGCCCTTTGACGAAGATTCTGCCTTCTTGTTTTTGCCCTTGGACGAATCTTCAGCCTTCTTGCTCAGTGCTTCAACCCTCCTTTCCTTTGACGACGGCATGAAATCGTCGTCATCATCGCTGTCAACTACCCAGAGACAGGAACGACCGTACGAATCACGGTCAGCTTCAGTTCGGTAGAACGGACTATTCGTAACTTTCCTGTCAAACTTATCTGCAAGCCTGAGCATTTCTGCACGAATTTGGAGCGGGGTCCTATACGGAAACCCATCGCGGCATAGCTTCGCCCCGAGCAAAGCGAGATGACTCTCAGTGTGCAAAATTTCTTCAATTGGAACTACCCTACCATCTACCTTCAAATTGCTCGAAAGCCTGGCGAGATGCTCGGATGCGGAAATGTGAAACCCGGACACACACTTCTCGCAAGGACCAATACACACCATGCTTGCGCTCAAGTGAGTACCATGCATACCTTCGACTGGGTTTTATATAACTACCGGTGGCGGCATTTGGCGGGAAACGGTGGCGGGAACGATAGCGGGAAATATTTGGGCGGAAAACGGTGGCGGGAAATATTTGGGCGGGAAACGGTGGCGGGAACGATCCGTGTGCTTCTTACTGATCCAAGGGCTCACAAGCGCACGAAGGAAACACACGATCCGTGTGCTTCTTCCTGATCCAAGGGCTCACAAGCGGTCGAAAGAAACACACCGCTGATCCAATGGCTCAGAAGCGCACGAAGGAAACACACGATCCGTGTGCTTCTTCCTGATCCAAGGGCTCACAAGCGCTCGAAAAAACACACGACCCGTGTGCTTCTTCCTGATCCAAGGGCTCACAAGCGGTCAAAAGAAACACACCGCTGATCCAACGGCTCAGAAGCGCACGAAGGAAACACACGATCGTGTGCTTCTTCCTGATCCAAGGGCTCACAAGCGCTCGAAAGAAACACACGACCCGTGTGCTTCTTCCGGATCAAACGGCTCACCAGCGCTCGAAAGAAACACACCGCTGATCCAACGGCTCAGAAGCGCACGAAGGAAACACACGATCTGTGTGCTTCTTCCTGATTGGGCATACTACAGCTCACAAGCCCTGAAAAGAAACACACACCGCTTCCCGCCTCCGTCTTCCCGCCATTTCTCACTATATATATGTAGTCATGGCCTCCATTGGCATAGCACATCTAAACTCATATCTGCAAACTCATCACTCTCCCATGGCTTCCACCGTACCCACTCTAACCTACTCGGAGGCGGAGGCGCTTTGCGCCTCCAACTACCCCTGCCCACCCGGCTACGACGTCCCCGCCGGCTGGAGGCTGAGCACCGGAGGCGTGCCGGTCCCTCCTGTCCCTCAAGGTTTGGCGCGCCGGGCGGCCATCACGAACCACTACTACCTCGAGCTCACTCCGGAGCAGCGGATGGATTCCCGCTGGCAGCCAGACTATCGCCCAACTTGGGACGCCTTCTTCATCGAAAGGCGTGAGAAGGCGCTCGCCAGGTACGAGGAGGACCGCCCGCGTCCTTCAAACTTCAACGAGGCTGGCCGTCGGCTGTGGTGGGCCGGCCGGACTCTCAAGAGGGTCATGGACTACATCACGGCCGACGATAACCCCCGCCTGCGCTACCCTCAATTACAGTCCAGGCGACAACCCCCGTCAACGACAACATCACGGCCGTCCGACGACAGCGACGACGACGACGGCGACACCCACGAGTATTATAGGCCTAGGCAAGAGTATGACTAACCTGAGCTACATCATTGGTTAGGACAAAATGGTTTGTTGTCATTCGTCTATGTACCCAAGTTTGTTATCATTCGTCTATGTACCCAAGTTTGTTGTCATTCGTCTATGTACCAAAGTTTGTTGTTATTCGTCTATGTACCCAAGTTTGTTGTCATTTGTCTATGTGCCCAAGTTATAATGGTTTTGAAATAGTTATACAAATTTAAACACTTTTCATGTTGAAAGTTTAGTGCGATTCAAAAATCAAACGGTTTCCCCGAGCTACAGTCACACACTGGCTGCGATATCACATGCAGTGTGCGAATGAGCTCGGGAATCCGGATGATTTGTGTTGGACGCCACGAATTAATCCGGATGAAAAACAAGTTGTGTTGAAAACCTAAATATAGCTGAAACAAAACACACGGTTTCTCCTAGCTACAGCCCGACACTGATTCACGGTCGAATGTCGTTGCATTCAGTGTCGGGCATAGCTAGGGAACCCGAATGTTTTGTGTTTGAGCACAAGGTAGAATATATGAGTGAGTAACCTGGGAACAAAACAACACGGTTTCTCCTAGTTACAGCCCGACACTGATTCACGGTCGAATGTCGTTGCATTCAGTGTCGGGCATAGCTAGGGAACCCGAATGTTTTGTGTTTGGGCACAAGGTAGAATATATGAGTGAGGAACCTGGGAAACAAAACACACGGTTTCTCCTCGCTACAGCCCGACACTGATTCATGGTCAAATGTCGTTGCATTCAGTGTCGGGCATAGCTAGGGAACCCGAATGTTTTGTGTTTGAGCACAAGGTAGAATATATGAGTGAGTAACCTGGGAACAAAACAACACGGTTTCTCCTAGTTACAGCCCGACACTGATTCACGGTCGAATGTCGTTGCATTCAGTGTCGGGCATAGCTAGGGAACCCGAATGTTTTGTGTTTGGGCACAAGGTAGAATATATGAGTGAGTAACCTGGGAAACAAAACACACGGTTTCTCCTAGCTACAGCCCGACACTGATTCACGGTCGAATGTCATTGCATTCAGTGTCGGGCATAGCTAGGGAACCCGAAAGTTTTGTGTTTGAGAACAAGATAGAATGAGTGAGTAAGCTGGGTTAGAGGTGCACTATTTATAGTCGTCGTTAGGGCTGAGAACATGGCGTCGAAATATCTACATGTCGCCAAGAACGACACCCGGCGAAGATAGACGCCCGGCGAAGAATTGGCGCGGAATGAAATTTTCATTCCCGCCCACCGACGTTGCCGAGAGGAGCTCCCGGCGACGAGTCCCACCCGGCGAAGATTTGGCGCGGGATTAAATTTTTATTCCCGCCCACCAAGGTTGCCGAGAGGAGCTCCCGGCGAAGACGCACACCCGGCGAAGATTTGGCGCGGAATGAGATTTTCCTTCCCGCCCATGCCTTCGCCGAGTGCCGTCCACCGACAAACTCGGCCAAAAAGAATCTTTTTGCGCGGCGAACGAATATTTTTTCCCGCCAGTTCTTCGCCGGGTAGGACACTCGGCGAAGAAAAGCAGCGTCCAATTTTTTTTTTAACCACCTCTTCGCCGGGGAAGACACTCGGCGAAATCATCGCATCGCCTCTGCAATGTGGGACCCAACCACAGGCGCCACGTGGTCGTCCATTTCGCCGAGATCGGCTCATCGCCGAGGGTTTTATGTGGTCTTTGCCGATGGTCTTATATTCGCCGAGAGCTTTATCGACCATGTCCCGGCGAAGTTGCATTTTGCCGAGTCCTCTGGGCTGCGCCGAGTGTCGTCTACGCTGCGCCGGCGTTGGCGGTCTTCGCCGAGTCGCCCCGACATTTTGCACTCGGCGACGCCGAGGCCACTCGGCGGAGAGCGATTTTCCCGTAGTGATGCACTGGAGGTGATATTTGTTGTTTCTTCATGTGAAAGATGCTTTACGTACGTACAGCTTCTGTGTTTCCAGGGTGGGTGCACATATATTTCGTCTCAACATGCTTTACACCTGTAGTTTGTTTTAATGACTTGATAGTGTATTGGCCGCATGCATCCGACAGGAAAACAAGGTCAACTCTAGCTAGTACAAAGTCGTTGGTGACGACATGCATAATATGTCTGTAGGTGTTCCGTCTGTCGATCGGCGCGGCGTGCGGGCTGTGGTGGCCGCCGGAGAAGCTGGTGATCCAGGTGCTGGACGACTCGACGGACGCCGCAGTCAGGTCGCTGGTGGAGGCGGAGTGCCGGCGGTGGTCGAGCAAGGGCGTGCGCCTCCACTACGAGAACCGCAGCAACCGCAACGGCTACAAGGCAGGCGCCATGCGTGAGGGGCTCAAGAAGCACTACGTCAGGGACTGCGCGTTCGTGGCTGTCTTCGACGCCGACTTCCTTCGCCGCACCATGCCCATCCTCCAGGCCGACCCGGCCGTGGCCCTGGTGCAGGCGCGGTGGCGATTCATGAACGCGGACGAGTGCATCCTCACCCGGATCCAGGAGATGTCCCTGGACTACCACTTCTCCGTGGAGCAGGAGGTGGGCTCCGCCTGCCACGCCTTCTTCGGCTTCAACGGCACCGCGGGGGTGTGGCGGCTGCAGGCCCTGGCCGACGCCGGCGGGTGGAAGGACCGCACCACCGTGGAGGACATGGACCTGGCCGTCAGGGCCAGCATGAGGGGCTGGAAGTTCGTCTACGCCGACCACGTCAGGGTACGCAACGAGCTGCCCAGCAGCTTCAAGGCGTACCGCTACCAGCAGCACCGCTGGTCGTGCGGCCCCGCCAACCTGATGAGGAAGATGTTCTGGGAGATCGCCACCAGCAGGCAGGTCTCTGCCCGGAAGAAGCTTCATGTCCTCTACGGCTTCTTCTTCGTCAGGAAGGTCGTCGCGCACCTCGTCACCTTCCTCTTCTACTGCGTCGTCATCCCCACCTGTGTGCTCGTGCAGGGCGACGTCCACCTCCCCAAGTATGTCGCCATGTACGTGCCCGCCATCATCACCCTGCTCAACGCCATCTGCACCCCCAGGTCCTGGCATCTCCTCGTCTTCTGGATCCTCTTCGAGAACGTCATGTCCATGCACCGCTCCAAGGCCACCATCATCGGCCTCTTCGAGGCAAGCCAAGCAAACGAGTGGGTCGTCACCGAGAAACTCGGATCATCTTCTACAACCACCGCGACGACAACCACCATGGCCACCAAGAAGAAGAAGAACCAAAACCAGGGGGGCATCTATGCGCCCGAAATCCTCATGGGCCTCTGCCTTCTCTACTGCGCCATCTACGACATCATCTTCGGCCATGACCACTTCTACATCTACCTGCTCATGCAATCCGCCGCCGCATTCATCATCGGACTCGGCTATGTTGGCTCCCAATAATACCTACAGACTTGCACTGCATATGATCCTAGTTTGTTTGTTTGTTTGTTTGTTCCAGGACCAAATCAAACTTCGGCAGTTATTACTGTTGATATATGCATTTGCATGTACAGAAACAAAAAAATAATTGCTTCATAGCAACATAGACAGGAAGCGAATCAAGATGACATACCATCTCAAAGGATTTCCATATATATGATGTGAATGACACAACTTACAATTGTTGCAGAAGGAAGATGATAAAAGAAGAAGAAGAAAGCGACACAGTTTGTTTGTTCCAATGCCAAATCAAACATCTAGTACCTTCGACACCTACTGTTGATATATGCATGAGTCACATTCAGACACTTACATGTACAGAAACAAAAATACTACTTTCAGAGCCACACGGGGAGGAAGCAAAATCAAATATGAAAAAAAAACAATTTCTCAGCCCTCAGCAAAGGATTTCTATATATGACATGAATGGCACAACTTACAATTGTTGCAGAAGGAGGGCCATCAAAGGAAGATAAACAAAAATGAAGAAATGGGGCTATGGTTTTGGAAGTAAAACCTCCCAATCGGCTAACAATTACTCCAGTTCGCCTGCCTTGACCTCAAATTCTTCTCTGGTTGATAGTATCTTCACACGAACCATGCCTCGCTCCCACTCTGATTTCCCAACCAAAATAAGCCTGCTCGCATTTATCCTCTCTGCATGTTTAAACACCCTGCAGGCGCAGCAGTTAAAACAAACTAATCAGAGCTAGCTCCAGTAGCAAAATCCAATGCAGAAACGCCCATACAGAAACTAATGAGAGGTAATACCATTTCAGACGCTTGTCTTCTACAAGGTCTACAGATCTTCCTTTCTTCCGCAGAGAAGATGCAACAGTGGATGCTGGTCCTTCCAGCTACTCATCCAATGGGAACACAATGTCATCTGACGTGACAGATCAGGCAAAAGACCCTTTTCTTTCAGCAGCTGCCAAAATGTAAATTACATCGTTAGCGTTTATTTCTTCTCAAACGGCATGACTATTTAATAACGACTACGATCCTTTTCAACTGAATGAATTAATGTTCTCGGTATTAGACACACGATCTCTTATTCAAATAAACTATAGGCAGCTGATCTCCTATTGAACTTAATAAATTCAGCTTCTGAATTGGGGCTACCTTTTTTTAATTCACATTAGCAGGTGTTTCTCATATCTTTAATATAATATCAATCTCAATGGAACTTTTATCTTGACTAGAGACAGGAAAAGGAAACGAACAAGGGAAAAATATATCATACTTCCACTATAACAGCATCTCCAAATCCAAAGCCACAGGCTGGTACGTCTTCACTTCCAAATGTTGACAGTAGCCTATCGTACCTCCCCCCACCACAAATCGCTCTCAGTTCCCCTTTTCTATCAAAAGCCTGAAAACATGGATCAAGAGAGTTCAGCGTGGAACAAGGTCGGCAACGAGAAAAAACATGGAATGTCATATAACAACACAAGCTATGTGCTAAAGACATCAATGTTTGTACAACTGTGATCTGCTATCTGCATTATCCATCCAGCATCTAGCATAAGCACTTCACACAACGCTAGGAACAGGCATTTACAATACCTAATCAAAGGAGAAAAAACTAGAAATATGCAGCATAACCAAACACATAATTCTCAGTCATTCAAGAATTTCACATTTCAACTTCTGATTTGCAAAATTAAGGAATCATTATTTGTTGAAGATGAAAGATAAATCATCTCGTGTGAAATATATCATGTATAGTTTGATGATATAGACACTAGTCTGCTTCTTAGAAATCCTGCAAATTGTTGAATAACAAGATGCTACGACTCTACTTAAAATAAGGAGATGCATAAAACACAACCTCAAAAACAACCCCTGTGTAGTACGCGAGGCCACGGACAACAGATGCATCAAAACAGATCCAGTCAGCATATCCATATTGCTCAGCAAATGAGAAGAGCTTCTTCAAGTCAGAAACAGCTTCAACATCAGGGCCTAGCACCTCTGTATCAGAATATATAAAATCAAGATATAACATGGACAGTGACCATCTTTCTCAGAGGATTAAACATGTACTTTTCTGTTCTTTTTCAATGCAAAACATAAGGTAAAACTGCCGGGATCAACAAGAAACTGAACGCAAAGATACCGCAGCAGAGCATAACAGTATAACACCATGTCGAATGCTAAAGCAAGGAGGGAAACCTTCAAGTTTGGAGAGTGACTTGAGAGAAAGCACTTCAATGATGCCCTGTACAGCTTCAGATGACAACCCAGTTGAAATCAATTCCTTTTCAATTTCTTCTCTACTCAGCTTCCCCAACTGCATAATAGTGAATTCATGATGCAAGGTACATCCATAACACTAACATGAAGATAGCGGCAATTAACTAGAAAAAAAAATTCCACTCATAGTTGTGTACAGAGCAACACAGCAGCAATGGTGGTATGTTGGATTTTAAATCAGTAGATAGCAGGATTGGGGCTGTGTTATGACTATTCTAGTGGACATTAACATGGTTTTCGAAAATATATATACCCGAGAACAAGATTTGATCACAAACTGAGAAGAGAAAAGGCACAGGGAATTGTCCCACGTGACAATATAGTAGCTAGCAAGTTGATACTCATGCAAAGAAGGGTCAGTTGGCAGATCATTTCCTAGATCTCTACATGGGCTTGATTTCGAACTTAATGGTGTAGCTTTCCAAAGCTACAAAGCATCACACAAAGTAGGACGGGCATGGTAAAAAAAACAGAAGGTGGAACAGGGTTTGGACTTACTTTATCGACGATGACACAAACTTGAGTAAACAGGTGTTCCGGTATAGAGTACATGTTCAACACGGCCTGAAGAACCTGGGGAAAGAAGAGAGAGGATCATTAGTCAGGCAGAAGGAAAACAGAGAGTGATGGTGCTAACTAGGAGTGAAGCAAATCCTGGAGCAGAACCTTTCGGCTGGAGAGCTTGATCCCCACGTCCTGAGACGTGATCCCCACGTCCTGAGACGTGATCCCGAGACGGTCGAAGAGGAGCACGATAGCCTGGATGAGCTCAGCCTCGGCCTGGGTTTGAACAAGGAAACGTCTGTGGTGAATCATACAGAGACAAGATGCTTGACTAAGAATTGAGCATCATATTGACATGGCATGGTAGAATGAGAATGGGCAGAGGCGATACCCGGACTTTGGGGATGCCGAAGATGTCCATGTTCCACTGGTAATGCTCGCGGCGCCTTCCCCTGGTCATGCGCTCGTAGCGCCAGCATTGTCCTATGGTGAACCATTTGAGCGGGAGGGAGACTGACTTTCTAGGCACAAGAAGGATGCATTGGAGTCAATCGGTGCTGACACCTTTATATCATGTAGCCTACTAGTACCAAAGCTGGGCAGCAAAATGATGAGAATGAGCAATCATACCCTTGCTTGATGACTAGGCGTGCGAGGGAAGGCGTGATCTCTGGCCGGAGCACGACGCGTCGGCCGCCCTTGTCCTCAAAATTGTAGAGCTAAATGCAGCATATAATAGCTAGTGGAGTAAGTAAGAAGCACAGCTGAATTGTACTGTAGAAGATTTGAGGTTGTCGCAACTGAAGGAACCTGCTGCGTGATCTCCTCCCCTGCCTTGCGGATGAAGAGCGCCTCGGACTCGAGCACGGGGAAGTCCACCTCCTCGAAGGCCATGGCGCGGGACACCTCCCGGAAGCTGTCGAACAGCCAGCTCTGCAGCCGCATCTCCTCCGGCGGGAAGTCACGGGTGCCGCGCGGAGGGTTCAAGTCCACCACGCCCAAACCGTCGGAGGAGTCGCTGCCATGGGTGAGGGTCGAGGAGGATACGCAGAGGAGGCGGCGCGGCATAGCGGGGCGAAGGAGGAGAGGGCGGCGGAGGAGGAGGTGGTGGCGGAGCGACGCCGCCGCGGACGCCATTGGAGTGGGGGGAGAGTTCTGACCGAGAAGATGAGATAGAGCTAATTAACTGCTGATGGGCTGGGCATCGACGGGCCGGCCCATTCGTTCATTCACTCACTCTTTAAGGAAGGGGAAGGGAAGATAATGTCGCCGGCGGCGTGGGCGAGGAGGGCACTGCTGCTCGCCCGCAGATCCGCCCCTCCCTCCCAGGACCGCCGGTGAGTCCATCTCTAACACCGGCCGGCGGATACAAGGAAGGGTCGCATCCACATCAAGGCGCACTGACTTTCTGTGTGTTGCAGGTCCTACTCCTACTCGGTGCGGGAGAAGGAGATAGCGGGCGGAATAAGAAGAAGAAGAGGGTGGTGGCCATCGCGGTCATCAGCGTCGCCGGCGGGGTGGCCCTCAGCGGAATCAACGACCTCGCCATCTTCCATGGATGCACCAGGTCTGTCTGCACTCCTCTGCTCCCACCAACTGCACACATACAGACTTAAGTTCAGGGGCGGAGCCAGGATTTAGGCATAGGGGGGGCGAGGCACCGACGAAGCCAAACTAATGTTTGGTGTTCAGATAAGCTACTAGATTTTTTTTCTTCTTAAATAACCTCGAAGATGAAACTCAGCCGAGTCAATAGCAAACACATAAAAATTTAGAGCGGTAAACGAGTTTAGCTAGTCATGCATTATCTTACTATCAGGATTTTATGTACAGATCATAGATTAAAAAAGTGGTAGATTTTCTGCTATTCTTGTACTGGGCTTGACTGATAAATCATTGCTGATCTGAGCAACTAGGTCTTACAGTTTGCACATGGGTACTCAAAGAAAAGTACAGTATAGCAGCGTTACCTCTAGACTTAATATAACTATTTGATGAGTAAGACTTCGGAGAACGAGGATGGTGCGGCACCACGGCAGTTGGCATGACCGCATGCTCCATACTTGAACAAAGAAGCTATAGGAGCACGGCATCACTAGAATCCATGGTAAGCGACGGCGGGCTCCATGGCAGATCGACTGGAGAAGATCAGATCGATCTTTATCATCTTTTAGGGTAAATAGACGATTGGATCTTGTATGGGCCGGAGAAGATAGGCTTGACCTTTCCCACGAAAAGAAAGAGGAACTCAGGGGAATAAATCATGCTTGGTGGGCTTCGCTACGTTGCACGTCAATTATCATGTAATAGTACCCTGACTGCTACAAATACGTATGCTGCTCATTAGGGGGGGCGAGCCAATAGGGGGGGTCGGACCCCTGCTAGCACCCCCCTGTCTCCGCCCCTGCTTAAGTTAAGCTGCTTGCTTACCCATGATACAGTACAAATCTGTATGGGCTAGGTATAATCAACCTCCAACTGCATAGTACAGCGCTGAAAATTCGATGGCTTTGGCAGAGTTGGATGGGCCCTACTAAGCCATGGGCAGGGTTGCCTCTCCCTGTTGACACTGAGGTTCAGAATTTATTTTTTGCCTCAGTTCAGAATTTATTTTTTGCCTCAGTTCAGCTTCTGGCATACACCTTGGCTGCAGCCGCGGCCGTTCAAAGACAATGGTGGTTCCATCAAGTGTCGATTAGATCCAAAAACGCAGCTCGATCGCTGAATGCTGTCATCACTTTGGTCTGCTGGTCTATCTGGAAAGAGCGGAACGCCCGCACCTTCAACAACATCTGTTCATCGGCTCCTGGTGTTTTTAGCAAGTTGGTCGATGAGGCAGCTACATGGCACCAAGCTGGCAGAAGCAGGGTTGGAAACCTGGGACAAAGACCACGCGAGCCGGACTAGAGCTGATAGTTCTTTTTCTCGAGCCAGAGCAAAGCTCTTTTTCTTTTGTTACGTAACCTGCTGTTTATAATGCTGGTCGGCCTGTAAGTTTACATCTGTAAGACACCTATTCTTTATTCTTCTAATCAAAAGAATGCAGCGCTGCTGCTTTCGTAAAAAATAAATACAGTACAAACCTAGCTAATGTAGAGAGACTCATTGTGCAAATTCTGCACTTAGCGTTTATCTTCATGACCTTTGCTTATATATGGGTATTCTTCTAAATACATGTCCTACATCTCTAGTATATGTTCATGTGACAACTCCTAAATCCATGTCTTTGCTATCAGATACGCATACTTCACATGGAGGAGTACCCGATTTATTTTACTTTCTTTTTCTTTAATTCTATATTTACCATAGGTCACCAGACTCTGCTACCTCAATACTAGTGTCTAGTAGTAGCAATGTCCTCCTCCATGCATACCTCTGGACATTCTCTTCCGTTGTGGATACCTACATGCAGTTGGGGAAATCTGCACAACCACAGTATGCTTTACATATCCCCTCTGTGACTGATTCCTACAAGTAAGTGTGAATGCTGCATGCATCCAGGAAGGCGATCGAGACGGCTACGGAGAACCGAGAGGTCGTAGAAGCCATCGGGGTGCCCATACTCAGAGGACCGTGGTACGACGCTTCTGTTGTTCTGGGCCATCGCCGCCGATCCGTGTCATGCACGTTCCCCGTCACCGGGCCACAGGGGTCGGGGCTGTTTCAGATCGAGGCCGTCCGGAATGGAGGTTAGTTACTACTGCTTGTTAGCCTCACACTCTACCTCCTCTGTCCGTTTTACTAGGTTTTCTTCTGTACTTTCTATATATATGTTGTCAAGCCCCTGATGTGTCTGAACTCTCAAGTAAATTATTGATGTGCAGGGGATGGCGTGCTTTCGTTCCTTCGCCACCAGGACTGGGAGATCCGTGCCATGGATGCTCAGCTGGAAGTAGCTTCAGATAATGACGACGAACCGAAAAAGGTGGCGGTGAATCTGGTGAGCAGCGAAGATCAGAGTAGTGGCAGGGAGTGTGAAGCGGAGAGTTAAACTGCCAGGCTCACATCACTTGGGAAAGAAGGAACAGTTTTCTGGTGGCAATAATTAATTAAGCATGAATTGTGTGTGATGCAACGTGCTATTTTATAAAATAGCTCACTCATATGAGATTTGGCTTTCTCAATTCATTGATGACGTGGCGTATTTGCTAGAAAATCAAGCGAAGCAGGGTAGTAGTAGAAAGGATCTTCATTCGCTAAGTGTCCAGTTAAGTAATTAAAGCTGGTAGTACTCAAGAAAGAGTTAAGCTTTAAATACACGTCAACTCGAGCTGCTAAGTGCAAAACATATCCCACCTGTCAGTCATTGGTCCAGCCGCCTTCCAGCTCCCGCGAAGCAGAGCAAAACAGAGAGAGCACAGAGGCGGTGGTTGCGATGCAGAGCTACCAAACCATGGCGAAATTAAGTGTGCGTGATGGAGCAGATCCGCGTATCCCCTGGCCTGGGGCGGCGTCGCACCGAGCATCGTTCATGGTGCCGTTCCGTGGGCGTGGCCCATGTCCGTGTACGAGGTCGCCGACCATGCACGATGGAGATGGTGTCCATCGAGAAGACGTACGGTCTGCCTCGTGCTGCCGCTGGATGTCATGGCTCTCGTTCGATGCGCAGGGGAAATGCAGCGGCACGAGGTGGCAGCACAAAGAAGGGCCCGCGACGGTGCGGCGACGGTGCAGAGGAAGGAGGAGGGTGTGGTGGCGAGGCGCGCCTTGCCGTGGAGTTGAGTGGTCGTCAGTGTGTAGTCTGGGCGCCGATGCGGGCCACGGCCGGCGCGCCGTCTCCGTCCGGTGCTAGGTGGTGGTGGTGCGTGCTGCCTGTAAGGCTCGGCCTCCCAGCTTCTGATAGCCCCGGTCTTGGCCGGTGTGGTGATCTGTGATGGTTGGAGGTTCCGGCGCATTAGCAGGAGGTGGAATATCTTGTGCAGTCGCTCTTCCGCACCGGACACATTGGCAGATCACCATACCGAATATTTTGGACATTTCTGGCCATTTTCGTGGGCTATAGTCCATGGTTTTCGTGTCACGGGGCATTTCTAGCCGTTTTCATGGGCTATAGTCCATGGTTTTCGTGTCCCCGCAAGATTTTGGGAGCCCGTGACCCCCGGCGATGCACGAGCGGCCTCGTCAACACTCGCGATTTCAGGCATTTCTGACAGTTTTCGTGACCCCGTCAACACTCTTCGCTGATTCTGTTTTCGTATTCGTTTTCGACGTTTCCGATGTTGTTTAGCTTTGAGTTCAGAAAAGCTGAACCGGTATACACATACATCATTTTGCGCAACTTTCATGTCTCTCTTGAGGCCGCAGAGCTTAAGAAACATGATAATAGCTCGCTGGAATCCATTATTTAATTTTATACTAAACATGATAATAGCCCCAGCCGCCCCCACCCCCACCAGCTCATCGCCACTCCCCCACCCCCGCCGCCACCCTACCTAGTTCCGGGGCGGTGGCCCCAGACCAGGTCCTTGGGGGCAACAAGCTGGCGCCTCCCCGTCTCGCCTCCTTCAGGGCCATGGTCGCTGATTTCCTCCACCGCTGGAACGCCATACTCGCCGACCAGGAGAGGAAGCCTAGCACCAAGCCCCTTCCCGTCACGGAGCCCGAGGAGGGCCTTCTCCCAGCGGCGGAATCCGAGGAGCCTGAACCTGAGCCCGAGCCCGAGCCGCTTATTGTTTGAATAATAGAATACAAAACACTATAGATTTGGATTACACTTAACATAATAGAATACAAAACACTACATTATTGTTTGAATTTGATTTCTCGGTTGCAATATATAGGTTCATTATTCCAGAAAGTACATGATGAAGGGGAGTTGGTTCCAGAAAATCGATAATCTTAATAGACCTGTAATCTTAAATACCCTCTGTATATGCCTTGAACCCCCATCTCTAATGGGCACTCTTTATTTGTCGTTTTTACAGAAAGTACATGATGAAGGGGAGTTGGTTCTTTGGAGATTAATATCCAAATGTGTGGCGGAGTACACACCATGTTCCTCAGAAGTGTCTTGTTTCAGTATCGCTGAGAGGACTAAGGTGCTAGAAGAACGCCTCGGAAAGTCAAGTCAAGCCATTAAAGCAACTAACCAGAGGGGATGAATTCTTGGTGATGGATCTGAATCCTGCATTATCATTAGTTCATTACTCTTTCTCCCATTTGGGAAAATCAGAGTAGAGGCCTTGTTGGAAAGCTGGCCTTTAGTTGTTACTGTTCTTCTGATCCAAATATTTTGACGTGTTAGTCCTTTCTAAGGTGTGGCTTTTGGTGGCAAACCTCCATTAACACGAATTCGACTTTTGTTCTGCTCAAGCTCAAATGGGTTGCTTTCTTGGGCAATTGCTGTGATTGTCTTATGTCTTTGTGTCTGAACTTGGATCTATTTTTTCTGAGAGGTTGACAATTTTTTTCCTTTGGAGAGACCACTCACCAACCTGTCGGCTCTGGTAGTGAAGATGATTAGGAGCTACTGGTGGTAGTGCCCCACAAAACCATCTACTATAGATTTCGATTACACTTAACATAATAGAATACAAAACACTACATTATTGTTTGAATTTGATTTCTCCGTTGCAATATATAGGTTCATTATTCCAGGTAGAAAATCTAATTAATTTCTCTTGTGATACATCTTTTTCTAACTAAGTATTTTTATCATATCAAGTGTCTCTAGATGTAAGAAATAATGGAGAGGAAAATTTACATGCATAATCATATCATTTAGCGCACAAATGGATATGATATTGTGTATATGTATCATACGATCGATTTTAATATCATTAAATATTTTCACAAAGAGTTCTGAGGCATAGTGTTTGATAAATATGTTCCTAAATGTTTCTAGAGTGCATGGTGGTCTATCTTGCATTTAGTAAGTAAATAGGGAACTTTAGAGTGTATGTTTGCCTATTATAGGTCTTGGTAAACAAAATGTTCTGGAGTCTTGGAGGTATCTATGAGATTTTTCTTGAGTCTTTGGTATTCTCGGTTATTATTTTTCTCATGGTCAAACATGCATTTCATGTCATGTAGGTTAAACAATCAAAACGGTGGTGAATGTGTGCCCTAAAGTATTGAAATGGTGTCATGCATGCTCTGTAATTTTGTGTGAAAGAGTGTTGCTCATAGAAAGAAAATTGGAGCATAGTTTATGATTGTAGTACTATGCATATGTTTTTTCCTTCGTTTAGTATTTCTTTAAGTTTCAAGGTGACATTTTTAGTAAAATACGTACCCCGGAGGCAAGCCTCAGACACATACTAGACACGACCTCTTTTGTCCAGTGTCACGCACAATGGAAAGGATCAAAGCACACCTAAACCTTTGCCAAGTATCACACCTGGTAAAGTCCACTCATAAAACAAGTTCATTGACCAGTTTATCACATTTTGAGACTTTAGGACCAAATAATAAGAACACAGTGATCAATGGTGTGTTTCCATCCCCATAATATGACCTCATGCCCAAAAACATCTGACAATTTTTAGGATTTTATGTAATTTTTTCGTGTGAAAACAGCAATAGAAAATGGTAAATTTATATTGTTACTAAAAACATTGTCAAATTATTACAGAATTTGGTTCGATTACTTTATGGTTGGAGTCCAAAGCGCTTTAAGTTCTGACAAGTTTTAATTATTATTTGAATTTTCCTATAAAAGAACTAAAAATGATAAAAGAATATTTTTACGTAAAATGGTGATTAATTCACTTCTTCGTTATGAATGTTAAAGGTAGAACTAGATAAAAGACCAACTTAAAAATTGGTGGTTCCCATTATAATTTATACCTAACCGCATATGCAAAAATAAAAACAACACATGGCCACGTGCCTTGATAAAACAGGTAAACACTAACACGTTCAAAGTTGCCGAGTGTTTTCTCTGACACTTGGATCAGGGGTGAGAGGATTGCCGAGTGTCTTATAAAATACACTCGACAAAAACTGCGGCACTAGGCAAAATATCGATTTCGGTAGTGGCGGTTGGATGGGTTGCCCCAACACAACCTTGCAAACAGGCTCGACCGACCCTCCAAAATAACATGTTAGATATTGATGTTAATTGCTGTTTTCTCGAAATTTCTGGTTGGCACATATAATGTGTGCTTTATTTTTTTAGTCAAACAATAGTTTGTTATTTTTTTGTCAAATAATAGTTCTGATGTTCTTTTAATAAGTTTTTTTGAGTTATCTAGCATTTGCATAATATTCTTATGCCAGGAGATGTAAGGTATGCAAAGGCATTTCTGTTGCTCTTATCCGTGCATTTGTGTGGGTCTCTGTCGGTTAGCCTGAGCACCTTAAACATAGTTTGCAATGAAATGCACTTTCTACACGGCACTAATAATTAATAAAAATTGAATATATGAAGACAAAATCAATTTCTGAAATTAGAGGAATTAGATTAATACATGCTCAAGTACGCATCTGAGAAAATTTTGGGTCAAGTCGCATCGCTTGCTTTAGTCGTTTTTCCTCTTGACCTGCACTGCAGCGCACTATTCGATTTTATTTTCTCAAACTGCACTACTAGCAAAGCTTCTTTTTGTGTGCTGCGTGAAAATATGTTACTAATTAGTATAATTTTATGTTACACTTAACTCACAACTGAATACATAACACTAGCTAATATATTAATATAATTTGAATTTTTCTTTGCAATTTTTAATTTATTATTTTTGGAAAATTTATAAATAGATTCCCTTTTGTACATCGTCTTGAAACCTATTTTTTCATTAACTCAAGTGTCTCTAGATGTGAGAAATAATTGTGTCGACATCTTTGCCAAGTGTTTCCTGTTGCACACTGGGCAAAGCGACCACTTTGCCGGGTTGAGAGGATTGCCGAGTGTCTACTCGCAAACATTGTGGCACTAAGAAAAAACGTCGATTTCGGTAGTGGCGGGCGGACAGGCGATCTCTACCTACAAGATCGTCTGGTCCTCCAAAACAACAAATTATTAACATTGGACAAAGCCAAATATGTGAATAAATAAAACATCAACTAATCCATATATTCGGTATTATTTATTACCATTGTCTCGAAATCTTAGATTGACACATATAATGAGTGCACGTTGACACAAATGGTGATACTGTGAACCGTCAGTCTTTCTTAAGCAAGTGCATATCGTTGGTGTGATTTAGTTGGTGACGTTCACCTGGGCGCATAAAAAAGCGCCCTGATAAAAAGACCGTGTCATAATGCAAACTGCTGCAACACTAATTATTCGATCTAACACTAGTTGTGCACGTGTGTGTTGGTTGATTGGTGGTGATCAACGTACGTACGGAGATCAATGCAGGCAAATTCGGAGAAGCTTCATTTTCGCAGCCGTGAATGCATTCTCGAGTGTTCCACCGCGCGCGGTTGCGCCACAAGTTGGATCGATCGACCGGGGGCCGGGCCGGCGGCGATCGGAATATTGATTCCATGCCATCTCTCGATCGGCTAGCAGCTGCAGGTATATATGTAGCAGCCGTAAGTGCATTGCATGAATGAATATGAAGCTTCCAGGATCCATCCATTGAGTACGTGTACGTGACTAGCTTTCCTAGCTGGTCATCTAGTCTATCTAGCTAGTCGTTAAACATACTCAATCCGTTCCAATTTAATTGACTTGTTATCCACCACACGTGGATGTATTTAGACATGTTACATATATAGATATATCCACATTTGATATATAGCAAGTCAATTAAATTGGAACGGAGGGAGTATATGCCAATCAACAACGGGTCGCGCTAAGAAAGAGTACCGATCGAGATCGATTATATGATGATGTTGGTCGAGATTATGCATATTTTTATCATACGAATAATTAAGCATCGATCGACCGAAAATGCAACCACTGCGCTTGAGATTGAGAATGACACACTGCGATTGAAACCCAAATCGATTGGATTATTGACTTCAAATCGTTCGATCATCGATCGTACATATATGTCCTCATAACGCTCTCGACAGATTATGGATGAGCGCCGGGCTAGGCAGCGGCATGCCGCATGCCTGATGCACATCACGGAACGCGGATTTCGCCGAGTCAATAGCGCGCGCTGCTGCTATCTCTGTCGTGGATTTCTCGTGTGGATCTGAGCCACTTTGTTGACCAGAAGCCCACCTCTCCCGTATATGCAGGGATGTCAGGTATGCTATTTGTTTTCTAGTTCTGTATATGCGAAAGATTCGGCCGTACGTCCGACAGACATTCCCAGTTTCTCTCTCCGTAGCAAGTGGATGCCCTCTGCAGTCGTCCTTTCACGCATCAACTCTGGCAGAAAACTTGTTTACACGATTGACACTGATCATAATGCAGGTTGCTAATCACTAGTGACTGACGGCTTGGTTGTCTATTCATTAGCTGGCAGATCCACTAGTACAGCTTCATACCTTGACGGCCATTTGAACTGCCTGCGCGGGAGGCCATGTGTGAGTGGAAGAGAATCATGCTGTGGACCCCTTGTAAAATGTCCTGCTTCTTTTTGCTCCTGTGCATCTCTGGAGGTTCTATTTCTTACTCACTCCGTTCCAATTAATAAGGCTTATATTTTTTTGAAAAACTCAAGCTAAGTAAATTTTGATCAAACATTTTGAAGAAATTGTCAACAACTATAATATTATATGGATATCATGTGAAAATATATTTCATGGTGCATCTAACCATGTTATTTTGTATTGTACATGTTCATATTTTTTTCAAAAAACTTGGTCAAACTTCGTAGGACGAAGAAGTTTCATAGGCTATAGGTTTAGGACGTTCAATTGTTTCAGTGGAACATGTCTTTACTTTAGCTATACGATTTATTTGCAGTTTTGTTTTAATTTCAAAAACAATTTACTGTTCCCCTATCACTGTAATTTGAAAACATTAACCAATATAAAACTTGCATAGATAACCTGGCATCCCGACGGCGCTTCCATAGATATCCATAACTGATACCATGGGTAAACGGTGAATTTTGACCAGCTATTCTCGAAAAGAGATGGTTTGAATTTGACGAAGATAACCGCGTCTAGCAGGATGGGATCTTGTGTAGGAACTTCACAAAACCATCAAGATATCCTCTACTCTCAAACAACACCAAAGTTCCGCTTCCAAAAGAACTAAAACGGTGTCGAAGATATCCTCAACCGGATCTATGGGTATCCACATACATAACCATGACATATATTACGCGGCGAGGATATCCACCATGGGTATTATGGATAACCGGATATATCATCAACGCATATCGACGTCACTAGTGTAAAAACAACTAAGAGCAAGTTGAAGATATCCCCAACCGAATCTATGGATACCATGTGCTTCCCGACAACGCTCCCATAGATATCCACAAGTGAGACCATGGGTAACCGGTGAATTTTGACCGGCTATTCTCGGAAAGAGATGGTTTGAATTTGACGAAAATATCCGCCACCAATACTATTGATAACCGGTGAATGTAGGATCGGATCTTGTGTAGTATCTTCACAAAAACATGAAGAGACCCAAATGTAAGAACGTAGGGATCGCGGTGGTGCTTCAAAGATATCCACTACCCTCAAAGAACACCAAAGTTCCGCTTCAAAAGGAACTACACGGTGTCGAAGATATCCTAACCGGATCTATGGGTATCCGCAGACATCACCATGTCATATATTACGCGGCGAGGATATCCACCACGGGTACTATGGATAACTGAAAATATCATCAACGCATATCGACGTTGCTAGTGTAAAAAATAAATAAGAGCATGCTGAAGATATCCTCAACCGAATATATGGATAACCTGGCATCCCGGCAGCGCTTCCATAGATATCCACAAGTGAGACCATGGGCAACCGGTGAATTTTGATCGGGTATTCCCGGGAAGAGATGGTTTGAATTTGACGAAGATATCTACCACCAGTACTTTGATAACCGGTGAATGTAGGGTTGGAACTTGTGTAGGATCGTCACAAAAACATCAAGAGACCCAAATGTAAGAACGTGGGGATCCTGGTGGAGCTTCGAAGATATCCTCTACCCTCAAAGAACACCAAAATTTCGATTCAAAAGGAACTAAAACGGTGCTGAAGATATCCTCAACCGGATCTATGGGTATCTGCTGACATAACCATGCCATATATTACTCGGCGAGGATATCCACCATGGGTACTATGGATAACCGAATATATCATCAACGCATATCGACGTTGCTAGTGTAAAAAAATTACTAAGAGCATGTTGAAGATATCCTCAACCGAATATATGGATAACCTGGCATCCCGGCGGCGCTTCCATAGATATCCACAAGTGAGACCATGGGCAACCGGTGAATTTTGACCGGCTATTCCCGGAAAGAGATGGTTTGAATTTGACGAAGATATCCGCCACCAATACTATTGATAACCGGTAAATGTAGGATCGGATCTTGAGTAGTATCTTCACAAAAACATGAAGAGACCCAAATGTAAGAACGTGGGGATCGCGGTGGTGCTTCAAAGATATCCACTACCCTCAAACAACACCAAAGTTCCGCTTCAAAGGGAACTACATGGTGTCGAAGATATCCTAACCGGATATATGGGTATCCGCAGACATTACCATGTCATATATTACGCGGCGAGGATATCCACCACGGGTACTATGGGTAACTGAAAATATCATCAAGACATATCGACGTTGCTAGTGTAAAAAAATAACTAAGAGCATCCTGAAGATATCCTCAACCGAATATATGGATAACCTGGCATCCCGGCAGCGCTTCCATAGATATCCACAAGTGAGACCATGGTGTCGAAGATATCCTAACCGGATATATGGGTATCCGCAGACATTACCATGTCATATATTACGCGGCGAGGATATCCACCACGGGTACTATGGGTAACTGAAAATATCATCAACGCATATCGACGTTGCTAGTGTAAAAAAATAACTAAGAGCATCCTGAAGATATCCTCAACCGAAGATATGGATAACCTGGCATCTCGGCAGCGCTTCCATAGATATCCACAAGTGAAACCATGGGCAACCGGTGAATTTTGACCGGGTATTCCCGGGAAGAGATGGTTTGAATTTGACGAAGATATCTACCACCAGTACTATTGATAACCGGTGAATGTAGGGTTGGAACTTGTGTAGGATCGTCACAAAAACATCAAGAGACCCAAATGTATGAACGTGGGGATCCTGGTGGAGCTTCAAAGATATCCTCTACCCTCAAAGAACACCAAAATTTCGCTTCAAAAGGAACTAAAACGGTGCTGAAGATATCCACAACCAGATCTATTGGTATCTGGTGGCTCTAAGTTGACGAGGGAATATTTCCCCGGCAACAGTGCCAGAAACAATGCTTGTACGTCACACGTCAGTTGGGAACCCCAAGAGGAAGGTATGATGAGTGTAGCAGCAAGTTTTCTCTCAGTATGAAACCAAGGTTTAATCGAACCAGTAGGAAAACGAGGTTGCTTCGAAGGTGTTGGTGAAGGAGTGTAGTGCGGCGCAACACCAGGGATTCCGGTGCCAACGTGGAACCTGCACAACACAACCAAATTACTTTGCCCCAACTTAACAGTGAGGTTGTCAATCTCACCGGCTTGCTGAAAACAAAGGGTTAAACGTATCGAATGGAAGATGATGTTTGTTTGCATAAAACAGTAGAGAACAATGATTGCAGTAGATTGTATTTCAGATGTAAAAGAATGGACCGGGGTCCACAGTTCACTAGTGGTGTCTCTCCAATAAGATAACTAACATGCTGGGTAAACAAATTACAGCTGGGCAATTGACAATTGATAAGTGCATATAACATGCATGTGTGAGCTGTGGTGTCTACTATGAGATTCATTTGGGCATTACGACAAAGTACATAGACCGCTATCCAGCATGCATCTATGCCTAAATAGTCCACTTTCCGGTTAACATCCGTACCCCTTCCAGTATTAAGTTGCAAGCAACAGACAATTGCATTAAGTAATATGCGTAATGTAAACAATACATTCATACTTGAATAAAGCATTGCTGTTTTACCCCTAGTGGCAACAACACATCTACAACCTTAGAACTTGCTGTCACTATCCCAGGTTAAATAGAGGTTGAACCCAACTATCATGCATAAATACCCCCTCTTGGAGTTACAAGTATTCACTTGGCCAAGGCTTCAACAAGTAACGGAGAGCATGCAAGATCACAAATGACATAGACATGATAATATAATATTCAGCTCCACATAGGTATCAATATAAGTCAGATCCCAGCAAACACAACACGTAGCATTACAATAAGATGATCTTGATCATGATAGGCAGCTCACAAGATCTAAACATGATGGCACAAGTGGAGAAGACAACCATCTAGCTACTGCTATGGACCCATAGTCCAAGGATGAACTACTCACGCATCACTCCGGACGCGGGCATGGCGATGTAGAGCCCTCCGGTGATGATTCCCCTCTCCGGCAGGGTGCCGGGAAGAGCTTCAGAACCCCCCGAGTTAGGGTTGACGACGGCGGCGGCAGCAAATATGTTCTGGATGAAAGGCTCGGTATTTTAGGGTTTTCTCGTCTCGGGGAATAAATAGGCGAAGGGGCGATGTCGGCGGACCCCCGAGGGGCCCAAACCACAGGCAGGCGCGGCTGGGCCCACTGCCGCGCCGCCAGGTGGTTTGGCCACCTCGTGGCTCTCCTTCGTCTCTCCTTCGGACTCCGTGTACGTGCTGGAAAAATAGGGACTTGGCTTTTTGTTTCGTGCAATTCCGAGAATATTTCCAGAAGTAACTTTCTGAAACCAAAAACAGCAGAAAACAGGGAACTGGCACTGTGGCATCTTGTTAATAGGTTAGTCCCAGAAAATGCATAAAAGTGATATGAAGTGTATAAAAAAAATGTAGCAAATGGTATAATATAAGCATGGAACAGCAGAAATTATGGATACGTTGGAGACGTATCAGTATCCGCTGACATAACCATGCCATATATTACTCGGCGAGGATATCCACCATGGGTACTATGGATAACCGAATATATCATCAACGCATATCGATGTTGCTAGTGTAAAAAAATAACTAAGAGCATGTTGAAGATATCCTCAACCGAATATATGGATAACCTGGCATCCCGGCGACGCTTCCATAGATATCCACAAGTGAGACCATGGGCAACCGGTGAATTTTGACCGGCTATTCCCGGAAAGAAATGGTTTGAATTTGACGAAGATATCCACCACCAATACTATTGATAACCGGTGAATGTAGGATCGGATCTTGAGTAGTATCTTCACAAAAACATGAAGAGACCCAAATGTAAGAACGTGGGGATCACGGTGGTGCTTCAAAGAACACCAAAGTTCCGCTTCAAAAGGAACTACACGGTGTCGAAGATATCCTAACCGGATCTATGGGTATCCGCGGACATTACCATGTCATATATTACGTGGCGAGGATATTCACCACGAGTATTATGGATAACTGAAAATATCATCAACGCATATCGACGTTGCTAGTGTAAAAAAAATAGAACTAAGAGCATGTTGAAGATATCCTCAACCGAATATATGGATAACCTGGCATGCCGGCAGCGCTTCCATAGATATCCACAAGTGAGACCATGGACAACCGGTGAATTTTGACCGAGTATTCCCGGGAAGAGATGGTTTGAATTTGACGAAGATATCTACCACCAGTACTATTGATAACCGGTGAATGTAGGGTTGGAACTTGTGTAGGATCATCACAAAAACATCAAGAGACCCAAATGTAAGAACGTGGGGATCCTGGTGGAGCTTCAAAGATATCCTCTACCCTCAAAGAACACCAAAATTTCGCTTCAAAAGGAACTAAAACGGTGCCGAAGATATCCACAACCAGATCTATTGGTATCCGCTGACATAACCATGCCATATATTACTCGGCGAGGATATCCACCATGGGTACTTTGGATAACCGAATATATCATCAACGCATATCGATGTATCGTATTGGATATCTCATCACATATATGTGAGCCATACGAATATCTTCATTAACTTTCACCAGATAGCCATCATAGACACCTTCAACAATTTGCGGGTATCGTATTGGATATCTTCATTGCCGGTCGGATGGCCATGACCTCGATTCTAGATATCTTCAACATGGGCCGGTAAGCCATCAATACTAGAAGGTACCCAGAGTTTTCGTTAGGATATCTGAGCGGTCCATGTTAGACATCATCCGTCTTGGAATCTAGATATCTTCATTGACTTTCACATGATAGCCATTATTTCGAAAATAGATACCTTCAACAATTTGCGGGTATACGCGCCGGATATCCATGTAACCGCTTGTCGATGTATTCATCACTTATCGTTCAGACATTGGATATCTTCATCGATGATCGAATAGCCATGGCCTCGGTACAAGATATCTTCAGTGATGTCTTGCTAGCCATATCCGGATGTCTATGCTACCGATCGTCGATATCTTCATCACATATATGTGAACCATTTAGATGTCTTCATTAACTTTCACCGGATAGCCAATATGTCCTTCATATATACCTTCAACAATTGGCGGGTATTCCACACCGGTTATCCGTGAAACCGCTTGTCGATATATTCGTCGCTTATCCTTGAAACATTGGATATCTTCAACTCTAATCGGATGGCCATGACATCGATTCTAGATGTCTTAAACATTCGTCGGTTAGCCATCAATACAGTAAGGTACCCATGAGTTTCCCTTAGGATAACCGAGCGGTCTTCCGCTTGGTCGCATAGGCAACCGATGTTGCTATCTTCAACATGGGTCGGTTATCCATCAATACTAGGAGGTACCCATGAGTTTCCGTTGGGATAACCGAGCAGTATGAGCTCGCGTGTGATAACCATAACTTCGACATATCTTCAGTGATGTATTGGTTAGCCTTCTATCAGTGTGTGTGTGCAAGGGGCATAGCTTGATGTTGTCATGGCCTGAAACCTATCAAAACCTATCAGTGTTATGTAGTGCATTGCAAATTAAGACATTATATTTGTTTAATTTCTCTATATCTCGCTGATGTGATGTAATGGTGTTATGCACTCAGCATGCGGTTCTTAATGGCATTGCCATACCGGTTGTCTGGATCATGAGCATCTTAATTGTGTATCTGTTTGTAAATATTAACATTGTCTTGACTTCTTTCTGATGGGTTGGATACGTCTAAATTGTAAAATGTGCTGCCATAATGTGATGCTCTGATCCGTTTCTATTTGTAGATATCGAATACATATTGTGAATCTAGATGCTTTGTCCCAAATAACTTGAATATAGAAAAGTTTCTTATGAATCATTCAGAACTGAGATAATATAACACAACTTCTAAATACATAAATTATCGATTGCATCAAGTTATGCATTCCGAATAACTTGCTAAAACAGGGACGAAGCTGTGATACGATGATAGCTGATCACAACGTGTGATTTACAACATCGTGAGGACAAGTTGTACTTTTCGCAACAACCCAAATGCCACGTGTATATACATGGTGCTGATAAAGACAATGAGCTGATAAAACACACTGGGATCCGTCCTTGCTGAATCACTTTGGCACTACTTGCAGTTGTTGCGCTTATGCCCAACAAGGCCACAATTTGAACAGGTTGGCTGTCTCCTAGCCTGCTTGGTCATCTTACCTAGCGTAGGGCACCCCGATGAGAAATGGCCCCATGATTTACAGACAGAGCAGAAGCGAGTTCTTGGAACGCTAAGCTCATGTCCAGGTTTTGACCTTGCACAAGTTGGGCGTCCCATACCCTTCTTTCTGGGAGGAGGTACCATGTCGGCATTTAAACACCTGTTGTTTTTGCCTGACCCCATAGTTGGGTTAGGAATCCTACAAGTTCTCTCCATCTCAGCAGTGTGAGCCCTCTCCTCCAATCCAAGACCATCCTTCTCTTTACTTGTCTCTGTTAACACCGGCATGGCATTCAACATGCTGCTCATTGCTACCTCGTAAGACTCAGGGTTTGAATCTCCTAAATGTACCATCTCGATGGCAGTCCTGTATTGAGCTGTGTGGCGGAAACTTGTGGACTTCATCGCCGGACTCTCTTTTTGGTACATCCGGAGGTGTTCAGGCAGTACAATGCACGCGTCTCTCGTCCATCTCTTCATGATGTGTCTATCTGGAATTTGCCGGAGGTTCATATGCAGCATTACCTGCATTGGAGTAGTGAATAATTCAGAATCAACCAGCAAACAAAAAAAGATGGTGGGTCCATTTTATACGCATGCAAAATCGAAACGACCAGACTGATCACGATCATGCATAATTCGAAATATAAGACAAATTTCCCTAATCACACATATGGTTCAGTACCGTGCCTAATTTTACAACACTTCTATCTGCATCAAGTATGATCGTGATATTATAACCTCATACTGTACATTTATAGTGAAGAAATAATAGAACTTTCCACTGTATATAGTATGTTTCCGCTGGCATCCAACTCTCAGAAGACCCAAACATCAATCAAAAATCCCTACGTCTCCAGGTTATCTTTGGTTTTAATTTATTCTCAGCATAATGAAAATGTTCAAAAATCTTAAATAGATCTAGTAACTTGTAGGTTGCAAGAATCTGCATATGAATGGACTAACTAGCTGTACCGTTGTATCAAATACGAGTATGATATTTGTGTAAAGCCTACATGTTTATGAGAGATTCACGTGAGAATGCAAATATGAGATTACCCGGATAGCGTGGCAGCATAGCATTCCCATATGCTCGTACATCCTGCACTCGCAATGGAAAGTCTCTCCTTGCTTCTCAACTCGTACTTCATAAGATATCCGAGACCACCTTTCCCTGTTCTCCGCATCCACGTGTGTCACAATGTATAGAGACCCACCTATAATTGTTTGCGCAGTGTATGAAGCTGATTGGAACAAAGCTACCCCAAAAAGATCATACATTGCTGCTGTGTATACTTTGCTGGCATGCTTCTCGATTAGACCTCCGCTACTTAGCAATACCCGGCCCTGCGAACAAAAAACAATCCAAGTAAGATGTGTGAACGCACTCATCATTTAACTATAATAACATTTCGAATAATCTGGGTCTGGAGAAGCATGTATTAGCATGCCACTCTGCATCGTTTCTCCTGGAAGTTCTCTGCTGAATCCCTGTCAAACTGTAGCTTCTGATAATGCCTGACAAACATGTTCATGGAAGAACCAGGGGGTACAAAGTATTTTAACATGTTGTTAGCACTCTCGGATCTTTGGGTGCTTGTCATCCTGGCACAGAATATCCCAGCAAAATATGGCTTTGCCCACTTATTGCGTATGTCATATATCTGGGTCAGAAATGGATGGCCATGTAGACCATATTCATCAATCATCTGAGCCCAAGCTGACTCAAACTCCTCCACCGTAAGCATGTACTCACAAATCTTGTGGAACTCGTCTCGAAACCCTTCATTTCTTGTCAACAATGTGCCCAAGCATTCATTTGCTTTGCGTAAGACGTGCCACTTGCACCACCTGTGGGCTGTATCTGGAAGAACATCAATAATAGCAAGTTCCATCGCCCTGCATTGATCTGACAAAACAAACAAAACTGAAGTTAATACTCATGTTGCGAGCGATTCCCATAACACTTTTCTCTGTACAAAAGGCAGACATGAATTTAGTGATATACCTGTCAATATGGTTTCAGGAGCTTTTCCACCCATGAGGTTAACAAATTCATTGAAGACCCAGCGAAAAGTTTCTTCAGTTTCATTGGTCATCAGGACACCTCCAAGAATAATACTTTGAAAATGGTTATTCACACCTACAAACAGACCAAATGGCATTTCGTACTGGTTCGTACGGTAGGTAGTGTCAAAGGTAATAGCATCTCCAAAGCTCTTGTACTGCATACGGCTCTTCCCATTTGTCCACATCAGGGCCCTGATATTGCCTTGGCTGTCACACAAAAACGCTGTCAACAAAATTGGGATCTTTCATCTTAAACTCAGAGAACAAATCACAAGTTTTCTTCACATCGTCCTCACAATGATCTCTGCTGATGCTTGCGCATAGGGATTTCAAAGACCTCTTGTTGAACGGGATACTCTCCATTGAACCGAAAAAACTACCAATAACACAAAGAACCTTGGTAAGACCGACATTGTTGTCTCTTAGGTTCTTCACCAGAGCCTTGGTATGTGGGTCGATGTTTCTATGTGAAGGCCAGTGCATCTTCTCTCCACAAGATAGTGAAAGACCATGGTTGTGATTGGGCCTGAACTCAGCTATGAACCAACCATGGTCTGCTGTTCGATGAAGCCTGATCATAGCTTGGCACCGACAGCTGACAGACTTTGAATTGAGGTGCCTTGGTTTTCCCTGAAAAATGGTAAAAAATCCACTTCATCAATGAAAAAACAAAAACATTCGTCACCTAGAAACCAAAATGAACTCATATGATTGCATGCCTATAGAAACACTGAAATCTGTAACTTACTGAACATCCGCAGACAATGTCCTGGTTTGTTTTACTATTGAATGGATTCTTTCTAGACGGCCCATACCGGATCCCAAAACCGATCTCCCACGAGTAAAGGTTGTAGAAGTCATATGCCTCTGGTAATGAGTCAAACTCCATCCCAATCTGAGGAGCGACAATATGTGCGGTATCCCTGTCGCCAAACCTCCGTACAGCTCCCTCAAGGGCAGACTTCCTGCCAGCAGATGGGTCCCTGAATTCGGGTATTTCTCCGCAGCGACGCCTGTACCATACATGAGATAGAAATTGTCAAATATGTATAACACCGGTGCTAAGTCAATGTGTTGCATTGTTGTTATCTCTGCAAGTGGATACATTGCGGGCTATGAAAGGTTAACTGATGAATGTCTGAATATAAAGGAACTGCCATATAACATCCAATAATTGAGATACCACGTATCAATCCTACATCCAATGATCCCATAAGCACACAATCCATCCTTGCCACATCGTTAACCATGCCTGAATTATTTTTTAACTGTCTGCAGCCCAGCATCGGTCTATTAGTTTTTTACCTTGATTTGCAGGTCAAAATTATCAAATAATCCATAGACTAAGGGGCATGCTATTTTACACGCTTAACATTCAGTAAAACCCATCATACACACAACCTTAAAGCATGAAACGTGCTATGGCTGGTAAAAATTTCCTATCAGATTGACAAATAATGTATGCCCCCTTCATGCCTATATTATTTTTATAACATTCAGATTGGGATCACTGAATTTTCCGATTAATCTAGTGCAAAGGAAGCTTTTCACAGGAAATTCAGGACAATTCTCCTTTACAATTGCAGCCCATGTTTTCTCCAATTAACTACACCATGCTATGCAAAGCTGCTGCACTTGAAATACTAATGCATTCGAAACAAACGTGAACTGCTGGTGTAGCATTGACTAACCTCTTCTTCCATGGGCGTGGAGAATCTGGAGAACCGCTGTCAGTTCTATCATGTGCTAGAGGTTCGTCAATTCCAGGAGAGATTGATGGATCTGGATCGATGTCGCCAGTCGCAATCAGGGTGTTTACGTCCTGGCCCCCCTCCCCCTGAGATTCACCGCCGCCATCCCCATCTCCGCTCACAAGTTCCCTCTCTGATGAAGGTTCGTCGCTTCCAGACCACGGTGAGCCATCTGTGTCGAGGTCATTGGTCGACCTCGACATGCCTACTTCACGGGGCTGAGCTCCTCGGATTCTCCGCCACCGTCCCCATCTCCGCTCCCGAGATCGGTCACAGAATAAACGCATCTGGGACGGGGACTGCTTGGGCTATTCGACTCGCATCTCATAGGATTTGCGTCGAGCAGACCGAACGATATCAAATCCATGTTTGGATTCTCCATGCTGCAAGAACCATCTGCGTCAGACAAGCTACAAAACCGAAACAAGAACCAAGAGATGCAGAGGAACTGATAGAAAATGACCTGAAGAGAAGATCTGTGAACCGCTGGTGATTGCCATGGTGAAACATCAAGATCCGCCAGGGGATCTGGCAGCTCTGAACGAGTCGCCAGAGTCAGGGAGCTCGAGGTTGGACAGAGGCCTGAGAATTCAAATTCGAACTGGGATGGGTCCGCTCGTTTCTGGTTAAGCGTTAAGCTGCGGGTCGTTCAAATTCAAAACTGTGGGGGCGGTCTGGCTGTCGATACGTATACCGAGTAAAGAAAACGATTGTATTCAGCGTGGGTAGCTGGTAGGTGTCAGAACGTAGGGGTCAAACCCTATATGAGGTGGGCCTGGGCGCGGATCCCTTTGCCCTCACCAACGCCCAGGATAAGAGCATCACGCTCTCGTACACGTACCAGCTGGTATGGATTGGCATGCATACATGATACATTGCCCTCCCACGCATGCATGTAGCTAGCTAGTTAAGTTGGATAATCCAGCGATGATTGAACACGATATCTACTTGTTCCTGGTGGATTTGTCGTGGTCGTGGAGCATCTCTTGCAGCACGTCGTCGTCCAGGCACTCGAACTCAATCACCTGACCCTGCTGCCTCGCCGACGAGGAGGAAGAAGCACCGCCGCCGCGCCTCGTCTCCGCCTCGTAGACGTGCGCCCGGTCGGGGAAGTTGAGCACGGCGTTCCTGCCGCGCATGGAGTAGGCGGACCGGTCGTACGCCGCCGCGGCCTCCTCGGCGGTGTCGAAGGTGCCCAGCCACACCCGGACGCCATGGCGGCTTGAGTCGCGGATTTCCGCCGCGAACTTGCCCCAGGGACGGCGCCGCCCGCCGCGCGGTACTTGGTCTGGTCGCCACCGCCGGAGCCTTCACCGTCCATGACCACTGAGCTAACTAGCTAAGGACTACTTGGTGACGTATATGATCAAGTGAAGTGAGGTACGCAGCTGGGGAACCCTAGCTTGATGGAGCTGGACGATGGAAGTGAGGCTGGGTGTGGTTGAAGAATTGTTTGTTGTGGGCGGGGAAGAGGGGTTTAAAAAGGGTGGGAAAGGGATCTGTCCATGTCTGGGTGTGGGCCCGGCACGTGCCGAATCCAGCCATTATTCCAAAACACACGAATCCACGTCCAGGTAGCGTAAAGGCGTACGTCCTGCCTACCTAAGCTAGCTCAGGTGTATGTGTATGCATGCATACATGCTTACGTGCATCTAGTTAATATTTTTCTTTAGATAATGTGTTATGTATATTTGGCAACAATATTTACCTCCAAAAGAAATGGCTTGTACAAGTGGATTCAAAATAACATCAAATTGTTGATATCAATTAGAATGCATAGTTTCAACAAACTATGGTACGTAGTTTGTTTATACCGTAATTACACCGCACCGGGATACAACAGCTTGTGGAGCATTTTTCTCCACCAAATTGTAGCTTCTTACTAGGTTGTCCAATAACTTGTCACTACACGCTGATTGCTCGAATTTTGTCTGCGTTGGACATATGGGTGAAAACACCGTCGTTCTCGCACCAATGAATCTTTCCATTTCCTATTATCATTTCCTTCATTGTCTCTTCATCTCCACATGGCGAGAGAACTACCAGAGGATGGTCGATTGTCCACCTCCTCATTCAACACAATGACGGCCCTAGATCACTACACCATTGTCGACTTCACTGGATGCCTCCTAAACGCCATTTTCGACGAATGGAGGACAACCCTTAACGTCGCAAGAGAGGACTTAAGGCTTGTACCCATCATGGGGACCAAAGGTAGGTACATCGTGTGTCTTTGTTCTTCGCTTTGGTTCAAGTTTAGTGACAATATGTGACAGAAGATATGCCAGTTATTTAAATTTTACTTAATATGCATTCATGTTTTTCATACTCTGTTTCGACGTCCATTAATTGAGTCATATTCTATCCTCATTAAAAATTATAAGTTAGCAATATTTTGCTAAAATTGCACACATTCCAAATTCTACTCGATTGATCGCCGATACATTCATCCGCGAGTACCTGAACTTGTGGGAATCATACAACTTCCTTCCGGGTTGTAAGTAAAATATAATCATGTACAACTCGACAGACTGATGGTACGTATACGAAGACGCGTGCTTACGCTTACGTAGGTAGGGCCGAAAAATCAAATCAAATAAAACTGCAAATGAAGGCTGGGATGGAGACAAGGGTACATACACGTAGACGGTGAGGTGAGATTAAGGTGAGACGTGGCAGTGGCCAAGAGTGATCTATCTCCATCAGTCCATGCATCTGCAGGTAATGGTGCGCTGACCGTGCACAAGGTTTGACTGCATGACCATGCAGTGATGCAGTGAAGGAGCCACCGACGACCTTGTCAACGCCAACCTCTCCATAGTCCATACATCATAGGTGATGATCGTGCGGTTGTCCAACGCCTTTCCGACCGTCACTTAATAAATAAATTTGGCTGGGCCCGCACCTTTCTACTAATCTTAGTTCAACCTTCTTAATCCATCTCCATCAACTACTGGCTAGCTCTCTAGTTTAATTAATTTGCTTTAAATTCCTCAGCTAAAGCACCAAGATGCTGACTGTTGTTTGTGTTATCTCGTGATAAGCCCCTTTTGTGGTTTCGCATGAAAAAAACCTCAACGAAGAAACAGAAGAATCTGGTCTACTTGCAAAGGGATAATTAATTAATTGATTTATCAAACCACTGAGAGAGATAGGTAGCTAGATTATCCTGAACCGACCACTGCGCCGCACATTCGCCAAATTAATTCCCACTTTCTGAAATCTACTTTGATCGATCACCTTTTTTCCCCTTTCTATAGTTCATTCGGACAGTTGAAAGTCAATAAAAATGGAGACGACCATATGTACTCGCTCGCTAGGTGCGCCCGTTCGCGTACAACGCATCAGGAACATAGATATCACCTGTTGATTTAATTTGGCCATCATGCACCTTGATTTCGAGCTGAGGACAAGTCTCGTTGACTAATACTCAGCTAATTAAGCTATTACCTCCGATTCTAATTAAGTGTCGGGAGAAAGGCACGTGTACCATGCACGATTTTGTGGCTCTGCGAGCGACACTTTTCGGAGGGAGTAATTCAAACACGGACTACGTGCACATGCGGTTCATTTCACCTATCTACAGCATAAGTTTTTTAGATAAAGGGAATATATCGACAGCATAATTAATTACATCGATTTACTGACCAGCTAAGTTAG
Source organism: Poa pratensis (assembly GCA_947311845.1). Lineage (NCBI taxonomy): Eukaryota > Viridiplantae > Streptophyta > Magnoliopsida > Poales > Poaceae > Poa > Poa pratensis. The sequence goes on along the minus strand of CAMZMU010000037.1, from coordinate 1,359,475 downwards.
GACATGTACAACGATTAGCAAGGTCTCTTTTCCCCTGCCATTGCAAGTAGGGGGAAAATCATACAATGGATTAGGGTTTAATCCATCCGTTCGGGTGTATTGGCTCCTCCCCAAAGACCCCCAGAGGATTCTGCAAGTTGGTTCTTTCTATCTGAGCTACTGTATGTTGGACACTTTGAAAAACTATAAACAATGTGTGTTTGAATCATAAATTCTATGAATGTTTGCATTTTTTTTAAACCTATGGCGGAGAGCTCCCGCATTGCATATTAGAAGAAAAAACGGGTCCAGTTAATAAGGGAAACTGGACCCAAAAACCATACAACATGCGGTTAATTATGGAAACCGGCAACAATGTATGTTTGCATTTATCGTAAAGATATAAAGTAACTCTATCGATCTTTTTTTTGCGAAAGGGATGATATATTAATTCTCCAAACTTACAGAAAGGTCCAGACACAAAGAAAAAATTACAAGGAAGCCCTCTGGATCCCGACGACGACGACGAGCCGGAGCTGACGATGGCGCGCCGCTGCTGAAGCTCCCCAAACATTGGATCGCCGGAGCCCACCACACCGCAGACGGGAAGTCACCGAACACCGCCTCCGAAGAGACTACTGCCGGGAACGCCGGCGCCGCCGCGAAGAACCTCTGTATCATCCTCTCATTGAACTGCATCCAGATCCACCGCATACCTGGATCTGGCCGTGGTGCAGGGAAAATCGCACGCAGGTCGGTGAAGCCCCAGGGAACGCCACCGCCGGAGGGGATCTGCGCGGACAACGGACGAACCAACAGCACCTCCGCCTCCGAAGCGCCGCCGACCGGACTCCTGCCCAGCCCTACCATGAATACACGCCGTGTAACTCTATCGATCTTACCATGCATTATGTAGCTTATTTGCTCGAGTAAAAATCTGTCAAGCCATATTAAGTCAAAGTCTCAAAGATAGAAAAGTATACACCCCCGAGCAATAGCAATAGCGAGATTCTGGAGGAACATGCATGCATACATTCACACGCACGTGAGAGCAGCCGTTCCGGTGCATGCATGCACGTATGAATGGTACAAGTTACTACATACTGTTAAGAATTGAGGCATTGGATGGGTGCGTCCTAAATTATATCGATTCTAATGTGTGCGTGCGTTTACCAAACTGGCGGCCGATCGAGCGAATGTTGGTCACTCGCACGTGTGTCATTTTGGCTGTAGCTATCCTCGATGTTAAAATACACTGCTACAACAAGCAATATTGCTTTCATTTATTTGGAGTACTTCACCATTATCTTCACCTGCATACCTATAAGGTCATTCGGAAAATAAGCATCCGCTTTCTTAAGGCTTCAAACGAAGGATTAATAAACTCATTAAATCCAAGTATTTTTTACCTTTCATGAAGAAGATTTGTCTGCATGCAAACTACCTAGCCTTTTTCAAAATAACATCGATTTCAATCTCAACTAGAATAAAAACTCCAAATAAGTGAAAGCAATATTGTTTGTTGTCCTATTACTCTTTTTGCCCGCCTTGTGGAAAGGAGAGAATTCAAATCAAGTAACTCTCGGAAACTCTTATTAGACGAGAGAGGTCAATATGATTTTGGCACGGGTTTTATCAACGAAACGCATCACTTTTTAATTGCGTAAAATAGAGTAATTTCTTTAAAATCCAGTTTCTTTCGAGAAGGCAGGAGACCCTCGACTTAGTCGGCATAGAATAGAAAGGTTCTAACCGTTGAAAAGGATACTTCTTAATGTTAAGGGGCTCAACCTTCCGTTAACAATGAAAAATTGAAGTTTAAATCTAGATGGTTTGAAGTTGGAAACCTTAACATGAGAAAGTGTCTACGTTGGTAAAAAAACAAGTATCTACCGGCGATATATTCATTCGAGTATCAACCGGTGTCAACCAATTGTCAATCTCAAAATATTTGGATCAGAAGAAATCCAATCAAAGGGTAGGTACTCAATTTCTGGCGAAAGCTCACCCCCAGGGGGCGGTCTCTTTTCCCTATACCCCATGCTTACTAGATGAAGTATGATTAGAGAGAAAAAGTACTCGTTCTGTCCAGTCCCACCCCGCAAGTCCTCCCTCTTCAGGACATGTTTGTTTCTAGAGTTTTTGTGGGGATTGGTGGGGATAATCCTCTAATGTATTGGGTGAAACCCCAAACTTCACCCAATCCGGATTGGGATCAATCCACTAGGTAGGGGTAGTATATTGAATCCCTAGGGAATTGAGAAAAAATGAACTATAGTTTGGGGATTTGCAGGGAAAGGTGGGGATAAAACCTATCCAATACACTAGAAACAAACGATGTTTTGAAGTTTGGGGTTTCACCCAATCCACTAGATGATTATCTCCACCAATCCCACAAAAACTCTAGAAACAAACAAAGCCTCAGATGGATGAATTTGCGTGAGGAGGCAAGGATCCTTCTGCTTTAAAACAATGTGAAGCTACCCTATCTCTTAAAGCCCTACTTCCGATCCATCCTTGTTTGCCGATTGACAAACATGGGTCTCTTTCCCCTCAGCCTCTCGAACTATGTCATAGATTTGCGAACATGGTTTACAGAAGAAAATACAATGCATTTGACATAAACATAGTTGATGTTTTGTTCTTTTTTTAACCACCAATTCATGATTTTTTTGGAGCCTGGAAATAATGTATTACATAATAAATTTTGATGTATATGCGCGTCAAACATGTATATGTATCCATGTAAGAAATGTATTTCGTTACATTGAGATATATCTCGTTTCCACTTTTTAACAACATTTTTTTTCAAGTTTCTTTTAGTGATGACATGGGCTGCAAGTGAGTACGCATAACGGTGTCAGGCCGGCTATTACGTACGCAAGCCTGTTACAGTTGACCCACCAACGATGGTGATCCCTGCATGAATTGGGTGAGACTGGGCAGACCCAGGCACCCAGCCCAGTTTATCTCGTAAAAAAAAGAACCCAACCCAGCTTCAGTCTCATGATCCGGGTATATAGTCCAATTAATGAAATCGGATTTGAACATTCAGGGCCTCTCGTTAAATTTTCGGAATCTGTTTCGGAATTAATTTGAGTGAGAATTCACTGATTTTGACGGACATAAAACAAATAAATTTATTTGATCTATTTTCAAAATCCTCCGTTGGTTATATTTTAACGTTTAATTTTTCTAAACAGCATAACACGCAGTATGTCAGCTTCACTAGGAACCTTCTTCCGGCCTGCCACATCTGCATTTGACAGTTCCTGCCTGGTGCCTGCAGAATCACATCATGGACGCAGCGTTCGTTGTGTGTTCTTTATCACTGTCAACTACTCACAGCGACAAAGACAGGTAAGTATATTCCTTACAAGGTCAGAATGGACGTAGAGAAGATCACTTCGCCTTGTAATGCCGTGCTCGGTTTTCGTTAACCATTATCAATAGAACGGGGATGACCTCCCTGTTAGTCTAAAGAATGTGGATGTAGATGATAGGTATAGATCAATGTTGTGCATATACATATGGAGACGCGATACCGATTAGATTTGCGCTCTCACTGTTTAAAGTGTACAGCTGAGCTAAGTACCAACTTGTTGAAGTGTATATGTGAATTGTACCGCCCCTTCCTACTAGTTCGGACTTATGAGATAATTGACGAGTGCATGAAACGTGACATGGTATCAGAGTCCAGGTCTCAAGTTCAAGTCCCGACTTGGGCAATTTATTCTAAAATTGCTGCCACCACTTCTTTGTCCACGTTGTGTCACGTTTCATGCACTAGCCAACTATGTTTAAAGTCCGAACTTTTAGTAAGGGTTAGTACAATTTATATATACACTTCAACACCCTCTCACGTGTGACTCGGGGAGAGAGAGGCCGACACGTGCAAACCGGAAGAGAGCGACGTCGCGCAAGTCTCTCGCTGAAACATGCTTGATGGGGTTCCGAATAAATACCTCTCATTTCATCTGTATCCTCGTATGTATACAGAACCATGATATATAGTATGTATACGGAACCATGATATATTATCAAAGCCGATACAGGACAAGGAGGTCAAAACATCAACATGCAAAGCACACCTACTCGAAATTAGAGAGAAGCTTCCTTGCATTTAGACGTAAGGAAGGTATGTACAATGCAGAGATAGAAGTGCATCAATCTTGGATCAACCGATGAAACTGAAGTATAAAAGAAGAAGGAAAATTATTATGTTGCCGGAATCACAGATCAAAGCATTAAGACTGCATATGAAATCTTGGATGGATATGAAAACTGAAGAAATGAGACTACGAGATGATGGTATGTGTACTAGGGAAGGAAGGACTGTTGGTGTCATTACATCCATAGTTCATTCAGAGCAACTACAACATGACTACCACCACCAACCTGTCCCATATCTTCTCCAGAATTATACATTATTAACATTCGATAATCCAGAATTATGCACACTAAGAGAACTCCTCAATTCCAGACCAAACAAAAGCTACTACTACAACAAGATGGTTAGTTAGAGGCTACACAAACAAAACAAAAAAACATTACGTTATTCAGCGCGCTCACACACATACATGCAGCAGCCCTGCCCTGCCCTGGTTATCAATTATTACATCAACATATGAACAACTATAATACACCTAGCTACCTATCAGCTGGAGCCACCTGAACAGCCTCCGAGCCCTTGGGCCTCGTCGCAGCCGCTTCAGCGAGAGATGGACAGCTGCACGGGCGCGAGTGGAATGAGTCACTCACAGTACGCCTCACCTTCCTGGCCGTCGCATTCCTCCTGGCGGAGGAAGGAGAACGCGTCGCCTCAGGAAGGTGCGTGTCGATCTTCGACAGGCTCCGCAGCGTTTCCAGCTGTTTTCTTGGCGTGCCATTGCTTAAGCCCGTGTGCACCATGCCGTCATCGCTCAGGTAACCGTTCTCCAGGCAGTCCCCATGGCCAGGTCGTCGTATTCCTCGTCAGACCTGTTGCAGTCCTCGTCGACAGAACCTTCCATCTGCTAACCATATAATGAACACAATGTTTAACAATCGATTCCCACCATTTGACAATCATTGTCTCCAATAAAGAGAAACAGTTTGTTAAGCATGCATAGACTGCAATGGAGTTCACAAAGTACAGAGCCTAAAGAGGGGAGAACTACCTTTCAGCTAGTTGCACAAGATCAACTTCAGATAATTCACTATTCATTAGTTTGGTTACATTTACTCTTTAGGACATCAACCTCCAAAAGAAAATCCAAAAGCAAAATGCACTCAAATAACCCGACCAGAACATTTCACTATTTTCAGTGGATGGACATCTGGTGTTGATATCTAGGCATTTTGCAACAAATTACATGCTTACAGCAAATCTTAAAATTAAGGTAATGAATAGACTGCCCAGTCTCACCTCATCATGGTTCTCCTCGTGATCTTCTTCACTTAGGTCCTCATCACTCCCTGAATTTGGTGGAACGTCAGCTTCTTCTTCATCGTCATCATCACTGCCAGATGCAGCTGATGACTCTTTAATCTAGCCTCGACAAAACAGAAATAAATCAGCGATTAAGATACCAGTTTCTGACTACACAATAAATAAGCTGATGACTCTTTATTTTCGATCTAACAAATTAGATGATGTTATCTATCTGCGCTGACACGGCAGTTGTAGCAAAATCAGAGAAGTTTGTGGTACCAGAAACGAAGTAAAATTGCATACCTCTTTACAATGTCCATCCAACTTCTTAGGGGAACCGGATGAAGATGCGACATGGCTGCTACTGCCTTCGTTACCATGGGTCCGTGAGTCGTCGACACTCCCTGCTTGACTCGTGCAGCCAGTGTCTGTAGGCCAGGCGCTTATTCCAAAGGAGCCAAACTGGAGATTGACCGACTCCGTCCTTCCGATATTTAGAGGTCCATATATCGGGTTTCCTAGAGATCTCTGGTTGCCATCTTCAGAACTGCTCTTCCCATCTCCGCCACCGGATTCAACCGGCCAAGCCTTGGAAACAGATCCATCCACATTGATTATGGCCATGAGCTTTCTCGATGATCCTAGGCGTTGGATTAATTTGAACATTCCCTTGGAACTCATGGAGGTAGCAACAGACTGGTTTTTGTACTCGTCGTTTACAGCCGCTACAGTATTTGTATCAGGGTCATACAGCTGATCTCCAGCAGCTCGCCTCCGGAGGGAGCTAAAGACGGTGGCATGGATGGAAGCCACACTCCGGTCAACATTAGTATTGTTTACCTTGGGAATTAGGTATTTGTCAGCTCGGCTACAGAGGTACTCTTGGATGGTTCTGATATTGTTGATGTATTTGACATACTTGTTTTTTGTTGGGTCAAGTGTCATGTACTTTGCACGCACAGCAAACCTCTCCATGTGCTTGCCCTCACTGGATATGTAGATCATGAAAGGAATTATCGATGGATGTTTCTTCATTAACCCCATCTGAAATACAGTATATATTCATCGTAAATGAGAACACCTCAAGGGCAAGAACAGAATACTGGGAAAATACTTATGTTTTAAGAAACGTACCACAAAGTTAAGGCTCAGGTGTACACCCTCGACAACAACTGATTCTTTCCGATCTTCCCACGCAGTAATCAGTCGATCCAAACTATCGATCACCATCTCACTCTGTGCTTTATAACCTTCTATAGCCATTTGTTTCTTCCCGATTGGTTTTCCGTCAACTTTGTCAGTCTGAACCCCGCTTCTCTCAGAATCCATACCCGGGTTGCTTGACATGCCAGAGTGCTTTTTTGTTTTTCGTCTAGCTTTCGCTTCGGAAACTGCTACCGGATCAAGGCACTCACCTGCATGATAGGTTGATGCCCAAAGAAGGGGGTTTTCTTTCTCGTCAGCAAAGCCCCGCATCATGTGACGTATGGAGTCTGTGGAAACTACGGTCGTGATCCCTAGTCTGCTCCCTGTTGATTCATTGGAATCACTTATAATCTTGAAAGCAAAAGAGGTAAAATTTCTTATAGGCAACATAAGGTGTGCTCTGGTTATGAAGAAATAGTTTACTGACTGTGAGTGCAGATTAAGTGCCTAATATATACTACTAGGTAAGTAAGAAGGAACATGAGCCCTGACAGCCTAAGTACTATAATTTCTCATCTAAACCTTGAAATCAAAGAGACAAAAAAAGATAAATCTGGGTGGGTGCACAAGGCATGCTCTGGTTCTGAAGGAATGGTCTAGTAGATGCACCCAAAGAAAGTAGGATGGGGATGTGTACCTACCAGCAAAGTAGAAAGAGTAGACTTGCCGCAACCACTAGTTCCGCAGAGGAGAACCGTGACAGACTCTTTTCTCTCTCGAATCCTGCATACATACATGCACACAGGGAGAAATAATATCAATGGCGCAGAGGAGAAGAAGAATGAAATCAACACCTCCGAATTTGCTTGATATGATGATCAAAGAAACAAATGCACGGTGCCTTGTTAACCTGCAGGCGAGGGTGAGATCGTTCCTCTGGTTGGGCGAGAGGTACTTGTAGAGGGCGAGGGCCTGGCAGACGAGCTGGAGGAAGAGGCCCCTGGGGATGAGGACGGTGGTGCGGCGCTTGTAGAGCTCGAACTGGAACTGGCGCGGGCTGGTGGCGGCGTCCGGGAGCTCGTACCGCTGCACGGCGCCGCCGGACATGGCCATGAGCATGTCCATCTCCGAGGACGGGTCTTTGCCCCGGATCACATCGAACACCCTCCGGCTGATCTGAATCGAGAGCGCCAAGGGAGATTCAGACGGGATCGAGGAGGAATCGAGGGATTGGGGAAGAAGAAGGAGGAAGAAGAAGGACCTCGAATGCGTGGCGTGGCTAGCATCCCATGAGCTGGAGGGTGCTGTGGAGGAGGGATCGGGTGTAGCGGAAGGAGGAGCCATTGCTGTCGTCCACCACCACAATGTAGAGCAGCTTCGCATGGCCGGCCATGGAGCTCGCGGCGGCCGGGAGAAGAAAAGGCTCGATCTTTCTTCGGTCGTCTCCTCGCCTCGCCTGGTCGGTCGTTCGTTCGTATGAATTGGCTTTAGCTGCTGCTGCCGAAACTGTGGGCTGCCAACGTGAGAATCCCGCTTAACTTTCAACCTGCTATACTAGTATTAGCTTTACTTTCTCCTAACTAAACATTCATAAAGTGTCTTGGAAAGAACTAATCTTCTCACTCCCATCAAAAGCTTGCCCGTCAAGATAGATTGAATCCCTCGCCGCTGCACGAGTCACAAATCGGGCCGCCGGTCGCCTCTGCGGCCGTGTATCCGCACCACCCATCCTCCCTCGATGCCCTTACCTTCCATTGCGACCGCAAGCCCTGCGTCGCCGCCCGCCTGCTCGACTTCGATTGCCGCTTCTCTTCTCACGCCGCCGCTCGATCTACCACCGTCGCAGGGATGATTTCCTCCAGCCCGGAGAAGCTAAGACGACAGGACAGGAGTGAGCTCCGAGGGACGCCGGCGCGTGGCAGAGATAGTTCCCCCACGATGAACAGAGGCAGATGTCGCATAGAAGCTATTACCACCGCTACAGAGCACACACGCGTGAGGTCCCACTAGTGTAATAAACTAATCCATCTAACGGGGGATAATGAATTAACGGCCGTGTCGTGCCTGGGCTATTTCTGCACAGAGAGATGTCGCGCCACAGCTATTATTATTGCGAACGATGTCGCACCACAGACAATTCCCCACAAAGACGTCGCACAGGAGCTATTCGCCCGGAGTGTACATGTGTACGTAGTTGGTGCAACTATTGGAGCACCGAGGATGCCACAAGAATTTGACTCAGTATACAATAGCAAAAGAGAGACATGTAGTAATTCAAGGAGAAATCACATATTGTCAACATACATAATATCTAGATTTTTCATGTTTGAGAATCTTGCTTCCAAACATTTGTTAAGATAATTGACTGACTCATACACTGTAGAACCATCTATCAAGATGCTTAAACATACCAAAACATGCGCAGTATATTACAATGGAATGGAATAGTCACAAATTACTTGTACATGAATGTGATGTTTCTTTAATTTATGTCTTTCTTTAGTTTTCTGTTCCAAAGAAAATATTATAAATTAGAAGGTAGCCTCCCAATTAAATACATTTTTATTTAATGTTTATTTGTAATGATAAATGTTTAATCGAGTAATGCTAAATTTAAGTAGCGAGCAAAGCTCAGTTGGTTAGGGTAGTGTATGTATGTACAATCCTCACCAAGTTCAAGTACTCATGGACACGAAATTCGGTTATTATAAAAAAAATTAAATCTGTTGTAGGGGTTTTCCAACCACATTTCCTTTCAAGATAAACTTAAGATATGATGTGACTTTGTTAGCCTCATGAAGTAGGTAAAATAGTAAGAAAGACTGTATTAATTAAAAATAGTTTATATTTAATAACAAATATCTAATTATTTATATGAAAAGAAAAAGTGTTTAGTATAAATATCTAAATGTATTTAATTGGAGCCTGACTCATGGAGCCCGGCTCCTCCGCCATGGTTGTCATCGCCGGCTCCTCCGCCGCCGTAAGCTCTCTGGCCGATCTGCACCAGGAGATGCGCGACACCACGGCCCTGCTCGAGACTGGCCTCGACACCTTCTCTGCCCGCCTCCACGACACCATCCCCGTCGAGAAGCAGCAGCAGGCTAGGGACCTCCTCGCACTGGCCCGATCCTACCTCGTCTGCCTTAAAGCCTAAAAAAAAGTGTTGCTCTGCTCTTTGTTGGGCACTATAACAAATCGTAATCAAACTGTATTATTTCGCAAAAAAAAGTAATCGAACTGTATTGGAAAAAAAGTATTTCTCACGTAAATGCAGATGGCGTCAGAAATAAAGTTGCTCATGAACTACTAGCTCGTTTTGGTTCCCAGGAAGATGTAGAATGCACTGGGTGGGACGTTACTGCCCTAGCTTTGTATCTGAACTTGTCGCTGCTGAATGAGTTTTATGTTTCCCTTTTCAAAAAAAAACAATAATCATTTCGCACTCCACAAGAGTACTAGGAAAATATTGTTTCTTTTTCCTGTAGATGAAGTAGAGTGGACAGCAGCAGCACTGGACAATCAGCACTGGACAATCGATATCCTTAGGATGACTCCAACGGGGCGACGCAAACGGACCAAACGCGGACCACTGCCCCTGGCCGACGCATTGAGTCCGCCCGGCCAGGGTTTTTGATCATTTTGATCATTTTCGGGCATGGTGGCCATAGTTTCTACGTCCCCAACATTGCAACAAAACTAGGAACAATACAGAATAAAAACATAAATACCGGCCTCACACGGGCCATGTCTCCAAGTGTACCCAAAATATTACAAGTTGCGGCCATCGGCCATGTCCCCAGGTGTGCCCAAAATATTACAAATTTCGGCCACCGGCCATGTTTTTCCGGCCATGTTGGCCATAGTTCAACACAAATATGTAGAAGGGACCGAGAATAGATCAAACCTGATCCATGTACTGCCTTTGCTTCTTCTCGTAGTAGGACTTCTTCCTAGGGGTGAAGGTGGAGATGTCCATGTCCGTGATCCTGGCATCCTCGACGCGTAGGGCGAGTTCAATGTCTTTGGCCTTGAGCTCCACCTCCCTGGCCTTCACGTCGGCCTCCTTGGTCCTTGCGTCGGCCTCCTTGCCCCTGATCTCGACCTCCGCCGCCCGGGTCTGAGCGTTCTCCTCCTCTATGTCAAGCCTCTTCTTTTGCAATTCGAAGTAGAGCTTCGAAGCCGCCTCTCTCTCGAGGCATTCCTTTTCTCTCCTCTCTTCCCTCTTGTCACAGGTTTTATCCTTTTGGGATAGGAACCCGCTCAAAGTCTCTTGCAATGCAAGGGTCGTTGCATCGCGCTTCTGCTCGGCCTTCGAGTTGTTCTTCCCCTTGGCCTCCCGTCCTTCTCCTTCTCCGTTGTGTCCTCCTCTCCCTTGTCAACACCAAGATGTCCCGCCTTCTTGAGGGAGGCGTATAGCTCCTTCCACTTCTGCTGGTCCTTCAGCTCCCGGTAGCAATGGGTCAAGGTGAAGACCTTGTTGTATTGAGCCTTGAAAAGATCCAAAGCTTGCAACACTTGCTCCTTGATTCCATAGCCACTTTGCGGCGGCCGGCTTTCGATGTGCTCAACAGCACCGCAAAACTTGCTCATTTGCTCTTGAATGTGGCTCCACCTCTTAGAGATTGAACACTCGGTCCGCTGCGTTTGAATGTCGCGGGGCGGGAGGATACGACACTCATTGTAGCGCTTGGTGGACCGGCCCCAAAATGCGACCCTTTTTGCTCGGCCCCGACGATTTGGTTGGTTCCAACCTCGATCCACGACTCGCTAATGAGCACGTCTTCAGCGGCGGTGAACGAGGCGCCTCTTTGGCTGACCTTCTTCCTCATGGCCGCGGCGGCGGCATCGAGCTCGTTGAAGACCGGCTCATTATCGATGTTGATCACATCGGGGCCGGTCGGAAGAGTCTCATCATCCCGGCATCGTAGTCGTCGCCGTCGTACTGGGTGTTGTCGCAGACCATGTCCTGGAGGACGTCCTCCCCCTAGTAGGTGTCATCGTCCTCCTCGTAGTACCTGGGGTCACCCGGCGATGGCATGGGCACAGTGCCGAACAGGTTACACGCGGGGCGGACCACTGGCGGGGCAGCTGCACGCGCCTCCGCAGTCTGCGGCGCGGGCGACTGTGCGACCAACGGTGTCGCAGGCGCGTTGAGATCGAGGGCAGGTACCTCGCCCGACTCGCGGAGGTAGGAGAAACCCGCGGCGGCATGGTTCCAGGGAGGAACCGTACGCAGGAGATGGCGCGGTCGCGAGCGGTCTCGACCTTGGAGGTCGGGCCGTGGAAGCGGTGGAGCTGGCCGCGGCAGAGGAAACCCCGACCGCCGCCGCAGTCGCTACCCCAACCGCCGCCGCGGATGGGGCAAGTCCAATGAGGAGGAGGGCAGCTGTCGCGGTCTTGGTCACGAGGTCGGCGTTGGCGTCGTCGCCCTTTTCCTCGGCGGCGGCGTCGAGTTTGTCCTACTTCAGCCTCTCCTCCGTTGGCCCCGCTTGGCGGTCTCCTGGCCCTCTGCTCCTCCGTGAGCTCCTTCTTCACTTTCTTCAGCTGGGGCGCAAGCCCGGCGGCGTCGTCGGCCAGCTCTAGGCTCTCGGCGGCGGTGGCGGCGGCGGTCTTGGCGGCGGCCTTGGCGATCCTGGACGCGGTGGCGGCCATGGGGTAGGTCTGGACTGTGGACTGGGGTTTTGGGGGGAAGACTGTGGATTTTGCCTCCAAAAGCGGATCAGGGGAGGACACAAAAGAGCTCTGTTTCGCGTCCGGGGCCGACGCATCGGTGGCCCAAATTTGGGCCAGGGATGCGTCGCGGCGGACCAAAAAACGGACCGCGGTCCGTTTGCGTCGTCCCGTTGGGTCTTGTTTTTGCCCTTCGCGGACAGCGACGGACCGACGCGGACTTGATGCGTCGGCCCGTTGGAGTCATCCTTATCTTCCTCTTGTGATTGATTCCTCTGCTGCTGCGGCTGCCTAATTTCCCACTGATCCATCGATCGATCGATGTGCAAGTCCAGCTCCCACGCACTGGCTGCATCCGCCCCTGCTGCATCTCGTTCTCGCCACCGTTCCCCTTCCTCCGCCACCGCATACACCTCCACCTCCTTCGCCACGGCCTCCACCTCCTCAACACCCGCCGCAAGGGGGAAAAGTTACCGTCTTTCCTCCCTCGAAGGGAGAAAAGAATTGGGCGGCGTGTAAGAGGATAAAGTAGTCCATGGCTCCATGCCATCTTCCCGTCAGAGTCCCATGTTTGGGCCATTTATTTTGTGTGTGTTTATACAAAATCTCAGATGACTGAAAATGGTGATGTTATTGCTCGCGTGACACTACAGACAGGGGTAATGCTGCTCGCATCTCCTTTCAGCGAAACTCGCAGCTGTGTTCTGAAGACAGCTCGCCGAAGAGCGTTGAAGAGGGCAGAGCAGCACGACGACAACCATTGCGAATCGGCTCATACGAAATAGTACTCCCTGCTTCAAGAGTAATGCCTCTATATATAAAAGTACGTCTGATTCTCGCCCTGTCCGCTGCCCACGTCACCGCGACACTGTAGCTGGCGAGTTTCTACCAATCACAGGCCGCACACGATCTTTGGCGCAGCATTTTTGCAGAAAACCGCCCGCAAAGGATCTGATCGTAATTTTCGCAAACAGCAAGGGCTTCCATGCAAAACCGCCACGGATCTCCCTCCCCACCCTTCTCTCTCCCGCGACCCGGAGGTCGCCGCTGGCGGCCGCCGCCTTGCGCCGCCGCTCCAGCCCTCCCCGCGCGCATCGAAGCACACCAACGCCTCCGCCGTCGCCGCCTCCACCATCTGGCATAGGGCGCGTGCCGGTAAGCTCGGAGGCGCCCGCGGTGAGGTCTTCTTCGTCGTGACCCTGCCGTCCCCTGGGAGACGCCGTTTCCGGCCTCCCCTGGACGAACCGGCCGTCCCAGGAGCTTCGCCGTGACCCTGCCGTCCCCTGGGAGAAGCCACGATGGCTAGGACACCGTGACTCGCCGCCGTCGTCTTTTCTTCCTCACCTCCGGCCGAGTTCCGCCGTGCACGATTCCTCCGTCGCCCGAGCTTCCCCAGCCACGCCCTCTTCACCTCCGTGCTCCAGGTGACCCCGCGGTGCCGTAGCACCTCTCGTTTGCCTCAATTCCTGCTGTAGCTCGCCTTTCCACTGCATGGCCGTCTCGGAGTCTCCGATGTGCTCGCCGCGGGATGCCTCTGCTGCTGTCTCTTTCTTCTCATGAGATTCTGATTTCCGCTGATTTTCGTATGAGCAACCGTGCTGGTTCTGCCCGCCGGCGAGCCCGAGGACTTGTGCGTCGCCTTCTCCGGCTCCGCGTCGGCGTCGTGGCTTGGAGGATATTACTGCTTCTCCTTATGCCGCGCGTGGCCGCCGGTGTAGGTCTTCATGTCCTCGCCACGGGCGTGCTCGCGCTCGAGGTTCCTCCTGCCGCCCTGTACCTTCGACGCCTTCTGCTATTCCACCTCCGGCTGTTCTCCAGCTTGCTATGCGTGCTTCTCCGGATCGCGCTCTACCCGTCGTGCCTCCGTCGGCTCGGTCCTTCGCCGCTGGCTCGGATCGCGCTGCCTCCATCCTGCCCGCTCCTGTATCGGCTGCCACTTCGTCGGCTCAGTCTTTGGGTGCCATTGGTTCTTCACCTGCTCTGGGCACTTCTTCCTCTGCGCACGTCCTACCTGAGCTGGATGCGCGCCGGCGCGAAATTTGGTTTGCCAAGCGCCGGTTTGCGACGTGCTTTCTGCTACTTCCGGTAATTTGATTTTCTTTATTTGTTCAATCTTTGTCGTTTGTCTTATTTTGTGTTCCACGGTGTACAGTCTACTGTTGCCTCCTCTTCTTTTATAGATTTTGTTGTTTCATTTGTTTGTTCTGCAGGTGACGCTCCGCTCTGTCAGCCTGGAGGTTCTTCAAACCATGCTGCTCACCTTGGCCTATCTGCTGCTCGGAATTCTGGTTTTTCTTCCTTGCCCTCAGCCCATGGTGGTCCGGCTTTGGGCTCCTCTGCTCTTTCAGGTGTTCATCAGTTTGTTCACCGCGGCGGTTCTCCGGCTGGTTGGCCTTTTGTGGGCGACTATTTTGTTGGCGATGACGATACTCTGGCTGGTTGGCTTCAAATGGACCCCTGTTTATAAAGGCGAATGTTCAGAGTAACTATTATAAATTTCAGTTGCAGGTCTGGCAAGAAAAATATAAAGCGATTAATCATAAGACATACTTTTAATCCAGGAGCAGTAAGTGTATTTATACAGCATGATAAACTCACCAATTTGTTCCTAATTTCCTCTAGCAGGATTATTGGCGAATCAGAATTGATGGTACTGGAGTACTTGATATGTTCACTGAATTGCAAGTTGAGTAAATTCAGCTCAAGCATGAGCTTACCTAATCTTCTTTTTTGTTCTCTACCTGCTGCTTGCGTTTCCATGGCTTTTAATATTGGTGCCCTGTGTAGGCGACCTTCTTGCACACTTAAAATTCAGTGTTGTTGATGCCAAATGGATCATACGAAGTAATTGCATAGCATTCGCTTTAGGAGTTTGAGCCCTCAAAATTCATTTAGAGAAATTATATGGAAAGAAAGAAGAGGTTAGTGCAGCTCCGGGTACATTTTTCTCCTCTTCTCTTCCATTCAGTTCGTTAACCATTTTTTGTGCTCTGTTCAGACTGAATTATGTGGTTGCCTTATTATTATTATTTTTGCTATGTGATTGCCTTCATTGGGTCCTGGATGCATATATACGTACTTACCTGCAACGCCGCACTTGCCATACAGGGTTCTTCGAAACAATGTTGGAGAGTCTGATCTAATTGCTGAACGCTATATGTTTACTGGCCAATTATTCTTTATTGCCTTTGGAGGTGGTCACTGAATCAATAGTTTTAGAACTTCGTCGTCTTTGTATAATCTGTGAAAACATGCATTCTGCTTAGGTTTTACAATATAATATGCTATTATTTCATCTGAATTAAATATCAAAACAAGTATAAACTATCAACAGTTTGGATAGCTCATTCTTCCTGTACAGAAGTAGGTGAATACTTTCCTTCTAGACTTCTAGGTTCAGCGACTTATGCCATGTACCCCTGTAAAAGAGGATCTTGCAATTTCTATAGATTGAGTTGACTTTCAAAACCTTTCTATGATATAAAGTCATATGCATCTGCCCGCATTTCCAAATTTGAATTTTACCCACACACGCGCGGCATCGCCGCGCAAATTTGCCTAGTACTGGAAGAAAGGGGCGAAGAAGGTACCTATCGAGAGCTTCGCTCAGCTTCTTGTTGCATCGAGCGAGCGTCGCTCAGAAACACCGTCCGGATCCGGAAAATTTCTTGTCAACCACGGGCGTCAGTCAGTTTTCATGTCAAACTTGCAATTTATTAATTTATAATTGGAATTATTGGGATAATTATAGTATTGTTTTGCCTTTGGATTATTAGATTATTATTAGATTATGCAATAAGTTGTGTGCGATTTATATGTACAACATATGACATACGAATGGAAATGATCAAAATTCTTATGTGTCGGTGTTTCCGGAGTGCCACTGGGGCAGCACCCTGATTGTGCCTCCGACACTTCCAAAGCAGACATGTTTTCGGTTATTCCGGACGGATTTTTAGAGGTCGGGGCGCCCAAAGGGCCGCCAAAGGCCTTTGGGGCATGCCGGACACATTTTTCTCCACACTCGCGCCGCCCAAATCTCATTTTGGTCCGACGCGGACCAGTTTTGTGTCCGGCACGCCCAGCCCACGCCCTCAACTTGGGGAGGGTTGAGGCGGCCCCGGACACGCCGAAATTGCCACCTCCGACGCGTGGGCCACGCCTGGCAGCGAGATACGAAGCGGCGAAGCAGCGGTCGTCGTCGTCAAAGGCGCGCGCCGCCTCGGTTTCACTGCCCGGCGCAGACGGCAGTGAGCCGTCGCGTCGACTGCTCGCCGGAGTGAATGCGGCGGCGACGGCGTAAATGCGGCCACCGCTCTCCGGCGGCAATAAAAGGCGATGGCCCCGCGCGCACTCGCCTCACACAGCGCTCTCCTCTCTCCCTCGCCTCCTTCTCTGCTACCACACCCACCGCCGCCATGGCCGGGAACTCCAGACGCACGGGACGCGCAGCGGCGAACGGCTTCGCGCCGCCCACCCTTCTCCGCGAGCAGTCGGAGGCGCTCGCGGAGAACGGGTACCTCGTGCCGCCCGACATGCGCGTCGGGCATGCGTACGGGATCTCCGTGTGCGGCATCCCAGTGGCGAAGCCGCTCACCCGCGCCAACAAGGGCTTCTACGCCACGCAGGTCACGCACTACTGGCGTGAGCTGACGCCGGAGGAGCGCGACGACCCGCGCTGGAACCCGGCCAACCCGGGCAGCGCCTCCCTCTACGAAGCGGCGTTCAGGCGCCTCTTCGACGAGGAGATGAATAGGTGGGAGGGCCCGGCCCGGTGCCCAGGGACAAGAACGCCGCCGGGCGCGAGGCGTTCTGGAGCGTGCTGCGCCGCACGCTCCAGTACGTCATGGACCACATCGCCACCGCCGGCTCCTTGCTGGAGTGGCCGGCGACGCCGTACTACCAAGCGTCGCCTCCTCCTCTGGCGCCGCCAGCGCACGTGTGGGCGCCGCGGCTCTGCCGCCATCTTCCTCGCGCTCGACGGCGTCATCGTCGCGGGCTTCGCGGGCGTCCTCATCACGGCCGTCCTCATCACGGTCGTCGTCCTCTTCCTTCTCCCGCTCCCGCGCCGCCGGGCTGCTAATACATCTCCAACGTATCTATAATTTCTGATGTTCCATGCTTATATTATACCAATTGCTACATGTTTTATATACACTTTGTATCACTTTTATGCATTTTTGGGACTAACCTATTAACAAGATGCCACAGTGTCAGTTCCTGTTTTCTGTTGTTTTTTGTTTCAGAAAAGTTGTTCTGGAAATATTCTCGGAATTGCACGAAACAAGAACCGAAGTCCCTATTTTTCAACACGTACACGGAGTCCGAAGGAGAGACGAAGGGGGACCGTGGGCCGCCCTCACCACCTCACGGCGTGGGTGGGCCCACTGCCGCGCCACCAGGTGGTGAGGATGCCTCGTGCCTCCACCGACGCCGCCCTTCGCCTATAAATTGATCTTTTCAGGAAAACCCTAAGTACCCGAGCCAATATTTCAGAAAACATCCGCCGCCGCCGTCGTCAACCCTAACTCGGGAGGGTTCTGAAGCTCTCCCCGGCACCCTGCCGGAGAGGGGAATCATCACCGGAGGGCTCTACATCACCATGCCTGCCTCCGGAGTGATGTGTGAGTAGTTCATCTCTGGACTATGGGTCCATAGCAGTAGCTAGATGGTTGTCTTCTCCACTTGTGCCATCATGTTTAGATCTTGTGAGCTGCCTATCATGATCAAGATCATCTTATTGTAATGCTACGTGTTGTGTTTGCTGGGATCTGACTTATATTGATACCTATGTGGAGCTGAATATTATATTATCATGTCTATGTCATTTGTGATCTTGCATGCTCTCCGTTACTTGTTGAAGCCTTGGCCAAGTGAATACTTGTAACTCCAAGAGGGGGTATTTATGCATGATAGTTGGGTTCAACCTCTATTTAACCTGGGATAGTGACAGCAAGTTCTAAGGTTGTAGATGTGTTGTTGCCACTAGGGGTAAAACAGCAATGCTTTATTCAAGGATGAATGTATTGTTTACATTACGCACATTACTTAATGCAATTGTCTGTTGCTTGCAACTTAATACTGGAAGGGGTACGGATGTTAACCGGAAAGTGGACTATTTAGGCATAGATGCATGCTGGATAGCGGTCTATGTACTTTGTCGTAATGCCCAAATGAATCTCATAGTAGACACCACAGCTCACACATGCATGTTATATGCACTTATCAATTGTCAATTGCCCAGCTGTAATTTGTTTACCCAGCATGTTAGTTATCTTATTGGAGAGACACCACTAGTGAACTGTGGACCCCGGTCCATTCTTTTACATCTGAAATACAATCTACTGCAATCATTGTTCTCTACTGTTTTATGCAAACAAACATCATCTTCCATTCGATACGTTTAACCCTTTGTTTTCAGCAAGCCGGTGAGATTGACAACCTCACTGTTAAGTTGGGGCAAAGTAATTTGGTTGTGTTGTGCAAGTTCCACGTTGGCACCGGAATCCCTGGTGTTGCGCCGCACTACACTCTTTCACCAACACCTTCGAAGCAACCTCGTTTTCCTACTGGTTCGATTAAACCTTGGTTTCATACTGAGAGAAAACTTGCTGCTACACTCATCATACCTTCCTCTTGGGGTTCCCAACTGACGTGTGACGTACAAGCATTGTTTCTGGCACTGTTGCCGGGGAAATATTCCCTCGTCAACTTAGAGCCACCAGATACCAATAGATCTGGTTGTGGATATCTTCAGCACCGTTTTAGTTCCTTTTGAAGCGAAATTTTGGTGTTCTTTGAGGGTAGAGGATATCTTTGAAGCTCCACCAGGATCCCCACGTTCATACATTTGGGTCTCTTGATGTTTTTGTGACGATCCTACACAAGTTCCAACCCTACATTCACGGTTATCAATAGTACTGGTGGTAGATATCTTCGTCAAATTCAAACCATCTCTTCCCGGGAATACCCGGTCAAAATTCACCGGTTGCCCATGGTTTCACTTGTGGATATCTATGGAAGCGCTGCCGAGATGCCAGGTTATCCATATCTTCGGTTGAGGATATCTTCAGGATGCTCTTAGTTATTTTTTTACACTAGCAACGTCGATATGCGTTGATGATATTTTCAGTTACCCATAGTACCCGTGGTGGATATCCTCGCCGCGTAATATATGACATGGTAATGTCTGCGGATACCCATATATCCGGTTAGGATATCTTCGACACCATGGTCTCACTTGTGGATATCTATGGAAGCGCTGCCGGGATGCCAGGTTATCCATATATTCGGTTGAGGATATCTTCAGGATGCTCTTAGTTATTTTTTTACACTAGCAACGTCGATATGTCTTGATGATATTTTCAGTTACCCATAGTACCCGTGGTGGATATCCTCGCCGCGTAATATATGACATGGTAATGTCTGCGGATACCCATATATCCGGTTAGGATATCTTCGACACCATGTAGTTCCCTTTGAAGCGGAACTTTGGTGTTGTTTGAGGGTAGTGGATATCTTTGAAGCACCACCGCGATCCCCACGTTCTTACATTTGGGTCTCTTCATGTTTTTGTGAAGATACTACTCAAGATCCGATCCTACATTTACCGGTTATCAATAGTATTGGTGGCGGATATCTTCGTCAAATTCAAACCATCTCTTTCCGGGAATAGCCGGTCAAAATACCGAGCCTTTCATCCAGAACATATTTGCTGCCGCCGCCGTCGTCAACCCTAACTCGGGGGGTTCTGAAGCTCTTCCCGGCACCCTGCCGGAGAGGGGAATCATCACCGGAGGGCTCTACATCGCCATGCCGCCTCCGGAGTGATGCGTGAGTAGTTCATCCTTGGACTATGGGTCCATAGCAGTAGCTAGATGGTTGTCTTCTCCACTTGTGCCATCATGTTTAGATCTTGTGAGCTGCCTATCATGATCAAGATCATCTTATTGTAATGCTACATGTTGTGTTTGCTGGGATCCGATGAATATTGATACTATGTCAAGTTGAATATTGAATTATCATGTCTATGTCTTTTATGATCTTGCATTCTCTCCGTTACTTGTTGAAACTCTGGCCAAGTGAATGCTTGTGACTCCAAGAGGGAGTATTTATGCTAGATAGTTGGGTTCAGCCTCTATTTAATCTGGGATAGTGACAGAAAGTTCTAAGGTTGTAGATGTGCTGTTGCCACTAAGGGGAAAACAACAATGCTTTGTCTAAGGATGAATGTGGTGTTTACATTATACACTTTACTTAATGCAATTGTCTGTTGCTTGCAACTTAATACTGGAAGGGGTACGGATGTTAACCTGAAGGTAGACTATTTAGGCACAGATGCAAGCTGGATAGCGGTCTGTGTACTTTGTCGTAATGCCAAAATGAATCTCATAGTAGACACTACAACTTGCACATGCATATTATGCACTTATCAATGTTGTCAATTGTCCAGCTGTAATTTGTTTACCCAGCATGTTAGTTATCTTTATGGAGAGACACCACTAGTGAACTGTGGACCCCGGTACATTCTTTTTCATCTGAAATACAACCTACTGCAATCATTGTTCTCTTTCATTTTCTGCAAGCAAACATCATTTTCCACACTATACATTTAATCCTTTGTATTCAGCAAGCCGGTGAGATTGACACCCTCACTGACTCGTCGGGGCAAATTAGTTTGATTGTCTTGTGTGCAGGTTCCACGTCAACTCTCAAGACTTTGCGCCAAGTTTTCTGGCACCGTTGACACCTTCAGAGCATCGTGATGTCCTACTGGATTGATAACCTTGGTTTCGTACTGAGGGAAGACTTGCTGCTACACTCATCAAACCTTACACTTGAGGTCTCCTGACGAACGTGTGCTTCACACGCATCAGCTGCTTACGCCGAAGCCGGAGCCCATGAAGGTGAAGCCGGAGCCCGGGACGGCGCAGGAGGCGTCCCTCTACGCCGAGCTGAAGGCGGCGCAGCAGGCCTACGACGAGGACGAGCTCCTCCGACAGGCGGAGGCCGCGTCGCTCAACGACGTGCCGCCCATGGATGGCCCGAGCGCCTGCGCCTGGTCGGCGTTCGAGCACGCCCAGGAAACTGGGGTGCCGTTCTTCGACCTCACCGGCGACGACGGCGGCGCAGGACCCAGCGGTGTGAAGGAGGAGGCGAAGGACCCTACTGGGCCTTCAACCCCCGCTACCAGTAGGGTTTAGGTTTTAGTTTTTAAATTTCGTTCAAATATGTAAAATTTCCTAAATTTGAATGAAATTCACCGAAGTTTTTAATTTACAAATGTTGTTTTGGGCGGCGCGAGTGGGGAGCGTGGGCGCCCGGCGGCCATTTGGGCGCCCCGACTGAAGATGCTCTTAGAGTTGCCAGCATCCGGTTCCGAGAATCCAACGTCCGCTAGACCAGAAACACCATCTAGATCCGGAAAACTCTTACCGAGCACGAGCCCACATATATATTATTGACGGAAACAGTAATGCAATATATTTAATATATTTCAACACATAAATGAAATTGATGGAAAATACAAGTCGAATATTCTTTAATACTGCTCGAGAAGGATCCTGAGCTCAAGACGTCTTACCTCTAGCACCATATAAATTGATGCACTACCATATAAACCAAAAATTCGAAATGACAAAAAAGAGCGATACATATATTTATATGTCTACGACATATACCGAATAGAGCCCGAGAGGATCTCGATTTTTTCAAAATTTAAAATCGGCATATTTCAGTTTCCAAAAATCCTGAAAAATATTCCAGTGGTACATAATGTATAGATCTAAAGGCGTGCCAAATTGCAACTCAAAATTCGCTGTGGTTTTGGCTACACAAAAAAGACAAATTGGACACAATTTCACTTTTTTGAATCTGTTTACTGTTAGATCTAACCATTTGTCATTTTGGCCCAGCCCACAATACAACGAATTTCAAGTTGAAACTTCGCACACTTGTAGATCTAGATGTTATCTACCTCTGGGATGTTTTTCCAAGATTTTTGGAAGCTGAAAAGTGCCGTTTTTAAATTTTTCAAAAAAGAGCTACATGTAACTCGGGCTACGAAACGCCTCACTCCGACATATACACGCTGCACTACTAGCAGGCAGCAGCGCAGCAACAAGTAGCCGTATGAGGTACCCACGTGCTTCCCTCAAGGAAAACACCCTCAGTGTCAGTTCCAAGCAACCAAAGTAAAAAAAATACGGTGTCAGTCAGGTCACAAACCTTCCACCATTCCTTCACTCCCACAGAATAATTTAAAAAATATATATATGAGAAACTGAACAAGAGCAGCACTAGTTAAGTAGGTAACCAATTCCCCTGTGCTCCCAGACCTGGATCTGTGTCCATCCTTCTCTTGACATAAACACGCAAGCTGCCATGTGCAGCTGAGTTGACTTGCCCAAGCCATGTCATACCTCTGCAAGTTTACACACCACCAACATTTTCCTGGTAGATGCCAGATCGGATCCAGCGCAGGCAGCTCGGCTCATTACCCAGCAAAACCAGCCAGCCAACCTCATTGCAGCAAACAGAAGCTATGGCCATTACAATTTACAAGGAATGAAGAGCACATGCCATCAAAATTAAACCCAAGCCCTAAGCTAACAGTCAACAGAGGAATGCATCGTGTTGCTATAGAAGTTATATATAAGCACCTTCACTTGCTTGGATTTCAAGACGACTAGTTATATATTTGTTTTTCAGGTTACCATCAGATATTAGGACAAGACGCCAGCCCTGCCCTGGCATCCACCAAGCAGTAGTAGACCCAAGCCAGGACTGGTCTCGAGCTTAACCAAGAGTCGGCAGGTTAACCGGCACTACATTACCTGGCACTACTATACAAAATTTTGTGGAAAGATCAGTACTGCTATATCAGCTCCAAGCCTCCAACCATTTCTAAACAGGTGAAACGTTTGTAGCCATCTCTTCGCCACAAGGATGATACGCTAGAGGCGTTAGATCCGCAGCTTCTAAGTCAACAAGTCACAGAAGCAACGGCCTACAGATCAAACTAAGACTGCGTCACTACTCGTCGGACAGGCACAGAACTTCTGCAATTGCTGCCCCTGCGCCTGTGGGGCTGCTACCGCTACCCAGGCCAAACCTAGCCGGCATATACGGACCCAGCGGCGCGGGTTGGGGGGCGGTGGACTGGTTGCGAATGAGACCAGCTATTTGAGCGCCACGGTGCTGCTGGCTTCCTGGCGGCGCTGCATACGGCATGCCTGAGGTGCTTCCGCCCAAGGCTATGTTTTCGTATGATGATTGCTGCTGGGATGGCATGAAGGCGGGGTTCGAGTGCAGATAGTTCACCATGGACTCTGCTGGGTGTTGACCGGATGGCGGCAGCGAGGACGCTCGGCGAGGTGGGCGTGAGCTTGATGCTGATGATGGCAACATTGTTTGGTGAGCTGAGCTTGAATCCATGGGGTTTAGTATGGGGACTCCCAGTGGAATCGTCGATGCGTAGGTTCCCGTGATAACAGGGGCATACGGTCCCAACTGTGTAACCCCTGGACTAGCAGCGGGGAGCTGCTGCTGCTGGCCAGTGTGTACAGCATATGGCGGTGGCATCCTGGGCTGCTGGAGATGAGGAGCGGACGCGCGGAGTTGTGCTGCACCATACCCGTAGCTGCCATGTGGCAGATGCGGTGGCGTAAGAGGTGCCATTGTTCTGTAGAGATTGCTGGCTAAGGCTGATAGCGGTTGGACAGCACGTGGTTGTGCTCCGGCGGATCTGTAGCTGCCATATGGCACAGGCGCTGTAACAGAAGGTGAAGGTGTTGTTCCATAGAGATTGCCAGGCAGGATTGTATGCGGTTGGGCATTCCATGATGATGATGATGGTTGAGCCACAAACAAAGGCCGCACATAAGGTCCTGGTGGATTATAAACTGGTTGTCTGATGGCTGGGTCTGCTGCGGTCTGAGCCGCTGAAGAAGACTCAGATGGCTGCTCCATTACAGGCAGCGTGGATCTCCCTGCATTGCAGAAGGATAAAACAAACAATTACTCGCATGATCCATGGATTAAAGAGCATCTGGCTACGCAACAGATCCTAGATCTAAACTGCCTCTTGGCTTTTGAAGATCAACGTGACACAACCACTTAGCATGGCATTACTGGGGAAAGACCCAGAAACAGCAGGAGAATGAAACTGCTAACACATCACACTATAATATGTTCACCATACAAAACGACCGAATATA
Organism: Poa pratensis; assembly: GCA_947311845.1. Classification (NCBI taxonomy): domain Eukaryota; kingdom Viridiplantae; phylum Streptophyta; class Magnoliopsida; order Poales; family Poaceae; genus Poa; species Poa pratensis. The sequence continues at coordinate 1,335,046 of CAMZMU010000037.1, read as the reverse complement.
CACAAGATGCTGGTAGATAAATCAAGTAAGAACAATATGCCCCCATTATAGGTCCATCACAACAAAAAAAGCGGAGTTGAAAAATATGCATTGAACAAAAATATCACAGTGAACGAAGCTAAATGATGAAATACTAGTTATGACCAGAATATTGTTTTGGAAAACAACGAGATATGCTACCAAAGTTTAGTTGGATACCTTGAGCTGCAGATGATGGTGTGAACACCCCTCGAAAATTCTTAGCTAGTGCTTTGTTTACAAAAACTTTCTTGTAAATACCAGTAAGCTCAAGCAGGGTCTGAGTATAAGTGGAATCTTCGTTTTGAAGTAATAAGTCATACTTCTTTTGTATCTTTTCTATTTCTTGGTTGTACGCTACTAGAAGTAGTGATTTCTGTCGAAAATATAGGTGCAACCAAGGAAAAAATGAAAAACTGACCATAGCATCAGACAATGCACGAAAAAACAAATAACAGAAAGAAGAAAAAAACAAACCTTTTGTTCATGGTTTTTACTAAGCACATTGTTGCACTGCATTAACTTGTTCAACTCATTTTGCAGCGGCTCGTCACTATGTATTGGATTATTAAACACTAACGCTGTGACTGGAGGGCGTTGGGTGGGCTGCTCAGGACCAGGTACCATATTTGGCTGAAAACCAATTTGTCTCCTTTCTTCGAAGTGTAGTCTTTCAAGTGGAACATGCTCAACTCTGGTTGATGATTGCAGTTCAGACTGCAAATCCTGGGCTGCCGTGGAGCCTAACATAACTGCTCGTTCTGCTTCTACAGGTCGTTCCTGCATTGAAGCTGATGGGTGTACTTCAGATTGCAGATCATGAGCTATCAGTGGACCCAAAGTTTGTGTTGATTCTACTCTGGCATGTGGATCCAGTGAAGGTTCTCCACTATGACTTTGCAGCACAGGCATGCCAACCAGATAGGCTCTTTCGAAAGGAGCACTCTGTGTTGAGGTTGATGGTTGCGTTTCAGGATGCAAACTCCGAGCAGCTATGGCGTCCAAGATACATGCTTGTCCTTCTGCAGGTTGATCCTGCATAGTGGTTGATGGTTGCACTTCACCTTGAGAAGGCTGTAAAACGCAAGCCGCTTCTGTGCCCAGAATATCTGCTGGTTCGGTTTCTGCAAATGAAAGTCGTGAAGTTGCTAAACTTAGTTGGGCAGGAAGACTTGCACTTTGTTCCGGAGGCACAGAGGCTGATGGTAGTACTTCGGACTGGAGATCATGAGCTGTGACGGTGTCCGCGCTAGACAGATAAGTTCGATCAAATGGAACCTGCGTTGAGGTTGACGATTGCATTTCAGGTTGCGAATCCTGAGTGGCTATGGCACCTAAGGTACCTGCTTGCTCTGCCTCTGCAGATTCATCCTCTGCCTCAGGTTCATCCTCTATCTCAGGTACCTCAGGTTCATCCTCTGCCTCTGCAGATTCATCCAGCACTGAGGTTGATGGTTGCAAATCGGAGGCTGGCTCTGTGCCTAGAATATCTGCCGGTTTTGCTTCTGCTGGTGGATGTTGTGAAGTTGCTAAACTTTGTTGGGCAGGCAGACTTGTACTTTGTTCAGCAGGCCCTGAGGCTAACGGTTGTATTTCAGCTTGGAGATCATAAGCTGTCACCGTGCCCACAGGTTCTACTCCTGCATGTGGATCCAGTGAAGGTTCTACAATTTGATGGATAGTCGGACCTTGTAGCACAGGCATGCCAGAAAGATGAGTCCTTTCAAATGGGACATCCTGTGTTGAGGTTGATGATTGCATTTCAGGCTGCAAATCCTGAGCTGCAATGGAATCCAACGTACCTGCCCGGTCGGCTTCTGTAGGTTGATCCTGCATTGAGATTGATGGTTGCTCTCCGGGCTGCAAATCCCAATCTGCCTTTGTGCCCAATATACCTGGCAGTTCTGCTTCAGCTGGCGGACACCGCGAAACTGCCAGACTTTGTTGGGCAGGTGGACTTGTAATCAGTTTCGCAGCCATACTTGGTTTGCAAATCTGGGGTTCAGCTTGCGTAGACACCTCTAAGGTAACTGGGCTATCTGCAGGATAGGTTGGAGATTCTGGAAACACTAGATACGCATCTACATTCCCATCATCTTCTTCCTGGACTTGCATTCGGACATCACCTAAATGGTGAGAAGTTGCTGCACCTCCCTGTAACTGTCCAGTTGCTTTATCTGGTTGACAACCTTCTTGGCTCCTGTCATCAGGGTTCGTCTTTTGAGGTGAAGCATCCGAAAATAAGATTGATGGTTGCATTTCAGGCTGTAGAACCTGAACCGCCTGTGTGCCCGACGAACCTGTCTGTTTTGCTTCGGCAGGTGGACACCATGAAGGTGCTACATTTTGTTGAGCCAACAGATCTGTGCTTTGCTGGGGAGACATGCATGATAGAACAGCTTGAGTTCCAACCAAGGGTATGACGCTTTGTGAGGAAGCCAAATTTGGTGACTCCAAGTGGACTACATCTGTGTCAACAGTTTCATCATTGTTTGCATTAACTCCCAGCAACACACTTGACTTAACAATATTGTCTATCTCAGTATGTTCACTGTTTCTACACTCACTGGTTGAGGATTCCTGATATAAATTCAAGGTACTTGTGATCAGTCTCTGGCATCACCAAAGCATATATAGTGATAAGTCGACACATAAGTCAAGAATAATAGTATGAGGAAACACAAAAATATGAAGCATGAAGGGCTGGTGATTTATGAACAATGGAAAAAAGGACAATTATCTGCCAAGTTCTGAAATCTACTAAATAAATATTAGCTATGTCAACTGCCAAGCTTGGAAGAATATTCTTGTGAAGCTAACATATAACTCTCAATGCCTATACGAGCCAATAAAAGACAATACAGGCGGGGGAAATGATGATAGACTGCCTACACATCAGTACACAATCTGGACGAGCCAATAACAGCTCACGTGCTTGAAGGCCTGGTGGTGCCTTGCTGGTCGTAGATAGGTAATTAAAGCTGAACAAGTTGCTGCTTCATGCGCCACGACAATAGCCCTACCTTGGTGGTGTGTCATGTGTGTTGATGACATGTATAGGCATATAGCCCAATGGTGCGAAATATAGCAGTTCCAGGTTAACTCTTTCAGAAAATCAGGATTAAAGCACAAGTAGCACATAGTCCTCAAGTACAGTGAGTCAAGAAGAAAGAAGCTTATACTCCCTCCGTCCAATATTAACTGTCTCAAGTTTGTCAAAAAGTGAATGTATCTCTACTTTTTGACAAACTTGAGACAATTATTATTGGACGGAGGGAGTACATGTATATCAGCATATGACAAGCATAATGCATTTTGAAAATGAGCAGCATAATACCTGACCGGTGGAATCATCATTTGCAGGAATAGTACTTGATGAACAGCCAGCTCTTTGTACACCAATGCCATCAGAACTACAATGGATGTTGTTTTCTTGAAAATCAACAGCTTCTGATGCTGGTCCTTCGCCTGAGCCCACAGAAGTCTCAACTGGCTCATTTTCCATTGCCTGTACAGATGTGGTCTCTGGCAGAACTTCATTTCGTACCAATGTAATTTCCATCAAGTGAAGATCTGCCACAGAACTTCCAGTCTGTTCCTTAAAATGGGTGAAGTTCTCAATAACAAAGTTTGAGTCAGGTAGAGCAATATGCTGATCAAAGTCTCGGTCTAATTGGCCTGATTTTGCTGCCTGGTGGAGCTTTTCCTTCAGTTGACACTCTGAAGACCATGTATGATACTGCAGTCCCTCAAGCTTGTCATGCTGGAGCTTCATGTGCTCCAAAAATGCATACAAAAGCATAGTGAACCACTGAGCAGTCAGCTTTATTTTTTTACTCATGGTCATTTCATCAATGTGACTTCTACGAATATGTTCCACAACTAAACTGCAAACTTTTTTCAGTCTGATGACATTGTTCTGCCGGTGTGTCACTAAACCTGACATCTCAAGTTGTTGTTTGCAAAGGATATTCTTTTCTCTTAAGGAGAAAACATTGTCGACTAAATCTATACTTTTTTCCACGATCATATTAGGAGGCTCAACATTTAGCACGTGACATTCTTTGCAAGATTCTTTAACAGGTTCCTGCCCCTCTGAGATCATCTGCTGAGCAACAGATGAGACCTCTTGAGATGCACCATTTGTGGAATTACCATGAAGATCAATTTCCTTGTTTTGGATCAATTTCCAACAAGGAGATTTCCCACCCAGTAAGTTTATCCAAAAAATTGATGAATCTCCATCCAATTCAGGCATTGCCACATTTTCGCCTACTAGAGCTATGCTTCTTGAATAAAATTCCCCGCTCATTTTAGCTTTCGATATGGATGTGCAATTGATTTCAGTGCTGTCTTCAACATTTGTGGCTAGATTTTTTAAGACCTCCGAAATTACTTTATCCATAAAGCATGTATCGCTTTCAAAGCTTTTACTTGCACAGTTATGCTGAAGCTCATTGAATCTGGTGAAAAGAAACGATGCACCCCAACTGATCAAAGAATGGCCTAAACTATGTGGCATATCCTTGTAGCTGTCAATAAGCATGCCATGTTTTGCAAGCACAAGCTGCTTCTCCTCCATTGTGAAAGGAGTGTATAAACGAAAAATGCCCGGATACTCACACCGTGGCTCTATTTTGATTCTTTGAAGAGCCTTCAGATCATTTAGTGGGTTACAGTCACTATTGTATATGATAATGGCATCCACAAATGACAGCTTAATTACTTGGTAGGCATGCACGTCTTTCAATGAGAAAAACAAACCTCCCCTTAGTCTTGTCATTGAACATATGTACTGCTGCATTTTTCCTCGCCAATGGTGCACCACTCTCAACACGTGCATATGACTCGGAGCCAAATCTGTCACAAACAACACTTTCCAATATATCACCCATTGAGTTTCCTCCTGCTACACCAGACTGCCATAGCCCCAAAAAAATTGCTGTATTAGTAAAATGAAAAAAAAAGTTAAGGGAATTTGTCAAAGGGACAAATTCCATAGAAGAGCACAAAGGGAATACTTCAAAAAGGAATGACAATATTGATGAGTACTTAAGGGAACACGTTCGGAAGTTCGGAACAATATATGAAATGGGGCTTATGTGTCAGACTGAGGATATTGTCATATATTATTTCTTTGAACTGTTAATGTCGAGTTATTGGTAACGGGGCCTCGGTATGAGGAGCCATGTACCTAGGGTAGAAGTGGGGGAGAACGTAGAGGATTCCGGTGACGGGATCGTACACAGAGCTTTTACCCAGCTTCGGATCTCACGACGGTGGCGAGATCCTACTGCTGCTATAATTCACTAAGGGAATAAGTGTACAGGTTACAATGCGAGTTGTAGAGCGTGTCTGTTTGTTCGTAGCCCTAAAGCTACCAGGAGGCCGGCTTATAAAGGCGCCGTGCCTTCTCTTACAAGGAAAGGCAAACCGTCTTAGATGCAGAGACCTAAACTACTACGGCCTATGACCTAACTTGCTCTCCAAGGCGGACACGGACAGGCCTTCGTCTTTGGTCTTCTCTAAGCCGGCTTTGGGCTTCCCTTGCGCTTCAGCCCACCAGGCCACCAGATAAAGCCGGCTGGCTTTATCACTTTGGAGTCCACTACGCTGGGCTGGATAAGACAGCACCGTGGCTAGCATACCTATTCGGCATATCCTCCACAGTAGTCCCCGGAAAGGTTTAGGCTCTCCAGCTTTCGCCTTTGCTGCTGCAGAGCTTGAAGCTATCCAAAGAATCCAAGGATCTCATGACGAATTCCGGCTTTTGCTGAAAGCCGAACTTGAATGCTTGCAGAGCATAATTAAGACGGCAGAAACGGTCACATTGTCAGAAAGATTCCGGCAATGTCACGTCCCATCATGACGTCAGCGATCGTCAGTCCACGACAGTTTGAACCAACAGTCACCTGTGATGATTGCGTTTCTCCCGCGCGCGATTTGCGAGGCGTCGTGGAGAAGAAACCCACGATGACAACGGTTCGAACGGACGCGTGGCGAAAATTGCGCCACTCTCCTGACCGTTGCACGAATCGCGGAGCAGCCCATTTATAAGGGCTTCCCTTATCTTTTGGATCTGACCGGTCCATTCCTTCTCGCACCTCCCATTTCTTCTTCTTCCTCTCGCCACCGCAATCCCCAGCAGCCAAGAATCGTTGCGCCATGGCCTCTTTGCCATCCAAGACCACGGCGGCGGAAGGATCGAGCAGCGCTGCCGGTGCGTCGACACCGCGGCGAGCACGAACACCGAGGCTGCTCCTACGGCGACGGCCACTACCTCGAGCACTCCGTCTGCCGCGACGGCGGAGGCAGCGCCATCTGGATCAGTGCCACCTGCGGGATCTGAAGAGGATCTCCCGCAGGCATCGGACGAGAGCGACGCGGCCGATGCCGAGGAAGAAGCCGAGGAGACCTCCTCGCGCCATTGGGCCACTTCCACCATCACCGACGCCGATCTCGTGGAGCTCGAGCGCGAGGGGATTATTCCTCCACGGACAGTGTGCCACTGGAGATCAGCAGAAGGCCACCACGTTCCTGCCCCGGACGGCGACGAGCGCGTCATCCTGGTATCTCATCTTCTACGTGGCCTCTCTCTGCCTCCTTCTGAGTTCTTCGTGTCCGTGCTAGATTACTACGGCCTCCAACCTCACAATTTAGGCCCCAATAGCATTCTGTATCTCGCCGGCTTCCAAGCTTTATTTGAAGGGTATCTAGGCATAGCACCTAGCTTAGAATTCTTCAAGTATTGCTTTCACTGTAAACGCCAAACAGAAGACAAAGAACTGCTCGTCGTAGGGACAGTTAGTCTTAACTTGCGCAAAGATAGAAGCTGGTACCCAAAGGCGCCCAAGATAGACTCTGTGAAGGGTTGGACTGGCACGTTCTTTTATTGCAAAGACGTCGCGCCAGCAGACAAGACCATAGGGATTCCGGCTTTCACCAACTCTGCCGCTCAGTCACGAGCCAGTTGGGATGAGAAGCCGTTGAAGGTTCTGCCAACAGATCTCCGTCTTATCCAAAGGCGGATTGAGTTTTTGACAAAGCACGCTGTGCCCAAGCTTACGGGCACAGATACTATTATCTGCTGGATGAAGAGGCGAATTCAGCCACTTCGTCAAAACCCCACGCTGATGTGCAAGTATAGCAACAATAAGAAGGACAAGCTTCGCACCACCGAGAATGACCTGACGCAGGACGCCTTCTTGATACGCTTCAAGAAGATTGCTAAGGAGAGGAAGCAATACGCTGAATCTCGTCCCATGTACACTGCGTCTTTGCCGGCTCCTGAAGTAAGCTTTCCGCCTTTTACTTGCATAGGTACTATACTTTGCCAGCTTTGTTATTCACACTTTGTTTCCATCTTTCTTCAGTTATCTTCTCTGCCGGAGAGCGAGCTTGTTCCACTGTTTCGCGTTCCAGAGCCTGCCCGCGCCGAGTCTCAGTCTCGCAAGCGCAGGGCTCCAACTGCGAGGGGATCCTCCTCCGCTGCAGAGAGCAAGAAGAAGAAGAAGACTGCCGCCGCCATTCCTGAAGACGCCGTCGTTCACGATGTGATTGACGATGAAGATCTTTCCTTCCACGTTCCCCAGCAACGGTAAGGCGAACCAGTCCTTGAACATTTCACGTTGTGACCATTGTTCATCGCTTGCTATGTTATAGCCTTATACTGTTATTACTTTCATCGCAGGGTCAAGCCGGCTGGCAAACTTAAGGCGAAGGCGGTTGCATCCCGCCCCAAGCCTCCACAGCCCGCCCATGTTGAACCCCCAACCACCCCCGTCGTGCCGCCTCCTGCTCCTGCCCCTGTGGCCTCCCAAGAAGAACAGCATGAAGCGGAAGTTACAGAGCCTTCCGCTCAGCTTCTGCCAGAGAACTTGGCCAGGGCCCAGGCAGCCGGAAAGGCGGCTGTTTTATCAGATGAGAAGATGGCTGAAGCTCCGGCTTATGATGCCATAAAGAACATGGTAAAGACCGAGCTGTTTGACGATGAAGGCTACCTCCTGCCTTCCATCGCAGCTCTCCTTGCTGACAAGAAGGAAACAGAACAGGGTAGCTCATCTATCAGGCCTGTTGGCCAAACCTTGACCATCCTCAACTTAGAGGATAACTGCGACGAGCTGTACGTCACCATGAAAGAGAGCTACAAGGCTCTGAAGAAAATGATGAAGGTAAATGATCTTTCGCCTTATAACTGCTTCCCCAGTCCCCAAGCATTAAGTTGTGCTAAATGTGTATTTAGACAACATGATGGTTTTCTGTGATAGCTTTGTAATAGATGGATTATTTCCTTCCAGTCCCCAAGACTATTCCTTGCCTTCAATTATGCTTTCCCTTTCTAAACACATATTGTTTCAGCAGAGTAGCGAACGTCTTACTTCAGACCTTTGGCAATCACTGGTTAACCAGAGGCAGGTGCTGAAGAGGGTAGAAGCCGAAAATCGTGCCAATAAAGGTGAGCACTGTTGTTTTGGCAGCTTTCCTTGTTTTGCGTCTTTGTGCTAAACTCATAATCTTTTTATATGTTTGCAGAGGTTGTTGCGAAGGCGAAGAAAATCGTCGATGAAACTGGCGACATAGAGATTGTTCGCCGCGAAAACACTGCGCTCTTCAAACAGCTTGAGGAAAATCGCCTTACCGCCGAGCGCAACCAAAAAGCAATTGAGGAAAGCGCGGCTGCTGAACAGGAAAGACTGAAAAAAGAGCTGGCTGATACGCAAAAGGCCTTGAAGGAAGCGAAAGAGGCGGCAGAGACGCAAGCCAAGCCAATGCTGATTGCATTGGGACCTACATTCCAGCTGGAACGCCGCCTTGATGAAGCTTTGGCCGTGGACGAGAAATTTCTGAGTAAGCCAGACACCTTGTTCTTTCCGTCTTTTGAATTTTTCGTCTTTTATGTAAGCTGAAAATTTGCATGTATTTTTCAGTTCCTTTGGGCTTTGGGGAAAAGCTGACAGCTGACACCCGGCTTGACCTCCTGCTGGAATGCGGGGAGATGGTCACGAAGATGCATTCTTCGGCTTTGGCGCTGACACTTGATATCTTCCCCAAGCTTAAAGGTAAAATCAAGGGATTTGTTGATCTTTTGCCGTCTTTCGAAGCTTGTCACGCGGAGATGGTTGAGCGTCTCCGATCAGCTGCCAGAGGCGGATGCAAAATTGCTCTTGGGCTAGCAAAGGCTCATCACCCAGAAATTAATCTCTGGCGGGTGACAAAGTGCATGCCCATCAAAGACGGTAATGGCAAAAAGGTTGTGCCTAGTGCCATTTATTCGGCTGTTAGTGGGTTTGCCACCCATGTTGCTGACATGGTCCCAATAGACACCTTTTTTGAGCGAAAGGAGATGCCACCTCGCCCTGAAGATATGTCCAGTGATGAAGCCTCCGAGCAAACATGCATGGGTGACTCCGAAGAGATGGAGGAAGAGGGTGGAGATGACGGCTCTGACAACGAAGCCGAAACTGCTGCACACCAGTCCCAGCCCAGTCCCCTGCATAAGGAAAAACATTTGTATTAATGTTGCCTTTGTGAAGGCACAAAAACTTTATTCATAGCTGGTTGTTTTGTAAAGGCAGTGGCCTTAAGTTTGAACAAGTTTGTCATGTAAAACAGCAGATGTAATATTTTGTAAGCTTTTGCTGTGACTATGTTCCTTATCCGTCTTTAAGTTGTCTGGCTTATGTGTTTTAGCCTTTTCGTATGTTAGCAAAACCCTAAGGCGGAAAACACTTTGCTGGGCAACAGGGTCAGTGACCAGACTGTTTAAACACAGAACCCGTGCCGCCTTTCGGTGCATAGAACATCTACTAAAGCAAGCCAACACATATGCGATCAGATAAATACTCTTAGACGGACGCAAAAAGGTTTTGTAAAGCCGAAAGGCGAAATTATCACGCTAGCACCCAAAGCACTTTGCAAATTCGGGTTGACATTGACAATTTTGGAACTATATGATCATTGGGAAATAAAAGACGGCGGAAACTATTTGCACAATATATAACTGAACCAAAGACTTTTATTTCATGAACATATATGATGTTTACAATAGAATTGCTAAGTGTAAAAAGGACGTAGCTGCTCAATGTTCCAAGGACGCTTTGTCTCTTTGAGCTCTGCTTCTTCGTTCCTTTTCCTTTTGCGGCCTCGTTTCGTCTTCTTTTTGAGATCGCGTAGGTCCACAAGATAATATGCCCCGTTCTTGAGCGCTTTGCTGATAACGAAGGGTCCCTCCCATGTTGGGGCTAATTTGTGCTCCTTTTGCTGAACAAGGCGAAGCACCATATCTCCTTCTCGAAAAGACCTGTGCCTTACCCTTCTACTATGATAGCGTCGCATGTCTTGCTGGTAGATGGCTGATCTTTGGAGTGCAATCTCCCTTTCTTCTTCGAGAAGGTCTAAGCCGTCCTGTCTGGCTTCTTCTGCGTCTGCTTCGACGTAGGCTGCAACACGTGGTGTGTCATGTAGAACATCTGTTGGTAAGACGGCTTCGGCACCATAAATCAGAAAAAATGGGGTGTATCCTGTAGATCTGTTAGGTGTTGTTCTTATACTCCATAAAACAGCAGGCAATTCCTCTACCCATGCTCCTGCGGCTCGATGCAATGGTACCTCGAGCCTTGGTTTAATGCCTTGCAAAACGATGCCATTCATCCGCTCAACCTGTCCATTAGATTGTGGGTGTGCCACGGACGCTAAGTCAAGGCGAATTCCAACATCTTCGCAATATCTAGCCAATTCTCCAACAGCGAAATTTGTTCCATTATCTGTAATAATGCTGTGGGGGACGCCGAACCTTGTTATAATATCAATAACAAACTTGGTGGCTGTTGCCCCATCCACCTTTGCTACCGGCTTTGCCTCTACCCACTTTGTGTATTTATCCACTGCAACGAGGAGATGGGTAAGGCTGCCTCTAGCTGTCCTGAATGGACCAACCATATCCAGTCCCCAGACCGCAAACGGCCAAGTGATTGGTATGGTTCTTAGTTCTTGAGCTGGCATCTTGGGTTGCCTTGCATATTTCTGGCATCCAACGCACGTTTTGACGATTTCATCAGCGTCTTGCTTGGCTGTCAACCAATAGAATCCATGTCTAAACGCCTTGGATACGATAGCTTTGGCAGAGGCGTGGTGGCCGCAACACCCAGAATGGATCTCATTAAGGATATCAACTCCTTCGGCTTGCGAGACACATCTCTGATACACGCCTGTAGTGCTTCTCTTGTATAACTCACCGTTAATGACGGTGTACGCCTTTGCTCTGCGCACCACCTGCCGCCTTAGCACTTCGTCTTCTGGCAACTCTTGATCCACCAAGAACTTGATGTAAGGGAGGGTCCAATCTGGGAGCGTTGCGAAGACAGCCACAGATTTTACCGCCTTTGGGTTATCTAGGTCGCCGCCTTTGATTGATGGCTCATAGAGGTGCTCTAAGAAGATATCTGACGGGACTTTTGACCTTTTGGATCCCATTCTTGCTAAGGCATCAGCTGCTTCGTTTTCGTCTCTCTTGATGTGTTTCACCTCAAATCCTTGAAAGGCCCTTCCAAATTCGTCTATCGTGCGTCGATATTCTGCCATTGTTGGACTTTTGGCATCCCATGTACCATCCAGCTGTTGAACTACCAAGTCAGAATCACCATAGCACAGTAGCCTTGTGACTCCTAGGTCTTTGGCGATATGCATGCCGTGCATAAGTGCCTCATATTCAGCCACATTATTGGTGGCGTTGAAGTGTATTTGCAGAACGTAACACATGGTGTCGCCTTTGGGTGATTTCAGCACTACTCCTGCCCCAGATCCATCAAGCATTTTAGAGCCGTCAAAGTGCATGACCCAATACTCTTCATCAGGAAGAGGCAAGTCATTCATCGCTTCTGTCCAATCGCTATAAAATCAGCTAAAGATTGAGATTTGATGGCTGTTCTTGGCTTGTACTGAATGTCAAAAGCTGCAAGCTCTATTCCCCATTTGGCGACGCGTCCTGTGGCTTCTGCATTGTTGATGATATCACCCAATGGTGCTTTGCTTACCACTGTAATTGGGTGCTCCTGAAAGTAATGTCTTAATTTTCTGGCGGCAAAGAAAACACCATAAGCAAGCTTTTGGTAATGTGGATATCGCTGTTTGGACTCAGAAAACACCTCGCTTATGTAATAAACTGGTCTCTGACTGGGCACATCTTTGCCGTCTTCCAAACGTTCCACAACCATGACAGCGCTTATGACAAGTCCTGTTGCGGCCATGTAAAGCAACATTGGCTCTTGCTCTCTTGGTGATGCCAAGGTTGGAGCGCTGACCAACGTGTCTTTGAGTTGAGCTAAGGCGGCATCCGCCTCTGGAGTCCACTCAAAGTTTTTCGTTTTCTTTAGCAGTCTGTACAAGGGTAAGGCCTTATCGCCAAGGCGGCTGATAAAACGGCTTACCGCGGCTGCAGAACCTGTTAGCCTTTGCACATCTTTGAGACATGTCGGTCTTTTGATGTTCATGATAGCTTTAATTTTATCAGGGTTTACCTCGATTCCTCTTTCAGAAACAATAAAGCCAAGAAGTTTTCCTGCTGGGACGCCAAAAAAGCACTTTCCCGGATTCAGCTTCATGTTGTATTTTCTGAGGTTATCAAAGGTTTCTTTTAGATCGGCAATGAGGTTGCCTCTCTGTCTTGTCATTACTGCAATGTCATCCACATAAGCGTGAACATTGCGGCCTATTTGATCGTGTAGGCAACGTTGGATGCATCGCTGGTATGTGGAGCCTGCGTTTTTTAGCCCGAAAGGCATTGTTATGTAGCAGTACGTTCCAAAAGGTGTGATGAAGGAAGTCTTGATTTGATCAGACTTCTTCATCTTAATTTGGTGATAACCAGAGTAAGCATCCAAAAAGCATAGTAATTCACAACCTGCGGTAGCATCTACGACCTGGTCTATTCGCGGCAATGCGAAAGGGTCTTTAGGACAGGCTTTGTTTAAGCCGGTGAAATCAATGCACATGCGCAAATCTTTCGTGTCCTTCTTAGGTACTAGTACAGGGTTTCCTAGCCATTCTGTATGAACGACCTCTCTAATGAAATTTGCGGCTGTAAGCCGCGCTATCTCCTTTCCTATAGCTCGCTTCTGAGCCTTCCTCTGTCTGTAAGGCAGGAAGGATGGACTCAGGATTGGAACTTGTTGGTTGATCACCAGACGTTCCTATGACCCCGACGAAGTGAAAGTCGGATTCCTGGATCTCTTGTGAAGAGGTGGAATCAGTTTCACTCAGGTCATCAGATTCGCTCAGATCGTAATCCGGCTGGAGGAAAGCCAGATCGGATCTAGGTTTTCCACTGATTGCATGATCAGATGGGTGGTGGGTGGGCAAAAACGCGCTGGATCCTCTGGGGAATCCATACGCCTCTGCCGTGAAACCCAGAAACAAGTTGATGCTGCCGATGGGGACGACGAAGCCGGCGATGATGTCGTCGTTTGCCGGCGTCCAGCTTTCGCCCGCCACGATGCAGCCAAGTCTTCCAGCGATGCGGGCTTGACCGGAAGCCATGGTCTTTCCGATCTCGCCGAACATTCCCGCCCGGAACGTTACTCCAGACGCCTGACGCCCCACGGTGGGCGCCAACTGTCGAGTTATTGGTAACGGGGCCTCGGTATGAGGAGCCATGTACCTAGGGTAGAAAGTGGGGGAGAACGTAGAGGATTCCGGTGACGGGATCGTACACAGAGCTTTTACCCAGCTTCGGACCTCAAGACGGTGGCGAGATCCTACTGCTGCTATAATTCACTAAGGGAATAAGTGTACAGGTTACAATGCGAGTTGCAGAGCGTGTCTGTTTTGTTCGTAGCCCTAAAGCTACCAGGAGGCCGGCTTATAAAGGCGACGTGCCTTCTCTTACAAGGAAAGGCAAACCGTCTTAGATGCAGAGACCTAAACTACTACGGCCTATGACCTAACTTGCTCTCCAAGGCGGACACGGACAGGCCTTCGTCTTTGGTCTTCTCTAAGGCGGCTTTGGGCTTCCCTTGCGCTTCAGCCCACCAGGCCACCAGATAAAGCCGGCTGGCTTTATCACTTTGGAGTCCACTACGCTGGGCTGGATAAGACAGCACCGTGGCTAGCATACCTATTCGGCATATCCTCCACAGTTATTTACTTCATTACTTGTCATAAGAAACACTTCTGCAGTTCACCATGTTCATTCATGCAAATATCTGCTGACATAAATAGGATATTGGATGCGGCACCATCACATTGAAACCGAGGCAAGATGCAAACACCATATATAAGGAGCATATTCTAGCAATCTAGAGAATAGTACTAGGGACTATTTACTAGTATTCAATGTTCAGATGCTAATTATATTTATCCAGCTTCTAAGAAATTTATAGGCAGCATTTTTCTCAAAAAAGAGAACATACGGCATAAAAAGAAGGAACAGGTGCCCCTAAATGTTATCGTATAATCAGCAGTTAGGCCCCATAACTGGACCAGTTGGGGCCAAACAATCACTACTAGGTGTCTAGTGTATGACTGAACGAATACAGACAGCAGTGTTCTCAAAACAGAGATCATATGGCATAAAAAGGAACAGGCGCCCCATACATACGGTATAATCACTGGTTAGGCCCCATAACTGGACCAGTTGGGGCCACCCAATCACTACTAGGTGCCTAGATGTAGAAGGAATAATGTATAACAATACTTAGAACCCTGATTGGTTGATTACTCATTACCATCAGTGTTATACAATAGACAGCATAAAACATTCTAAGATGATAAACTATTTGCATACATTGTGCCACAAATATGTAATAGAAAAGGGAGTAATGCCATGAGTATCTCACTTGAAAAAGAATAATGACTCTCAGCCTCCTGTTCCTTATCTCTTTAAGCATTTTTTGGAAAAGCAGTAGCTTGCCACATGCTTGCACTCTGGTATCTATAGTACCATTACGATCGTGATTGTCGACACGCGAATTTTGCACGAATTCATCGACAAGGCAAGGGTGATCACAGCACTATGACATAAGGACAAGAATATATCAGAGTCAGTAACAGTGTCTCAGTAACTTTGCAGAAGAAAAGAAGTAAATTTCTGCAGATTGCACATAGACTGATTACTTGTTATCACGCAAATGCAAGCTGTAAATTTGTTTGCAAAGCACACCTTCGAGAGAGACATAAGAATGTCGCAATGAAAGCTATCACTTTTCGTCTTCGACTGAAGGAGAGATGAATTTGAAAGCAGTATAGAACAATATATCTCTAGCTGCGGTTGTGAAATGTAAGCAGGAACCCAGTGCTCCAATATTTTTGAAGAATCTGCTTGGCGCTCATACGCAATATGACGTTTGAATTTCACTTCCAACATCCCAAGGGCATCAGAAGTATCAACGCAATTGCCATTTTCTTGCTCTCCAGAAGTAAGGAAGCCTAAAAGTTTCACGTACTCAGGAAGATCATCCTGCAAAATAACAAGATTCAGCACGGCTTATTTGTGGCGCAGAAGCAGTTTTACAGGTCAGAGCTATTAATAGGCACCTTAACTTGGGAGCTCACAAGCAGCATCCTAAAATCAGTGGAAAGTTGCTTCAGTTGTTCAAGATATTGTAGGGTTGATTTTTGATAATAATCAACTATGACTGCCTCCCAACCAATGCGTGATATAGGTTCGATATCCTGCGCCAGGCAGAAAGATTCAATTGAATGAAAAGCATAAGCTTGACAGAACTAGGGGTGTAGTAACTAGAAATGACGACACCAATATGACCAAGGCGGCTCTGTGCAATTTATGTGCTCTTGATTGGTAAGCCTCATTTACTTGCGAGGATATACTTAGCAGTCGGCACTTACCTCTAAAATAGCATCAGCATGGGATAAGAGAACCTGTAACATAATGCAGCTTCCACTCTCATAGAATTCCAAATCTTGAATTAATTTGAGCTTGTCTTTTCCTCCGTCATACACAACAACATTGATAAATGGTGCCAAGTTATTGAACTGAGCCTCCCATAAGGATAGAGAAGTAGGAGTCGTGACAATTAGGATGGGTTGGCTGACGTCACATAATACAGACATTGTGAATAAGACAGTCTTCATTATAAATTCCTGCATTAAAGTTTTACATGAGTCCTTTTTATTCATTCATAAAGGAGTTAAAAAATAATACTGCAAGAGATGTACCTTTAACAGTACAATATTACATCCATGTAAGGAAGCACTAGAACATATAAGCATGCCAGTGGCCATAACCACTACAAACAACATATGGCTGGAAAACTACAATAGAAAAATTCACTTTGGCTCCCAAGCTCATATGCTCCTTTTATGTTAAACAAAACTCAAAAAATCGTACAACATTTTAAAAATTCTGAAAAAAGGCGAACACATACAAATGTCCAACATACGTGCCAAGTTCTGTGGTGAAATGATATTTGGTATGTTCTGTGCAAAGAAGACAAATCGGTGGCGGAAACAGAATTTCAAAAACAAAAAAATTAGAGCACTCATTTTCTTATTTTTGCACAGACCACCACACATGTCATTTCATCGTGAAACCTGGCACGTATTTAGAAAACAGGTATATGTTCGTCAGCAAAAAAATTCAGAATTTTTTAAAATGTTTTACTGTTTAAAAAAAATTGTCAAACATAACAGGAGCATATGAGCTCGGGAGTCAAAACACATCTCCCCAATACAGTCTTGTTTCTTGACCTCTTTCTAAGACTAATGCAGCTAAGCCACTTGCATACTTCCTACCTTATCATCAATAAGGACAGCACCACAAGATTTGTACCAGAACTCTCGGAGGTGATTGATAGAAGACAAATGATCATTGTCAAAATCAGGATGGCACCCATCTGGTAATCTCTGAAGTTTCTGAAATGAGCTTTTCTTAACCTGTAAAGGCAAGCAATAATTACCCAAAAGAAGAAAATTAGCAGCTTCATGATATGTAAAGGTTTTAAGCACACAGGTATAACTAATACTTAATGCCTGACAAAGATAACGGAGATAATATAGTATCTATGCTGTGAATTTTTTTTAATGGAATTAGCATACTAGTTAACCCAGCCTTTTCAGTTTTCAATTTTTTGGTGGCTAGTTTATAGATCAATCTAAAACAACGTCAATTTTATAGCATGTATAAGCTACAAAAGAAATTAAGTTTTTATTATTTTCAAACTGGCCAGGTTATATTCGCTATCACATTGTATCACACATGAATCACAAATAACATTAGAAGTACAAGATAAAGAATTAAAATTACTGTCACACCTTTGCTTTTGTAGGGATAGATGATTGTTTCGCAGCTTCACGACGGTTCTCGTAGTTCCTTTTAAGCTCTTCAGCCTCGGGCGTTTGTAAACAGGGTAAAGTCTCTACTTCCCATGTCGCGTGATCATAGCCAAGACCCCTCCATTTCACCAACCATTCAAGAGTACAATAAGAATAGTTATCATCAGATGAGGAAAAGAAATCATCAGCTAATTTGGTGGGCACAAGTAGCCTCCTCCTCAACAGGCGGTGTGGCTTAGTCCATTCCTCCTTCCAAATTTCCTGGAGAATCATCAAAATAAAAACGTCAGCGCAGTTCTTTTGCAAAGCCTGAATCATATCGCATGAATAATAAAATAAATTTCACCGCAAAAGCAATCACCTTATCAGTATGATTCCTCTTGTTAAACAAGGAAAGAAGATCAGGACCTCCAAGCGTGACATTGATGTCACCTTCTGGAACCCAACGATTATGGACATGCGCCAGTTTCTTATGCTTGACAAAATACTGCTTGCTCATTTGCATTCCTACAAATATATAGAACCGATAAATAGAGGTAATAAATTTAAAAATAGAAGAACAGCAACAATAGATTTTGTCTCGCGCTAGAAGAGAAATTGTACTTACCCTCAGCCTCCTTGACATCCCACACAGACTCTATTCCATCAACAATAGATTGTAAACCAAAATGGAACCTCTTCTTCGTACAGCTGGTACAGAACCAACTTCCAGGAGACAAATAATCCAGGGAAGGATCCAGACAAGAAATACAGTATCTACTTTGGCAAGCTTTTCCATCACAAGACCTATTATCAATTGAATACATACATGATAAATCAGATCATGAAGTGAATATTATGCATGATGGACCAAAGTGTACGAAGAACATCAATAACATATTCAGATGACAAGTTTTAATATGCTCTCTCACCATGCTAGTGAGTATAATAAAAGAACAGGGGATTTACATGTGCACATAGAACAGGTTATTCATTCTGAGACATTTTAGAACACCCACTCTTAAACTAAGTAAGCTTTCTTGTAGGTTCCACTAAGCTGGTGTTTGGCTGAGATTATACCACAGTGTTTGATTATCGATACAACCATTAATATTGGTGACGTATTATGATAACGCAACAAATAAAAAATGTAAAAAGTAGATAATTATAGAGACTGGAGATGTGGCAAGTGAAACTGTGAAGAAAGCAAAACCATGTCCAGCACTCAAACATTCTTCAATGCACAGCCATCACACGGCATGCCATTCCTCCATTCATCATGATGGAACCAGGCCAAAGTAAACATATTGGATTTAAAATGCATGAATTCAGATATATCCTTTGGGTGAATGATTTGTTTTCATTTACATATCACAATAATCTGTTGTTATGCTATCCTAGAGAAATGGCTTCATTTGCAAGACTGTTTTCTTAATACATTAGTAAAACTAATGTTGATAAAAAATGAATCGACTTACCTAAGAGTTCCTGGGATTCCACAAGCAATGCATATGTTTGAGTTACCAGCTGTATCATCAGATGGCATCACCTTGACATGTCTTGAAGCTGAATCTTCTTTCTGAACGCTAATGGGTTCACTGTCTCCAAGTGTGTTCTTGATCTAATACAATGTCAAAGAGCAAATGTTGAACCCCAAATCGTTGGCGCATAAAAAATCAGAAAGAGCATAATGGGGGACAAGAGAGTTAGTACATAGAAACACGTTGCCAAAAGAAAGGAAAATTAGTTTGGAGAGGGGTACCTCTTCATGATGAATAAAAGATGTGGGCACACTTTGGAATGATGGTAGACAGCTTTGTCTGCAAAATGGAAAGTTTAAAACGGAATCACATGGATTCAAAATGCATGCCCAGTTGCTTAGTATCTAATAAGTCGCAAAGGCTGAGCAGAGAATAGAAATCCTTGCAATGAGAAATAAATCACCTTGCAGGGGCAGTGGATCGATCTCTAGCCTTCACTGCAGAACTACTTTCAGCCGCTATATTTTGCCGGCACACATCGGTAGGTTTCCGCGGCTGTACCTACAACGATTGATGTTAAAGGTTTGTCATTATCGCTGTTTCGAACGGTTTCCTATGGAGTACAAGGCACCTGACTGCATCAGTGATTTGATGATGTACTGCCACTGTAGCATGGAAAGTATATTGGCACAGAAGATGTTGCAGGTCTCAGTGGGAGCCATCTATTGCATATTTGCATGTTGCATCTTCTCAAGCATATGCACATCCTTTATCATGAGCAATCAATGCACTGAAATTGCACTTAACATGCTTGAGCTTTAATACTGTGTAATCTTATTCTTCCATTAACCATTTTCTTATCTAGCCATATGTCACTATCATCCATCACCTTCATACGACAACAAAAAACTATATTAATTCATAATGCTAGATTTTACATTTTGGTGGTATATTAATCACGTTGACTTCTTAAATCTTCAATGATCTACTTTAGTAAGATAAATGGAGTTGAGTAACTTGAAGAATTTGTGAATACAACCGAGTGAGTTTTGCTATGAGAGAATACATAGACATTACTCTTGCAGTACATGCTATTAAAAACACAGGTCCTACCTGATGCACATGCACAGGTACGTGAAATGAGAGTAAAATTATAAGACTGAAAATAAAAGGTATATATGTAGCTCTATAAGTCCGGAGATGTTTTTTTCAACTCAATGTACAGTACCAAATAATATCCCACTTAAGCGGATAACCGTTCTAGCAAAGATGACTAAAGAAAATACAATAAACCCCCTGCCAGTAACATGCAGGCGAAGGAAGAAGTATTGCAACATTACATAGAATCCTGCACCAGATGCCACTGAAGTCTACCAAGAACTCGCAAATATGTTGATAAAGTTTCCATTTTGCAGAGAGTAAAAATGGTGGCATCAGCACTGATCAAATGAAATGCCAACAGTGGAAGACAAACCTCTGACAACGGTGCAGAACATTGCTTAACTCTTGTCTCTGAAGCTTCATGTAAACCAGAAACAAGACTTTTGGAAACTTCAGATGTAGCATCACTTGAATGTCTCTTGTTCTTTTCAATCGACCTGCTACCTTCACATAGCTTAGAGATGTTGCTGTCTGCCATAAGCCCGCTTGAAGTGTTCTCCTTGCCCACTCTCTCAGGAGAAGCAACAACTACATCTGAAAAGTTAAGATTGGTTAGGCATGCTAGTCTTTGGGTGAATGACTGCATGCTAAATGACCAAGAGCAGAATGCAATTGCCAGATATGTCCGCCACCTTAAGCCTAAAACATTAACTTATAAGCTTAACGACAAGACTTTTATCTATTTTTTAGCGCACGGACCACCACCTTGAATCCTTAAACCTTAACCAGTTTGGCACATAGCTTTTGTAATTGTAAATTCTATCCTTCTTGCACGGACCATGATGCACTCAGGCTTGCGTGTTCTAGACACTGCATTATATTATTCCCCGGCCTCCTAAGCCTCCCAACCACCAGACAACCCCATGATTAGGACGCAATTGAATAACAAAGTGCCTAATTAAACCCCAGCACCCTCACCCATCGCCGAGCCTGAAGCGCTCCTGCAGTCTGAATCCCTCGACGCACTGCTCCTGACCACCACGGCTGCCGGCGCCCCGAGCCGCACTTCCTCTCTGTTCTGCTGCCTGGCGGAACGCGGCGTCATCGCGAGCGCATTCCGGCCTGACCTCCTCGGGCTCGGGCCTTCGCGAGTCGGCAGGCGGGGCGCCTCGTTCGCCGCCGGCGCCGGCGGGGTCGCGGGGGAGGCGCGCGGCTTGCCGGAATCCCTCGCCGCGCTGCTCCCGCCGGACCGGCCGTTGCCCATCCCGCTTCCGGCCGTGGTCTCTGGCATCGGTAACAGAAGGGAGAAAAATCAGCAATCGCGCCGAGCCCCAAGCTCCCGCCGGCCGGTGCGCTGCAGTCGGAGCCGTACGTACCTCTGCGGGGAATGCGGGCCGATCGTCGCGGCGGCGGGGCTAGGGTTTGGGCGCTGGTGAGCTTCTGGACGACGTCGCGGAAGTTGGACTTGTCGATGTTGTAGACGTGGGAACGCGGCGACTTCGCATTCCGAGTCGGCAGGCGGGGCGCCTCGTTCGCCGCCGGCGGGGTCGCGGGGCCTCCTCCGGAGGCGCGCGGCGTGCCGGAATCACTCGCCGCCGCGGTCCCGCCGGACCGGCCGTTGCCCATCTCGCCGCCGGCCGTGGTGGTCCCTGGCATCAGCCACGGAACGAAAAAAAATATCATCAATCGCGCATTCGGACCGGGGTTGGTAGAGCCGTACGTACCTGTGCGGGGAATGCGGGCCGATCGTCGCGGCGGGGCTAGGGTTTGGGCGCGATCGCTGCCGGTGAGCTTTTGGACGACGTCGCGGAAGTTGGACTTGTCGATGTTGTAGACGTGGGGCTGCGGCGGCGGGTGGTCGACCGGGGCGGGGGCGGCCGGGGAGAAGGTGCTTCCATGGAGGATGACGAGGAATAGGAAGACTGCTTGGAGATCTTGTACTAGGAAGGAAGCCTTGTTGAGGGCGGCGGCGGTGGAGGGCGGCGGCGGCGGCGGTGGTTGGACACTGTAGCAGCAGTGGCTTGACTGCGTGCGAGCTGGCGAGCATTATTGTTGGAAGGTCGCTCGGTATAGGAGTAGCAGTAAATTCAGTATTTACTGCCCAAGAGACCAGCCAACACGGCTCGCACTGATTGTGGTGAAATTAGAGTACTACCTTGGTCCAAATTAGTTTCTCGTGAGATTAATCTAGTACTCCAATGTCGCTTTTAAAGCATGTCAAAAATGGGTTACGCTGCCTACTTACCGAATAACGGTCTGCATCTACGTTTAAATTTTTAGTTATGTAACTCTGGAAAGAAGATATCTGGCATCACGCGCTAAATCATCATCATCTAATACAGATCAACCGCGGTTGAATTGATTTGACGCCAGTTGTCGCGTTTAAAGCACGATGACCCAACGCCCGTAATACTCAGGATCCTTGCTGTTTTTTCCCCTAGGCTAACCTAGGGTTCCCAAATTTCCTCCGGCGGCGATCCCGTCGGAGTCCACAAATATCTTTGTTACCCTCGCGTTGATCTCACGTCCGATCGCTCCCGAAGCGACTCAGAAGTGATTCCCGTCGGTTGGGTGTGACGTTGGAAGCGCTGCATGGCGAGCGTGGGAGGAAGTGCGTCGGCTGGCGCGGGTGCCGCCGGAGACGGTGCCGGTGGTCATCAAACAGCGGAGGTAAATTTTGAGGACTGTTTCGTAGGACTGAACCTCCATGGAGAGGAGGAGGAGGATTTGGATCTCTCAGGAGAGATTGAGGATTTGATCAAGGAAACCCGATGGATCGCAATTTTTAGGGTTCATACACAGAAGCCATTTAGTCACGTTGCCCTGTTTAAATCAATGCGTAATGCTTGGGCGTCAGCGCAAGGAGTAACCTTTAAACCTATGTCCGATAATCTGTTTCTGGCGCAATTCATGTGTTTGGGAGATTGGAATAGGGTTATGGGAGGAGGTCCTTGGGATTTCAGAGGAGGAGCGGTTGTGCTGGATGAGTATGATGGGCTGTCCAATGTACTAGATTACAAGCTTGATCAGATACCAGTTTGGGTTCGCATCATGGGGGTCCCGGATGGTATAATGAAGAGTGTAGATGTGGCAACGAAAATTGCTAAGAAAGTTGGACTACCTCCGATCAAGGTGATTGTGAATGAGGGGCAGCTGAATCCGGCAAAGTACCTTAGGGCGAGAGTTTTTGTGAAGCTGGATACACCTCTAGTTAGGTTTGTCCCTATCACTTTGAAGGAGAAGAAGAAGCTCCCCGTTAAATATGAGAAACTTCCGGATTTCTGTAATTTCTGTGGCTTGATTGGACATACAGTTACTGAATGTGGAGATGGAATCCATGACCCTGAAACCTGTGGCCGGGGAGACTGGCTCCTTGTGGATTTTAATGTTAACTCTGATAGGGGTAATGGTGGACGGGGCTCAACCCGTGGTGGGATACCAGGAAGAGGTAGGGGTTTTGGAAGAGGGCGTGGTACCCCCGGTGACCCAAACGACCTCAAGGATGATGAGATGGAGATGAACGAAGATAGGGCGCAGCTTAGTAGAGACTTGGTGACATCGGCGCGCAAACGCTTGATTGATGGAGATGGAAAAATTGGAACTGCATCAAATCCGTCAACAAGGTTTGTGTCTGACAAGGTGCTTTTGCTAGAAAATAACTCGGGCGGACAAATAGACAAGAACCTACTGAGTACACCTCAAAAAATTCATGATCAGAAGAGACAGCGGTCAGAGAATGGTGACATTAGCTCTACACAAGTGAATACATCGGCGACCTCCTTCGAGGGGGATCGCCGCCAGCAATGAAAACCATAGGATGGAACGGTCGCGGTCTGGCCAGTACCGCGGCTGAGAGAGCGCTTCTGGAAATCCAGAAGCAATGGGGGCCAGATGTGTTTTTCTTGTCTGAGACACATTTGAACAAAGCAAGGGCAGAAAAGCTTAGGAGAAAACTCAAGATGGATCGCATGGAGGTGGTGGATAGTGTGGGTGCTAGTGGGGGTCTCATCCTCTACTGGCGTCGGTGTGTTGAGGTTCAAGTTCTGAATAAGACGAAGAACTTCATTGATGTGGTGATAGGAGGTAATCCGGAGGAAAGCTGGAGGTTGACGGGTTTCTATGGAGAACCAAGATGGGGTGACAAACACCTTTCATGGGGATACATACGGGACCTCTACCAGCAGAGTAATCTCCCCTGGGTAGTGTTGGGAGATTTTAATGAGATTCTCTACTCGCATGAGAAGGAAGGAGGAGCCCCACGTCCGGTTCGGATGATGAAGGCTTTTCGTGATGCTCTTGTTGATTGCGAGTTGGATGATATGGGCTTTGTGGGGGATCAGTTCACTTGGAGAACAAGACGGATGCGTGAAAGGCTAGACAGAGCGGTTTGTAATAGTGGTTTCCATGGTCTGTTCCCGTTTGCTAGGGTAACCAATGCAACCCACACTAAATCAGACCATAGACCAATAGTGCTTGATACCGAAGGGGATGTAGCTGTTGACGGGCGGCAGCATAATCAAACAATTTGAGGCACGTTGGCTCAAGGAGGATGAGATTGGCATGCGGGTGTCGGAGGCATGGGAAAGAACTTCGAATTTAGACCCATTTTCTGACAGAACCGCCAAGGTTCATAAGGAATTACATGACTGGGATCGAACTACTCTGAAAGCGCCGGGACGGCGGCTAAAGGAATTGAAGGAGGAATTAGAAAAACTGCGGTTGGGGCCCCTTACTGATGAGGCGGCAGATCGGCAGCGCCACCTACTCATTGAGATTGAAGAAACGATGGCTAAAGGAATTGAAGGAGGAATTAGAAAAACTGCGGTTGGGGCCCCTTACTGATGAGGCGGCAGATCGGCAGCGCCACCTACTCATTGAGATTGAAGAAACGATGGAGAGAGAAGAAATATACTGGGTCCAAAGGAGTAGAGCCAACTGGCTCAAATATGGTGATCGGAATACCAATTTCTTTAATAATTTTGCTACAGCCAGGAAAAAGAGGAACTATATTCGGAAATTGATGGATGATAATGGTGATTGGAAGGAGGACAATGACTCAATGAATACTTTGATTAGTAGCTATTTCCAACACTTGTTTACTTCGGAGGTATCGGAACCGAAACTAGATGTCCTGAACAAGGTTAAACGCAAAGTAACACCTTACATGAATGAGTCCTTGATGGCTCCTTATTCTGAAGAGAAGGTTAAATGAGCTTTATTTAGCATTGGGGATTTAAAAGCCCCGGGGCCTGATGGTCTCCATGCGGTGTTCTACAAAAAAAATTGGCACCTGTTCGGAGATGATTTGACTAAGGAAGTGCTGAGTGCTGTTAATTCTGGCCAAATACCGGAAGGGTGGAACTCAACTACAATTGTGATGATCCCGAAGGTCGATAATCCGGAGATGGTGGCCCAATTCAGACCAATTAGCTTATGTAATGTGGTCTATAAGGTAATTTCGAAAATGCTGGCTGCTAGACTGAAAGTATTTCTGCCAGAGATCATAAGTGAGACTCAAAGTGCCTTCGTTCCAGGCCGCATTATTACTGATAATGTTATAGTAACTTATGAGTGCTTACATACAATGAAGAAGAAGAAGACGGGAAAGTGGGCAATTGTGCGATTAAGCTAGATATGCACAAAGCCTATGATCGAGTGGAATGGGTGTTCTTGAAGGCAATTCTTCGGAAACTGGGCTTTGAGGAGCGGTGGATTGATCTTATTATGACATGTGTCTCGTCTGTGGATTATAAAGTCCGGTTCAATTCAAATGAGACTGCCTCTTTTAGCCCTACTCGTGGACTGAGGCAAGGGGATCCCTTGTCCCCATACCTTTTTCTTTTGTGTGCAGAAGGCCTTTCAGCGCTTATATCACATGAGGAGGAGAGGGGGAATCTATCCGGTGTTCAGGTCTGTCGAGATTCACCGGTTATTTCTCACTTATTATTTGCTGACGATTCTCTAATTTTGATGAAGGCAAATATTGACAATGCAAATTCGTTGAAGAAAATTCTTGCTGATTATTGTGTGGCCTCGGGCCAAATGGTGAGTGTTGCCAAGTCATCTATATTCTTTAGTCCAAACACCAACGTGGAGGTCAAGGCGGAAATATGTCAAACCCTGGATATTATGACTGAAACGCTTTCTGATAAATACTTGGGCCTCCCATCTATGATTGGTGTTGATCGTGTGGACTGTTTTAAACATCTTATTGAGAGGATTCTGAAAATTGTTAATGGGTGGAAGGAGAGAACATTATCCTACGGAGGCAAGGAAGTGTTGATCAAGGCGATTGCCCAAGCTATCCCAACTTATGCGATGAGTGTATTCAAATTTCCGGAAAAAAATTGTAAGGGAATCACTGATGCAATATCGCACTACTGGTGGGGAGATGGGGAGGAGCAGAGAAAAATGCACTGGTTTGCCTGGTGGAAGATGTGTGTTCCAAAGGAAAATGGTGGAATGGGTTTTCGTGATATTCACAGTTTCAACCTAGCAATGCTTGCAAAACAAGCTTGGAGGCTAATTGATAACTATGATTCGTTATGTGCTAGAGTTCTAAGATCAAAATACTACTCAAATGGAGATCTGCTGAATTGTGAGCTGAAAAAAGGATCTTCGTTTGTGTGGCAGAGCATATGGGCAGGTATCCAAACCTTTAAAAAAGGTTGTATTTGGAGGGTGGGAAACGGAAACAAGATTAACATATGGGAAGACTGTTGGGTTCCAAATAACCACACAAGAAAAATTATGACAGTTCGTGGAAATCAGGTGCTTACCAGGGTAAATGAGCTTATTAGCCCGGTGACAGGTGAATGGGATGAAGTCTTACTGAGAGACAATTTTCTGCAGATTGATGTGGAGCGAATTTTACAAATTCCGATCTTTCATCACGAAACTGAAGACTTTGTAGCCTGGCATTTGACAAGCAATGGAAGATTTACGGTTCGTTCGGCATACTATAAACAGTGGGAAGACACCTTCCTCAACCGTGAGATAAACCCTTCTATGATTTCATCTTCGGTAAATCACCCGGTCTGGAAAAAGTTGTGGGGTTTGAAGCTACCGAGCAAGGTAAAAATATTCATATGGAGGTGCCTACATAATGCTATCCCCTGTCAGTGTGTGCTTGCTAACAGACACATTGGAAATTCGAGTCAATGCCCGGTGTGCACAAATTACCCAGAAGATGTGGCTCATGCTCTCTTTCGGTGTGCAAGAGCAGGGGAAGTTTGGACAGCGCTTGGTCTACATGAAATGATAAGTAATACGAACCTTATGGACAAATCGGGAGCTGAAATCTTTGTACAAGTACTATGCGATCCCTACTTCCAGAAGCAGTATGTTGACAACATTCAAATACCAGAGATGGTGGCTGTTACAAGCTGGTATATTTGGTGGCAGCGTAGACTAATCAAAAGAGAGGAAGAAGTTCAATCCCCTGTTCGTTCTGGCCAAGCAATTCTAGCTGTAGCTATGTCCTTTGTACGATCGGCTATGAGACCTAGTTCTGCACCAAAACTAACGAAGTGGAGGAGACCTTTAACAGGTCAAGTGGCACTGAATGTTGACGCTTCTTTTACTGAAGGTGACAACAAGGGTTCTTCTGGTGCTGTACTTCGTGACAATAGAGGTTTGTTCATTGCTGCTGCCACTGCGAAATTTGAATTCGTTCCTGATATTGTCTCTGCTGAGGCGGCCGCCCTGGTGGAAGGACTGAAACTGGCCAAAGCCTAGGCTGCAGCTCTTTGTTGGTGCAAATGGACAACCTGGTTGTTGTTGAAGCTCTGAACTTTAATTCGGGTCATTCTATGGTGGCTGCCCCAATATTAGATGATTGTCGTGATTTGCTGAGAGGTTTTCATAAGGTGTTGATAGAGCATTGTAATAGAGACTGTAATATGGTAGCCCATGCTTTAGCTCACCAGGGGCGTGTTGATCCACCGCCTGTGTGGCTGGACTCACCCCCGGGTTTTATTTCTAGCCTCTTGGCAAACGATGTAACAACTGTGGATGTGTAGAGCAGCAGGTTCCAGACGCGCTCTTTTCCCATTCAGGGTACCTAAGGGGACTGGATGGGTTTTTAATGAGGCGGCCTGCTAGCTCAGTAAAGTGGTTGAAAATTCAAAAAAAAAAAACGCCCGTAATACTCAGAATCCGCCATCATGCTACAGATTTGTCTTCCAAAGATTAGCCACACAAAGGGGTCAAGTTTTATTTGGGGCTCCCGAACTCTAGTGCTTCTGCTGCTTAAACAAAAATCGAAACCGCAGTATTTATAAGTTTCAAAGAAAATATAAAACAAAATACGGATGCGTAACTTGCAAAATATAAATTTCAAATAGTACTATTGTATGTTGAGACATGCCACCCCACAAAAGCGTGATGCATGCTCACCAAAGAAGCGACTCTGGCATGTGTGCCGTCGCTGTTCATCTTTGCGAAGAAAGAGGCCGAGCTGATCTGCTGCGAGCTACGAAACTTGCTTGCACGGCTTAGGTGAGAGTTTGGATCTGGCAAGACGATTAGGTGCCTTTTACTGCATTCATGAACAAAAGTAGTAACAAGGTGCAAGGAGAAATTATTCAAGACCAAAACTAAGAGTGACGCCACGAGGAAGACATCCACGACTGCTTGATGGATGCTTCTTATCTCTTCGGGTTGGCATGTCCGAGATATTTGTTGTGCTTTTAGTTGTTTTTTTTTATGTGGTGATCAATGTGTCAAGAGTTTGCAATTGTAAGTTGTAACGGTTGGGAGCTATAGTTGGTCGATCCGCCTTGGCGATCGGGGAGTTGCATGCCTTGGAAATAGCCCGTGTGTGTGGTTTTGTTGTAACTGTTCTTGCCGGATTTTGTGTTCATTAAATGGAAAATTAATTTCTTCTTAATTAATTAGATTGGGACAAAACTTATCCCCGTTTAAAAAAATACTTTGTCTTTCTTCCTGGTAGTAGTATTAGTTTGACTGAGAGAATTATACTTCGTTGACAAAACACTTGTTTGAGCTGATGGGTTCGACCTTGTTTAATTTGATTTTGAACTAGTCCGTCAAAGCGTATTGATTTGATTTGATTGGACTGCAGAAACGAACCAACTACGAACCTAAGGTTGACATTAACCACCAGGCTCTGTCGATAGCCCTATGGACGGAAGTGGACGTTTGACAATATCTGCAGTGTTGACATGTACACAATCTAAGGGCTCCTCCAACGGGCTGGCGCAAAGGGACACCCCAATGTGTCCCTTTTGGTCCGTTTGGGGGCGGACCGCGGACGTGTTTTCAGTTTGGGGTGGAGGTGCCCCCAACGGCGTGGCGCAAAAAAAAGGACAAGGCGAAAAAAAAAAAGAAATAATTTACATATAGTAGGGTTCAGTAGTTGGGCCCCACGGGCCAGTGACACAAACACGAAGAAGAAAAAACATAAAACCCTATCTATGTGTTTGGGGGTGGGGCTGGCTGCCGGAGTTGGCGCCGCCGCGGCCAGGTGCTCGCCGTGGCCTTCTACTCCTCGTCATCCGAGAGGATGACGTACGACGGCACCTCGAACAGGTGGGCAGGTGGCCCTGCAGGCGCTGGTGGAGGCGTAGCCGGCGCCTCGGGCTCTTGCGGCCACGCCGGAGCGGGATGCCACTGCCCCTGGGGCCGCCACGGCGACCACGGCACCTGGCGGCCGCCGTACGCCGCAGCCTCCTCCTCCTGCTGGCGGTTGTACGCGTCCGCCTCGTCCATGCGCTGCCAGGCGGCCGCCTCGTCGTAGAGCTCCTAGCCCTCGGCCTCCCGCTGCGCACGCTCCTGGTCCGCCGCCGCCGCCTCCGCCGATTCCCGGAGCGCCTCCCCGAGGTGAGGCCACTGCCCCAGCTCCTCCAGGTTGGAGGCGTCGATGGCGGCCTGGAGATCCGCGTCCTCGTCCTCCATGGGCGCTGGCGGGTCCTGGGCGCCGCCGTGCCCAGGGTTCGGCATCGCGGCCCAGTTGGGCGGCGGGACCTCCACCTCCTGCTGGTCGTCGTCCTCGCTCCAGTTGGAGGACGAGGAGCCGTCGTCGACGGCGAGCTCCTCCGGCGGAGGCTGGTACCCCGCGCGTAGCCCGCGAAGGCTTGACGGCGGCGCGCGTCGTGCTCCAACTCGAACCAACGGTCCCACAGCGGCGAGTTCATCGCGTACGCTGGGTCGTTGGCGAATTCCAGCGGCAGGAAGCTGCGCCGCCGGAGGATCTCCGTCGTCCTCGCCCTGCCGGAGCGAGGCACGGCGGGCACGGGCACGCGCTGCGGCCCGAGGTGCCATCCATCTGGGAGATGGACGTCGCCCCATGGCAGGGGCACGCGGATCTCCCAGTACATCTCCGCGACGTCCTTGGAGACGCGGGCGCGCGTGGCACGGCGGCGGGCATTTCGCGCCGCCCTCAGCTGCTGCCGTCGATCTGCAGCACGGCGGGCCGCGTCAGATGGCGGAGGTGCGCGGGAGCTGCTGGCCTCGGCATTGTGGCGGCCGGGCTTGCTGAAGAACCAGCTGCCTGGCTTCATGGCGGCTGGCGGCGGTGGCTAGGGTTTGGAGTGGAGTGGAAGCGTCCACGGTCCACTGAAGTGGGGATGGGGATAGGGACGGGTGGGGAACGCGTGGGGTTGGTGTCCCCATTTAAGAAGGACCATGGACGGCCGCTGCCACGTGGGCCAGGGGCGGACACAGGAGGACGCTGCGCGTGTCCGCGTCTTCCCCAAAGCCGGCCCAAATTTGGGCCGCGTTTGGGTCGAGATTGCCTGTCCGCGCGGACACGAGGCCTTTTGCGCCAGGCCGTTGGAGCACCTCCCGTGTCCGATCGAACAGATTCGGACTGGGCTGATCCGTTTGCGCCATCCCGTTGGAGATGCCCTAACGGAACGAATCTCCTCAAGTGGTTAGTGTGGACTTTGAAACTCAGAATTCAAAACTGAAAGCGACGGTCCAATTACGTCTCCACACACACACAGCAAGTAATAGTGCGATCGATCGATCCACGGATGACGGATGCATGGATGGATGACCAAGGGATATATACGATGTACTAGTAGAAACGTGCACGCATGCATGCAGTTTTGTGTTGAAAACACTGCTCCAGCTCTGGTTTTAGCCAATCATCCAATATTCTGTGGTACTAGTAGTAGCCCTCGTACACTTGTTTGATGCCATTTCCAGATATTCCATTATTTCCTTTTCTAGTGTTGAAAAAATCCAGCGGCTACATACACATAGCCAGCAGGTTGACATGCACACAGAGAGAGAATACGACTTGGCGGGCCTACTCATCCAATTATTTGGTTCACGCCTCTATCGCACTAGTATATGTCTGTGAACTGTGATCGATGTGCAGCGAGACTATCTACCACCCTTAGCTTAACCGATGGACCGCTAATTAAAAATATCTACAAAATAAAATGGACGGGTGGAACTCCTTGACTACTTAATTTCACGTACACACCGACATCACGGTTTACTTTGATCTTCAGATAGACTTTCAAAGCCATGCATGCAAGTGGCTCCAAATTAGACCTAGGCGGAGAAATCAATTTTTTTATCAGTAGTAAGTGCACTAATTCTTTATCATGTATCCCATGCTTACGGTGATAGACGATGAACTGGCTCCGACAACGTGCAAGGACCGTAAAAGCCATTCATTTCTTACTGCTATGTTTAGTTGTTATCTTCAGTTGGACGAGACAAATTCACCAAGCTGCAAATTATGGGTGGATACTAGTGTGTATATGCAATGGGCTATCCATCCTTGGTGTGGTGGGAGTGATGAAACTGGCTAGCTCGCACGACATACATACGAGCTTATTTACCTGGTCAACAACACACTTATGTATGTACGTGCATAAATAGATATATTCACACCATTCTATATATACATTGACTTGATTTTCTGTCGGTGGTCGATGGACTGGTTAAGCGGACTACGTCTCCCCTCACTGCTAATGCTACACCAAGTGAGAGAAGAAATCAGAGGCCGAGATGCCACAGATAGTTATGTAATATCTTGATTTATGAGACGAAATGCATCAGAAGTTTCTGATTATTGGTGCCATTTTCACGAAGTACACTTATATTTGATTGATTGTAAGTTTTGTGTAGCGTACGATGCAACATATTATCGAGCGACACTACACAGATGTGTAGATAATATGTATATGTATCCACTCATTTTTGAAACTTAAAATACCATTTTTCAACATGCAGATGAGTAGGTTTTTTAAAAAAAATATCAGAATCACTGAAATTCAGGAGCAAAAATTCTGCTCTCTCCATTTTCTATTGTTATTTTTACCATAAGATAAGAAGAACAGGATTTAAGCTAGATTTAGCTAGGCCCACATGCACAAGTAGAGTAGGTTAGTGTGAAAATAAGGAAGGTGCGTGGTGGCCGCACGTACGTGCCACTGTGCAACATACTCCCTCCGTTCGGAAAAGGATGTCACAAAAATGGTCTATCTATAGT
Source organism: Poa pratensis (assembly GCA_947311845.1). NCBI lineage: Eukaryota > Viridiplantae > Streptophyta > Magnoliopsida > Poales > Poaceae > Poa > Poa pratensis. The sequence goes on along the minus strand of CAMZMU010000037.1, from coordinate 1,302,709 downwards.
TCATTTTTGTGACATCCTTTTCCGAACGGAGGGAGTAGTATATAGCTAGAAGCGGTCAGATGTATAAGATGTTCATGTTAGAACTTGCAAATGGATGTATACCGATCATTCTTTCCCGATTGATACAGCTGCTAGATCTGCCTGTGTACTTAAATAATTCATCACGTGTGTGCATAGTGGAGTACTCCGTATAACTCCGACATACGTACGTACGTACATGGAGCAACTAGCTGTTGGCATGTAGGCGCAACTTGCATCGAGCAAGCAGAACAGAGGAGAGCAGAGGAGCGAGCTTAGCACTGATGAGGGAACAAGATCGACTGGCCGTCGTCATAGTGATGGTCGTAACCCATCATGGTCGGCTGCTGGTCGGCAGACACCCGGAGGAGCTCGTCCAGGTAGTCGGCGCCCAGGTCCTCCAGCTCAACCACGGCTGCCGGAGGAGCTTGTTTGTCCATCATATTCGTGGGCGTCCGCTTGACCTTGTTGGGCGAGCGTTTCCGGATGGAGTGGCGGCGCTTGAGGGCCAGCACGGGGGATCCTCCGGTGGCGTCACCGAGCGCGAGCGTGCGCAGCGACTCCTGGACGCGGTCGACGGGGTAGTTGAGCACCGCTGAGGCGCCGCGCACGGAGAAGGCGGCCTGGTCGTAGGCCATGGCGGCGGCCTCGGGGGTGTTGAAGGTGCCGAGCCACACGCGGGCGCCTTTCCGGGTGGAGTCCCGGATCTCGGCCGCGAACTTGCCCCACGGCCGCTTCCGGACGCCGATGAGGCCCCCCTTGGGGACGTCTTGCTGCTGCTGCTGGGAACGGCGCTTGCTCGGTGGTGCAGCAGCAGCAGCAGTTGCCATGCCCTGCTGCTGCTGGTGGTGGTGGTCGGAGGAGGAGGAGTAGGATGAGCTGGAGGTGGAAGCCGAGGAGGAGGAGGAGGAGGAGGAAGAAGAAGTTTCCAAGTCCAAGTCTAGGAGGTAATGGCCCATGTCATCGCCGGCCATGATCTCCATGAGGGTGTTGAGCAGCTGCTGCATGTCGTCGCTGTCGCCCGTGTCGAACGCCGACTGTCTGTAGCCGCCGTGAATGATCAAATGGCCGTGTTATGAGTGGAGTGGATGAAATTAAGATGAAGAAGAGAAGCTAGCCTATTGCGAGATTTGTGATGAGCAATGTTGGCATCTGAGGACCCAAAGCTTTTATAAGGGAGCAACCGGCGCATTCCACCTGCTTAGAAACGAACGGGATTTGACTAGTCTCCTGCGGAGTGGGTCCCACCGCATCAGGACCCAAAATGTGGGCTCCGCAGGCCGCCATTGGAACGGAACGGACAGGAGCTGGGAGAAGAGGTTAGCTGCTGATGGAGTAACCACGCACGTGAGAGGGACAGCCCCAGCTGCTGACATAGGGCGGCGGTGTACGACAAGACTCCTCGACGTCACCCAACCCTCATCCTCTGCTCCACACACCACGCTCACTCACTTATACCTTGACAGGAACATACTCCGTCCTAATGCAGTGGACACGGTTCTAAATTCTAAATCTCAAACTGCTGAAAAGATACAAGGCTCTTGAAACATTGGAATGCTCCCTGGTCACGGTGGGAACAAAAATGGTGTAGATTACATCTGAAGGTATCCATAAAAAACTTGACACGGATGATAAGCCTCTCGCTGAGATAGTTGCATAGAGGCGACTGACACAGATGATATGATGATCTTTTTAGCTGACATACTAGACGGTGTTGGTTGATTGTTTTCTGCCCCCTTCTTTACTAGTTTTTACTTTGACCTAGGCAGCGTTGTGTTTGCTTCTCCTATATCAATATAAAAGGCAAACCTTTTGCCCCGTTTCAAAAAAATAAAGCTTGATTGTTAAAATTTCAAATTAGCATTTTTTACATTCTCAAACTACGAGCTCCTTGTAGCCTAGAGCCAAATCCACAGACTCGAACCAATGACAACTTTACATCCACCTAAAATTCACATGTTTATTCAAGTCATATTGCTTGTATGTCACAAAATCCACATGTTTAGGGTTCAATGGTTGATCAAACATGAATTTTGGAATGTGTGGACACCTTGGTTACATTAGCAAACAATTATTAGCAAAATAGTATGCCTGTTTTAAAAAAAATGGTGAACTTTATAGAAAAATAAGAACATGATTTTTTAGGATGATGTAGTGGCAATTTTACATCATAATAATTAATGTCTTTTTTATGTACCGAGTGGTTAGCAAGAGAAACACTATCTACTGCTGATGAACAAACAAGTGTGTACTACAATAGTATAGTCCAAATCCAGTTGAACTTATTAGCTTTCAAAAAGTTGAACTTATTTATACACGAGATGTTGCAATTATTAGCTACCTACATATATATACCCCTATGCCCATTCTCAACTGCCCAAAAGGTGGTACGTGCATGTTAGCGGCCGATTAGTATGCGAGCGAGATTCCAAGTATAATACTCACGTACATCTGCTAGTGTTGCTGCTGATATTAGTTGACAGTTGCAACTTGCAAAATAGTAGTGATTGATCTAGGGACCGAGACCGGTCTGTTTGCCTTTAGCGCCTCACTAACTTTTCATGCTATAGGGAAGTGATGTGGACCGGCCGGCCAAAAGTATGGAAGGAACGATATGTTTCAATAATATAATGAGCAAAATGTCGATTCCAGATACTAGCTCATACTTTTTTTCCAAAATTTCTTACTTGTTATGTAAGACGATTATTTTCTTGTGTCTCGTGTAGCCATCACAAATCTCACGACCCATGACTTTTGATCGATGAGAATTACCGTGGCGTTTTAAACTTGTATGATGATTCAAGATAACAATTGTATAACCCCTGTAATTAATTCAACCTTTATTTTATGTACGGAAATTTGCTAGCTACATATTATTTTTTCTCTCTTCAAATTAAGTGTTTGAACGAGCATCCTGCGAATCGAGAATATGAAGTTTCTTCTCGAGCTCGTTTCTCAGACCCAAACAAAACACCACTCCATTTATTGTAACCGTTGGGAGTTGATGGCATTTCGCCTTGTATGGCTAGTGTACGTACAAATATAAGATTTGGCAATATAGTATAGGAATTGAGAATGCAAATATCTTGATGCACATATATGAGGATGATTTTATTGGTGGTGTGTGCCGGTCGTCAGTCATGACTCATGACTCAATCTGTGTGTATGTTGGTTCGAGGAAGCAGCAGCAGCAGCAGGAAGCATCCGAGAGGCGATCCTTGCTTGCATCTGCATGGCGTTCCTACCCAGCTAGATAGAGCTAAACTTAAATAGGAGATCAAGTAGTGTGGTCGATGGAGAGCTGAGTAGGAAGATGGCGTGCTGCTTCGCGCGGGAGCAGCCATGGATGCGTTCGTGCATATGCTGATATGCACATACCTGATGATCGACGGATGATGCCCATGGAGAGTTTACAAGGAACAATTCACTGTCCACTCATCCGTCGTCCAAAACATGGAAAAGCCAACAAAGGGAGGAAGGAAAAATGGACATTCATGAGAGTGAAAGAGGAGTTCTTTCATGGGGGCTTTTTCAGAATTGGAGATGGGAAAGGCACGAGGTTTTGGGAAGATACTTGATTAGGAGACACACCTCTACAACAACAATATCCTTCTTTGTATAACATTGTGCATCAAAAAAATGTTCTGGTGCATGATGTTTTTCATGGGGCGCCGCCTTTAAATATTAGTTTTAGGAGGGCTTTGATTGGAGATAAGTGGGATGCATGGTCACACTTATGTCTCCGTTTGATGGATATTAATTTGACAGACACTAGAGATATTTTTGTGTGGAAACTTACTAACAACGGTCGTCAGTCATGACTCATGACTCAATCTGTGTGTATGTTGGTTCGAGGAAGCAGCAGCAGCAGCAGGAAGCATCCGAGAGGTGATCCTTGCTTGCATCTGCATGGCGTTCCTACCCAGCTAGATAGAGCTAAACTTAAATAGGAGATCAAGTAGTGTGGTCGATGGAGAGCTGAGTAGGAAGATGGCGTGCTGCTTCGCGCGGGAGCAGCCATGGATGCGTTCGTGCATATGCTGATATGCACATACCTGATGATCGACGGATGATGCCCATGGAGAGTTTACAAGGAACAATTCACTGTCCACTCATCCGTCGTCCAAAACATGGAAAAGCCAACAAAGGGAGGAAGGAAAAATGGACATTCATGAGAGTGAAAGAGGAGTTCTTTCATGGGGGCTTTTTCAGAATTGGAGATGGGAAAGGCACGAGGTTTTGGGAAGATACTTGATTAGGAGACACACCTCTACAACAACAATATCCTTCTTTGTATAACATTGTGCATCAAAAAATGTTCTGGTGCATGATGTTTTTCATGGGGCGCCGCCTTTAAATATTAGTTTTAGGAGGGCTTTGATTGGAGATAAGTGGGATGCATGGTCACACTTATGTCTCCGTTTGATGGATATTAATTTGACAGACACTAGAGATATTTTTGTGTGGAAACTTACTAACAATGGAGTGTTTACGGTTAAATCAATGTATGAGGATTTGATGAATGGACATACTAGATTTTTGCGTACATACTTGTGGAAGTTAAAGATTCCTCTCAAAATTAAAAAAATTATGTGGTTCCTAAATAGGAAAGTCTTGCTCACGAAGGATAACCTTTTAAAAAGAAATTGGCACGGTTGTTCTAAATGCTCCTTTTGTGGCTGTGAAGAGTCTATCGATCATTTATTCATCTCGTGTCCTTTTGCTCGTTTAATATGGCGTGTAGTATTTTGCACTTATAATATCCCTCCACCCACAAATGTGTCCAATATGTTTAGCAATTGGTTGAATGGGATAGACAAAAAGACCACAGCTAGGATTCGTATTGGCGTGTCAGCGATCTGTTGGTCTATTTGGAACTGTAGGAATGACATTGTTTTTAACAGAAAGACAAATTTTCATGTTTTACAGGTTATCAATATGGCGGCTTACTGGATCCAGTTATGGGCTACCCTGCTTTCGTCGGACCAGCAGGAGCTTATGGTTACTGGATGCGCTCGACTCCTGTTGGTGGCACGGGAGTTTTTCTCCCGACACACGTGGCAACATACTAGAAGACTTTTGTAGTTTCAATTATGTTGCTTGTTCGATGGTTGATACATGTTTCAACTTTGTGTGATCGTTGAGTTGTAATAAGCTATACTTGGATGCTTTGAATATTTGATTAATAAAGGCTGTGTGCATCACTCGATGCAGAGGCCGGGGCTTCACCCCATTTCTAAAAAAAAAAGGAAAAATGGACATGGATCGATCGATGCTTACGGATCTCGATGCCAGGTGCAGAGCATGCGCTCCTTATTGTCTCGGACCAGGACCGCTCAGTTGTTTCGGTTCATCCATCGGTTCGACCTATAATGTGTTGGACAAACTTTTGTTTTTTGAAATGGGAGGTCCCCGTCTCTGCATTGATTGATTCATACGGCTTTTATTTTTATTAAAACTCAGTTAACCTTACAAACTTATTACATTAAGGGTCTCACAAAGTTGCGACATGGATCAACTACTTCAAAAACATGGACAACAAGGAATGACTCTGCATCAACACGTTATTCTAAGATAAGAACGCCAGCTAAACTGGGAATATAAATATTACGCGACCAATTCTAGGCGGTTGCACCCATAATCCGTTGTGCCGCCCTTCCCCATTGATTGTGGGTAGGACCACAATGGATCTAATGCGTAACTATCGGGATAATCTGAATAAAAGAAGATTTTTTGCTCTGTTAAAAATAGTCATTGCGTATGTTCGACATGGCCCAAAGCAATGCGCAAACACCAACTCGTATTTGATCCTTCTCTATTTTAGAGACTCCCCTTAACCAATTACAAAAAAACGTTCTATGTCATTTGGGGGTTTAATATTAAAACCCATATGAATAATGCGCTAGATCATTTTTGCAAGTGGACTAGATATGAATAAAATGTAGAATTGTTTCTTCTTGATAAAAAAATAACATTTTCTACACCCATTCCAATTATGTTTAGCTAAATTATCCTTCGTGAGAATCGCCTTACGATATAAGAACGGCATAAAAATCTTTATTTTTAGAGGTACTTCCACTGTGGACAAACTATATATTGGGGGTTCTACAAATGGAAATCCAATCGAATTATTAGTACCCCATAGTAGTATGTAAATGGAGCCAGGTGGCAATAGTTTTTTCATCAAGAAAGAAGTATTACATAACACGCCAGCAGAAGTGGGTAGTTTGCCATGTGCTTTTTATCAGGCACTGGACAAAGATGCTCTATGCCGAGAGCCACCTAAATTGAATTCGTTAAAGAAAGCTTCCCTGACTTAATTCGTTGAGTTATGATTGGATGGAAAGTAACAGGCTAGAGACTTTGTCAGACGGATACTGTCATATTGACTAATGACCACGACCACTTCTTCAACCAACTAGCTAATTCATGTTTTTCTAATCCTTTGATGTTGGTCCTCAGATTGATAGACTATGAACAATCTATCGCCACAAGCACATATTAAATATTTCATATTAAAATATAAGGTTTTCTAACCAATTTCTGCACATATATATCTAGACATATTTTAGTGCAAGACTCACATAAACCCAGCTACTATTATTGGTTTTCTAACCAATTTCTGCACATTAAATATTTCATATTAAAATATAAGGTTTTCTAACCAATTTCTGCACATATATATTGATGATAAGAAGTGAGCCCAGCTCACTTGGTTAGGAAAGTGGATGTACAACCCAGCCACTCAGGTTCAAATCCTCACGGACGCAGATTTGGGTTCTTCATATTTAAAAAAATAAAATCCGCTGTAAGGGTTTCCCCTACCGCATTCGTTTCAAACAAAAAATATTATGATGGTTTCTTCGTAACTTACGAAAATGTTGTTGAGAGGGTGCACGTAAGAAATTAAGAAATGGTCAATGTATTTTGTTTGTTTATATCATCATGAGAAATAAGATCTCATAGAGTTCTTAGTCAATTAACCTTACAAGTAGGTTTATTGTGAGGCATGATTAAAAAGGTTAAGATGTTTAATGGTAAGTTATAAGATATTTTAGTAAAAATAGTTTATATTAATTGTTTATTATTTCTTAAAAATACAATCATGCGGAAAATTGGCAAAGTTACCTTAGTAATAAATTTTCACTCCAAAAATAGTGTGTAGTTTGATTGTCTAAATTCAAGAGTTCACTAATATTTAATTCAATAATATACGGGTTTATTATGTGCCATAAAGGTGATTCACATCAAAAATAACTTTAATCTGGTCGACACAAATTAATGTTAATGCTTCCATCGGAGAGTTAAATTTGTGATGTATTTCTTAACAAAGCAAGTAATATTATTGTATTTGACAAATTTGGTAATACAGCTCAATATTAGTTTGTTCTTAAAACTCAAAACATACTCCCTCTGTTTCTTGATATATGGTGTGACTAAAGTTTTGGGACAGATATTAAGACATTTGTATTTTACATGTGGTGGACTCATTTTTTCCTGCATAAATTCGAGAGATGGGTCCCTAATAGCCACAAATTGAAAACAAATCGTCAAATCCCCCAGTCTAGATTATGACCAAACATATGGAGAAAATATCAACATTTATGATACAAAATGTATATACTATGATTATACACTTTGTGATGATTCTAATAATTTTACTTTGTAACGAAAATGTTGAATTTTTTCTTATATACTTAGTCAAAGTTTGAAATTTCTGACTTTGACTAAATACCAAATGCACGGTTAAATTTACCAGGTTAATTTGGGACGGAGGGAGTACATAAACATCATGCATTTTTAATGAAGGAGGTAAATGAGATGGATAGAGTTTGTATACGATACAACATACATATAACTACTCGATAATATTAAGGTGATGCCCTCGCAGCTGCGAGGGCCCTTGTGCTAGTTACCAAAACAATATAACTCGCTCCTATGAAAATTGACGATAACTGTTCAAAAATAATCAAAATATTTTTTAATATTTCTAGGACTATTTAGACTGTCATTGAACATAAATATGGTATCATCCGTGTATTGGAGCATAGTCACACTATCATCTACTAAATCACGCACCAAACCAAGTGCAAAATTTGAAACCTCCAAAATCTGCCGGATTTGTGATGTTCTATAGCACAAAATATAAGTTATTTAGGTTGAGATTTTTCATGTTGATAGAATGCATCATTGTCTACATCTAGTAAAAAATTCAATTTATTTTGAAACTTTAAGATATTTAATTGAATTTTTTTAAAATAAAAAAAGGCACAGTAGAACCAAGGCTCCATCTGTGGTGGTTGCCTAGGTACATGTACAAATTCCGTTGAACAAAATAGTACACATAATTTGTTGCCCAAATCTAGCTTCACTTATTTGTATGCAAGATGTTGCAATTTTTTAGCCGCCTACATATCTACGCTTACTCTCACTTCCAAAATGGTAGGGGCTTGCATGTGGGCTGGCCGGTAAGCACCGAGATAATAGTCCTGCGCATTTTTCTTCTTCAAATTGAGGGTTTACCCGAGTCTCTGTGTCTGCTTTATTAATAGGCATACGCATCTCCTAGTGTTGCTAGCTGCTGATTTTTTAGATAAAGGGATTTTATTATTTAAAAGGTTTAAGCATTACACCCGGCCTCTGCTAGCTGCTGATAATATATGTTCCTTAATTAGTTGATATTTGATAATGGCAAGTTGCTAATAGTAGTGATTGATCGAGGGAGCAACCGGGGCCGGTTTGCCTTTTGGCCTCACTAACTTTTCATACTACAGTGCCGTGATGTGGACCTGCTAAAATTTTGGAACGATGAATCGCCTGATCAAGTCGCAGTCTCGCAGACCAATGAAATCTGATGAACAAAAAAAAAATGAATTTGATGAAAATGACAGTGGTATTAAAACTTGAAGGCTGATTTAAGGTGACACGTACGCACAACTCTGTATATGATTAAACATTTACTATGCATACCTTTTTTACCGCAATTTTTCTACTCTAGCTTCAAGTACCTGAGAATGGGCCCCAATGCTGATCAAGTTTCTTCTCGGACTCTAGTTCTCAGCTGGTATAACATCGTTACATTATTATAACCGTTAGGCGTTGGCATTTTTCGTTGCTTGCTACATATATTAATGGTAGTATATGCATGGACACATATATATTTTGACGCCATTAACTGTGAGTGCAAATACTGAGCTGTACTTACAAAAGATGTTGCGGAGTATGTGTCATCATCAATCATGCATGACCCTATCTGTGTTATACTGGTTCGAGGAAGGAGCAGCGAGTGTTTGGGATGTGGTTGCTTGCATCTGCATGCCGTCGATCGCTACCTAAAAATAAAGGGAGTGTAAGGAGGAAGGTAGAGTGATGCTTCGCGCGGGAGCAGCCATGCACTCTACCTGGTGAATGGTGATGGATCGATGAGCGCCGATCGATATATCCTGCGTCCTATCTCAGTCGTCCATTTCGTCCGTCCGACGGTCGAGATTTGGTCCGTTTTGGTCCGTCGGAATCTCGTCCGTCGGACGGACGAGATCTTAGCGTCGGACAAAATTCGCGTTCAGTGCCGATGGAGTTGTTTACATCGACGCTGACGCAACGGAACGGGATATGGGCGACCTACAACATCATAAGACCGATGCCAGGAGCAGTGCAAGCACTACTTATTGTCTGATAAAGACCGGCCCGTAGTGTCCATTCATTCATCGATCAAACCTACAAATGTTGTGTACAAACTAGTTCATGCTTCTACAAATGGAAATTGCCCTTGCACTAATTCACTGAATCTAGTACAAACAGGGGAGGACGTCGGCGCCTCATCAACTCGCTACAGTGTTCATCTATCTATCTGTAAAAAAAATCGTTAAGTTGGGGTTGTTTGTACCGTTGATATGATTGTTAATATATTTTTGTACCTTTTCACAAAAAGTTGTGATAGAGTACAACGAGGGTCAACAAATATTTTAGCTACTAAAATGATCATATTTGTCTTTTTGGCAAACACAGCATTTTCTTGTCATTTTAATGTCATTTAGTCACATTATTAATATATATTTATATTTGGTTTGAAAGGGAGCATTTATCACACCAATGTATTATGCACTAAGAAGGCATAAAAGGGCAGTAATACGGACACACCTGCTCGTACCGTGTTATGCTTAAGGACTTAGTCGTAAAAAATATTCATTGTATCGAGATCTTTCTGTTTGATCTACCAGCTTATCAGGAAAGCAAAAAAAATAACACTATGGGGAGGGGCCACAACCCAATGTTCGTGCCCCCTCGACCCAACTGGCTTGCCATGACCGGGGAGACTAAACCGCTAAGGTTGTAGGTGCCATGTCAATACATATAAGGGAGGGGAGCATCGCAACACATGATTGACTAGTTCAGGTATTGTAGCTAATCTCACCAAAACTCCGACCACCCAATACAATGTGGGGGTGGGGGCAGTGTTTCTACGATGAGGAGACTAAACCTTGTTGTCGCCACGTCGGGACCGTGTTGGCGGTGATTTTAAGGGATCTAGACTCACAAGCAGAAACAACTGCGGCCCCGTCCTCTACTCGAACCCCTCTTCATGCTTGCTCCATGCAAGAGACTATGTCGACTTCAATTTCATGCAAGAACCCCCAATCTACTCTATGGATCGTCATTAGGTGTTCTACTTATGTGATCAATACATGTTTTAGAATATCCATAATGATGAATTAACACTAACATGATGATACATGAAGTTGGTTAGAAAGGTGATTAAGAGGGTGGTTGCATGTCTAGATTCAACCAGTGGCGGAGGACCCCTACGGGCGAGGTAGGGCGGCCGCCCCACCTTGAATTTTGCCAAAAGATCGAGTATATGTATGCATCTCTGGCATCAGCAGCAGATCGAGATTTTCCAGTTCGTTGGTGGTTAGTTCCTGTGTTCCTGGGCGTTCTTTTTGGAGAAGAAAGAGAAGGCAAAAGGTGGGCTGGCACACGGTTGGTTACTGGACCATCCTGGCCCACGTTGGAAGCACGATTTGTAGGAGTAGCGCTCACTTGTTCGACCGGCAGGCTAAGAAAAAAAAAAACAAGCAAGGAAGACCGGTTGTCTCAACAAGAAATAAAGAGAAAGGCAGCAGCAAATTATTTTAAGAACGGCAATTTATTTCTTCCAATTTTTTGCAATTTGTAAGTGGCTAGCAGCTGTGCGATAGGGATTATCAAATTCACTAGTTGTGTTCATATCGAATAAGCGATTTTTGACGCCATTATAAATTAGTGATCTTTTTGTGGCAATTCTTTTCATGGTTCAAAGTTTGCCCGACCTCAATTTTTTTCCATCCTCCGCCACTGGATTCAACCCTTGTCAAAGAGGAATATTCACTCATGGAATCTTTCCACAAGACAATGATAATTCCCTTTTCTCGCTAAAATGTAATTTTATGAATATTGTGTGTACAAATTACTGAAACGTACATTCATATTTTATTTACCCCATTATTGCATAGAGAACATTTTTGTATAGCTAGGTACGTCGAACATCCATTGGTCCGTGATGCAGCCAAGATTGAGTCAAGTGAAAATTGACCAGATGTTGAATCATGGACCAACCTGTCACACTCAATCGATAAGGAATGAATATGGTTGACGGCTGCCTTGATTCAAAATACTCTCTTCATTGCGAATTTTCCGTGATGCTGTTAATTCACAAAGGAGTCTGTAGAGAGCAGCCCCATGGTCTTCGTTCTTTAAACACTTGTAATCTTTTCGACAAATCGGCATATGCCAACTACTAGCGCTGGTTTGAGAAAAATTGGGGCCAAACACTAGTGGAAACCGGACCTTTGGTGGAGAGGGGTGTTGGGCTCTAGTCCCGGGCGTGGTACAACCCGGTACTAGAGGAGGGAACTAGTACCGAGCCGGCTGCTCCGACGCTGCGCAGGTCGGGTCCGGGTCGTAGGGCACCTCTAGTTCCGGGCCGTGATACCACCCGGGACCGAGGCAGTCAGCGGCAGGGCGGAGACTGGAGGGTGGACCTTTCGTTCCGGGCCGTGGTACAACCCGGGACTAGAGGTCCCGCTATATCATCTCCCACCCCGGGCCAGCCACCATTTTTGAACTCTCAAACTCATCTCCATTGTTTCCTCTCTCAAGCTCAAGTGTAGCCCCATTTTTTTTCCAAGATTTGTCAAGATAGACGGCACCCATCTCTCCAAGGGTTAGCAACACTTGATCCTTTTACCCGGCGGCCGAATTTTAGCCATTTCCATACAAGTTTAGCTCATTTCATTTTTGTAGTGCTACCTAGGTGTTTGATGAAATGCCTAAGCTAAATAGTTCATATTTTTATATGTTTCTTGAGCTCAAATTAATTTATGATTTGTGGATTTTAGTGTCGTCTCGGTCCTCACCGCCGTCGATAGCCCCCGCCGTCCCGTGACCGGCACCACCTCGGTGAGCCTCTTTATTATCTTTATTTTAAAAAAATTACTTGTATGATTTGAATGCATATTTATTTTTTCTTGTATAATTTTCTTATGTTTTTTATATGTATAGTGTCATGGTTTTGATATCCGTCCCCGTCGGCCCTCGTCCGGTCTATGATTCAGATGTGGTATATCTTTTTAACTATTTATTTTGTTTCGTGTTTATAACAATCATGCCGAGGGACTTGACGTAGTGATGACCCATAAGTATAGGGGATCGCAACAGTCTTCGAGGAAAGTAAAACCCAAATTTATTGATTCGACACAAGGGGAGACAAAGAATACTTATAAGCCTTAACAACTGAGTTGTCAATTCAGCTGCACCTGAAAAAGCACTAGTAACATGGGTGATGTGAAAGCAGCTGTAATATGAGAGCAATAGTAACAGTAACACAGCAGCAGTAGCAGTAACACAGAGGCAAGGGCACCAGAAAATAGTTGATACTACTTCTAATGGCATGTAGGACCGAGTGAGTATTTGATGATGAAAGATGAACCGGGGTTCCCAGCTATCTACACTAGTGGTAACTCTCCAATAACAAGTGTTGGGTGAACAAATTACAGTTGGATAATTGATAGAATTATTATAGCATTAAGATAGAACATCTAGTCTATTAATCATACGTAGGCATGTTTTCCATATATAGTCATACGTGCTCGCAATGAGAAACTTGCACAACATCTTTTGTCCTACCAGCCCGTTTGCAGCGGGGCCTCAAGGGAATCTACTGGTAATTAAGGTGCTCCTTTTAATAGAGCACCGGAGCAAAGCATTATCACTTAGTGAAAACATGTGATCCTCATGTCTAAACCTTCCCCTCCGGTTATCCCAGTTACTGTCACTCTGGGGCCTCGGGTTCCGGACAGATACATGTGCAAACAACTTGTAGATACAATCTAAGCAATAATTATAGAGATTAAATCTAAGATCATGCCACTCGTGCACTAGTGACAAGCATTAAACACAACAAGATTGCAGCAACAATAACTTCACAAACATATTGATAGACTGATCATAATGTAACAATTCATCGGATCCCAACAAACACAACACCGATTACATCAGATGGATCTCAATCATGTAAGGCAGCTCATGAGATCATTGTATTGAAGTACATGGAGAGAGAGTACCAACTAGCTACAGCTAGAACCTGTAGTCCATGGGGGAACTACTCACGGAGCATGATGGAGGCGGTGGCGTCGATGGAGAAGGCTCCGGGGGTCAATCCCCGTCTCGGCAGGGTGCCGGAACAGGACCTTCTGACCCCCGAAACTAGGTATAATTGTATGACGGCGGCGCTCCGGGAGTTCTTCTGGAATATGATATGATATATTAGGGTTTTCGCGTCGGGGGCATTATATAGGCGAAAGGGCGGTGCGAGGGGGTGACCGAGTCGGCCTCACCCCTGGTGGCGCCACCCCCCCCCCTTGGCCGCGCGAGCAGGGGTTGAGGAGGCCGTGGGCCGCCCCGGGCTTGCCCTTCTGGCTCCGTGTACGCCTCGGAAAAATAGGAGGTTGGGCTTTTGTTTCGTCCAATTCCGAGAATATTGCCAGAACAACTTTTCTGAAACCAAAAACAGCAGAAAACAGGAACTGGCACTGTGGCATCTTGTTAATAGGTTAGTCCCAGAAAATGCATAAAAATGATATATAATGCATATAAAACATGTGACATTGATATATAAAACAAGCATGAAACATCAGAAATTATAGATACGTTTGAGACGTATCACGTAGATATATTTTTATTTAGGAGGTAGTTGAACCAGAAATTCCGCTCGACCCTATTGTCGAGTATTTTAAAAGAGAAAACAACGGTTTGAGAGCAAAATTGAAGATAAGTGAAGATCTTCGTCTCCAATGCCTAGATGAGAAGATGGAATTGGACATGAAGATTGCCGACATCGATAACTTCACGGGGTCGAGCTTGCCGACGTCGTCGCTACCTACGAGATGAAGATGGATGCAATGCGCATCAAGCTTGAAAAGTTTAGAAATTATGTCATTAGTCAAGAGGCTTGGTATCATTATGCTGTTGGTTCAATAGTTACCTTAGTTGCGATTCTGATCGTATTTGTTGTTGGATTTAAATTCTTTAGATAGTTGTATTCTAGCTAGTTTCAATTAATTTATGTTTTATGAGAACTATGTATTACATTTGGTCACTACTCTACTTTGGTTTTAATGTGATGAACTTGTATTAATGAATATGGACGGTTTCCTATTATGTTGGTTTACGTAATGGGTTTTAGCGGTGATTTGCAGATGAGTCATCCATGGATGTACGCTGACCGACGCTAAAGAGTACATGGATGGCGTGCAATCTTTTCTCAATGTGGCTAAGGATAACAAGGGGCCGAATGGTTTTATGTGTTGTCCATGCAGTAAATGTCGGAATGAGAAGGATTACTCTAACACAGACATTCACTCCACCTGATAACTTCTGGTTTCATGCCCGGCTATAATTGTTGGACCAAGCACGGAGAAAAAGGGTTTATGATGGAACAACGAAGAAGAAGAGAACGATGACAACTACATGTACCCTGAATACGATGGTAACCCAACATGGGAAGCTGATGATGAAGAGGTACCAGATGATCCCATCATACATGATGATTTACGTGGGGTCATCGTTGATGCACATACCCTAGCAGAAACTACACTTGAGAAGTTGAAGTTGGAGCGCATGTTAGAGGATCACAAAACAAAGTTGTACCCAACTTGCGAAGATGGCAACACAAAGCTCGGTACCACACTGGAATTATTGCAATGGAAGGCAGCGAATGGTTTATCTGACAAGGGATTTGGGAGTTTACTGAAAATAGTGAAGGACAAGCTGCCGGCTGGTAACGAATTGCCCGAGAGTGCGTATGAAGCAAAGAAGATTATCTGCCCTCTAGGATTAGATGTGCAGAAGATACATGCATGCATTAATGACTGCATCCTCTACCGCGGTGAGAAGTATGAGAATTTGAATGAATGCCCGGTATGCGGTGCATTGCGGTATAAGATCAGAGCAGATGACCCTGGCGATGTTGAGGGCCTGCCCGCCAGGAAGAAGGTTCCTGCCAAGGTGATGTGGTACGCTCCTATAATACCACGGTTGAAACGTTTGTTCAGAAACAAAGAGCATGCCAAGTTGTTGCGATGGCACAAAGAAGACCGCAAGAGCGACGAGATGTTGAGACACCCGGCTGATGGGTCGCAGTGGAGAAAAATCGATACAGAGTACAAGGAATTTGCACGTGACCCAAGGAACTTAAGGTTTGGTCTTAGCACGGATGGCTTTAATCCTTTTGGGGAGCAGAGCAGCAGTCATAGCACCTGGCCTGTGACTCTATGTATCTATAACCTTCCTCCTTGGTTGTGCATGAAGCGGAAGTTCATTATGATGCCAGTGCTCATCCAAGGCCCGAAGCAACCCGGTAACAACATTGATGTCTACCTGAGGCCATTAGTTGATGAACTTTTACAGTTGTGGTGTGATGAAGGGGTACCTGTTGGGATGAGTACAAACAAGCGGAATTTAACCTACGAGGGTTGTTGTTTGTAACCATCAATGATTGGCCTGCTCTTAGTAACATTTCAGGACAGTCAACAAGGGATACAATGCATGCACGCATTGTTTAGATAGCACTGAAAGTATATATGTAGGTAACAAGAATGTGTACCCGGGTCATCTTCGATTTCTTACAACTCAGCATCCCCTAAGAAAGAAAAGCAAGCTGCAACATTTCAAAGGTGAGGTAGATCACCGTCCGAAGCCACCCCTCCAAAGTGGTGAAGATATATATGATGCGGTCAAGGATTTAGATGTAATCTTTGGAAAGGGTCCTGGCGGACAGTCTGTTCCGAAGGACGCTAACAACCACGTTCCCCTGGAAGAAGAAGTCTATATTTTGGGAACTAACCTATTGGAAAATCCTAAAGGTCCGCTCTGCAATCGACGTGATGCACGTGACGAAGAATGTTTGTGTGAACCTGCTAGGCTTCTTGGGCGTGTATGGGAAGGCAAAAGATACTCCGGAAGCACGAGAGGACCAGCAACTTTTGAAAGACCCAAAGAACCTGCATCCAATGAGGACGGATAAAGAACGTCTACGTCCTGCTAGCTACGTTCTTACCAAAGAAGAGAAGGAGATATTTTTTGAAGTCCTGAGCAGTATGAAGGTCCCGTCTGGCTTCTCGTCGAATATAAAGGGAATAATAAATATGGCAGAGAAAAAGTTCCAGAACCTAAAGTCTCATGACTGCCACGTGCTGATGACTCAAATGCTTCCGGTTGCATTGCGGGGGCTTCTACCAGAAAATGTTCGAGTATCCATTGTTCAGCTATGTGCGTTCCTCAATGCAATTTCGCAGAAGTCAATCAGCCCAACCACTCTATTAAGGTTACAGAAGGATGTGGCTCAATGTCTCGTTAGTTTTGAGTTGGTGTTCCCACCATCCTTCTTCACTATTATGACACATCTCCTAGTACACCTGGTCGACGAGATTCACATTCTGGGTCCTGTATTTCTACACAATATGTTCCCCTTTGAGAGATTCATGAGAGTGTTGAAGAAGTATGTTCATAACCGTGCTAGGCCAGAAGGAAGCATCTCCAAAGGGTATGGAACAGAGGAGGTCATTGAGTTTTGCGTTACTTTATTCCCGGCATTAAGTCGATTGGTCTTCCTGAATCGCGACATGAGGGGAGACTAAGTGGAAAATGCACTCTAGGAAAGAAATCATACATATGCAGGGACGGGTATTCTTTCACAAAAGACACTACACAGTTCTGCATAATTCCACTTTGGTGGCTCCGTATATCCAGATGCACAAGGATATTGCACGCTCTAACAACCCGGGGATGGATGACTTCGCCATTGCAAAGGAACACATGGAGAATTTTGGCGGTTGGTTGGAAACGCATCTGAACAACAACAACACAGTCTCAGATGGGCTGTTCTTGTTGTCTAAGGGGCCATCTTCGACTATTTGGACTTTCCAAGGGTATGAGATAAACGGGAATACATTTTACACGAACGCCCAAGATAAAAAGAGCACCAACCAAAATAGTGGTGTCCGCTTTGATGATAAGAGCACGAATGAGGCCACGGTCACATATTATGGTTGCATAGAGCAGATATGGGAACTTGACTATGGACCTTCTTTTAAGGTCCCTTTGTTCTGGTGCAAATGGTTCAACCTGAGAGGCGGCGGGGTAAAGGAAGACGCATTGTACAGTGGATCTCACGAATGTTGCGTACGACAACGAACCATTCGTTCTAGCCAAGGATGTGGCTCAGGTTTTCTATGTGAAAGACATGTCTACCAAGCAAAAAAAAGAAAAGATAAGGAAGTGAATACATCAGCCGATTAGCCAAAGCGCCACATAGTTCTTTCAGGGAAAAGAACCATCGTGGGAGTGGAGGACAAGACAGACATGTCAGATGATTACGACAAGTTTCATGAAATTCCGCCCTTCAAAGTGAGCATTGACCCAAGCCTCAAGTTATATGCAGACCCTTGTCCATGGTTACGGAGCGATCAGAAGAAAGGGTCTCACAAAAAGAAAAAGCGAAGACTAAATAGGGATGTTGTTCATGATGTGTAATAATTTATTAAACTTTTATATAATTTATAGTATGGAGGATAAGACAGACATGTCAATGAAATCAAGCGTATGGCGGTGGCGGAATGTAGTACTTAATTTATAAATTTTTGATGTAGCATCAAACTTTGTGATGTGAAATGATCCACTGCGCATGTAGTACTTGATTTATAAATTTTTGAATTGATTTTAAATTAAGCGTATGTAGTACTTAATTTACAACCAAGCGCATGTGATACTTCATTTTAAACCAAAACAGAAAACAGGAAAATGAAAGCAATTTTTACTTGATTTAGACAAGTAAATCAAAAGATATAAAAAAAGTAAGAAACCAGAAAATTTAAAAAATCAACCTCTAGTACCGGGCCGTGCGACCACCCGGTACTACAGGTCCACTGGGCTTGGCGCGCAAATTTTCGCGGCCCTGAGGGACCTCTAGTACCGGGTGGTAACACGGCCCGGTACTAGAGGCCTTTTTGGCGCTAACTTGGGTGGCTCGGGCCGAAAATTTGCCAAGTCCAACTAATCGACGCTCCGCCTCCGGGCTCCAGACGACGCCGCCCCCTGCGCCGCCAGGCTGCCGGATTTCGTCCCCGCTCCGCCGCCGCTGATACGTCTCAAACGTATCTATAATTTTTGATGTTCCATGCTGTTATTATATCAATTGCTACATGTTTTGGTTACACTTTATATCATTTTTATGCATTTTCTGGGACTAACCTATTAACAAGATGCCACAGTGCCAGTTCCCTGTTTTCTGCTGTTTTTGGTTTCAGAAAATCTATTAAGGAAATATTCTCGGAATTGGACGAAACAAAAGACATCGTCAATAATATCACGAGGAGATCACGGAGTCCAAAGGGGAGTCGGAGCAGACCCACCAGGGGGCCACGCCACACTAGGGCGCGGCCCAGGGTGGGCCCGCGCCCCCCTATGGCGTGGTGGCCCCCCTCGGCCACCGACGCCGCCTCTTCGCCTATATATTCTCCGCGACGCGAAAACCCTATTACGGTCGATCATATTCCACGAAAAGTTCCGTCGCGGCCGTCATCGTCAATCTCAGATCGGAGGAGTTCTGAAGCTCTTCCCGGCACCCTGCCGGAGGGGAGATCATCACCGGAGGGCTCTACATCACCATGCCTGCCTCCGGAGTGATGCGTGAGTAGTCCACCCCTGGACTACGGGTCCATAGCAGTAGCTAGATGGTTGTCTCTCTACCTTGTGCCTCCATGTTTAGATCTTGTGAGCTGCCTAACATGATCAAGATCATCTTATTGTAATGCTAGATGTTGTGTTTGCTGGGATCCGATGAATATTGATACCATGTTTATTCAAGTTGTTTATCTATGTGCTCTTGATCTTGCATGCTCTCCGTTGCTAGTAGATGCTTTGGCCAAGTAGATGCTTGTGACTCCAAGAGGGGGTATTTATGCTCGATAGTGGGTTCAGTCTCTAGATATCTGGATCAGTGACAGAAAGGTCTAAGATGGTAGATGTGCTGTTGCTACTAGGGATAAAACATTGGTGCAGTGTCCAAGGGCACTTGTATTGATTACATTACACACTTTACTTCATGCAATAATCTGTTGTTAGCAACTTAATACTGAATAGGATGCGGATGCTGCCTTGAAGGTGGATTATTTAGGCATAGATGCGGTTGGAATAACGGTCTATGTACTTTGTTGTAATGCCCAACTAGATTTCATAGTAGACATCTTGGCATGTATTGCATTGTTATGCCCTCTCTATTTGTCAATTGCCCAGCTGTAATTTGTTTACCCAACATGCTAGTTATCTGTTCTGAGAGAGACACCACTAGTGAACTGTGGACCCTGGTCCAATTTCCTCATACTGTTTACACAACCTGCTGCAATCATCTGTTTCCTGTTACTTGCTGTTTTCCTGCTGTTTTCCACACCATACGTTTAACTCTTTGTTTCTGCAAGACCGGAGAGATTGACAACCTCTCTGTTTCGTGTTGGGCAAAGTTCTGGTTTGTGTCTGTGCAGATTCCACGTTGGTGCAAGCTCCCTAGCGCCAGGGGGAGTCAACATCAACAACCTTCCGATAGATCGTCAAGTCCTACTGGATTGATAACCTTGGGTAGATTTTCAAGGGAAAACTTCTGCTGTCTACATCATAACCTTCCTCTTGGGGTTCACCAACACGTAGCCATCAAGCTGTTTTCTGGCGCCGTTGCCGGGGACTTGGAGGCTATTGGAAAGGGGAGTCTCTCAGTTCCAATCTCTTTACTTTGTTTTTTGTCTTGTTTTAGTTTTGTTTTGCTTGCTGTTAAAAATCAAAAACCAAAAAAAATTAGTTTCTTGCATCTAGTTTATTTCGGTTTGTTATTATGTCTAGTTGTTTACTTGCTATCAATGGCTTCTCTCTTTGATACTAAATATTATTGGCACGGTGGGTTCACGGAGGAACATCAAACTTATTATGAGGAATACCGCTTGTCTCAAAAAGGGAAACATCTATGGGAACAAATAAGTAGATTGAATTATTTTGCTAAGAACTTGTGTTCTACATTTGATGAATCCTACTGCTTTAATGAATCTTTTTGTTGTAGAAGGCATAAACACCTCCCTTTCCAATGTGATTATAATGATAATGAAACCTTGGCTGCTTATGCTAAAGGAAACTATGACTTTGGTAATCTTGAACAAACTGAAGAATTTGTTGTTTTTAAGGGTGCTTATGAAATTGCTGGTTATATTCAAGATGATGATTCTCCTTATAAATCTGAGAATTTTTCTATACTTGGTTACTGCCTTGAATATTACAATGACAATCCTTATATCACTAAATTTCTTGAGAAAACTTATTCTCCAGAACAACTTGCTTCTTTTCAGGGACCTATGGAAGAAGAAATTGCTGAAACTGTGATCTCATTGGATGAAAAAGAGGAGGAGAGTGAAGAACAAAAGGAGGATCTACCTTCTAATGATAGTAACTCTTTAACTCTTACATTATATGATTACCCTCCATGCCCACATAAGGAGGAAAAATGCTATATTGTTGAATGTCATGATTCTATTGAAATATCTCCTTTTGATAAATTTGAAGTAACAAGCTCCTTGACTCAAGAAAAGGAAATTGCAGAAAGTAAAAATGTGCTCCCTAATGTTATATATGATAATGCTCTTGATGATGGTCCTATATTGGCTAATGATATTTATTATACTATTATTGTCAAAAGTGGGTTTGATAACCCCACTGTTTTAGAGCTTAATAAAAATTATGTGTTTGTAGATCATGAAAAGCATGCTTTATGTGATAGTTATATTGTTGAGTTTGTTCATGATGCTACTGAAAGTTATTATGAGAGAGGAAAATATGGTTGTAAAAGTTTTCAAGTCACTAAAACACCTCTCTTTATGTTGAAAGTTTTGAAGCTATATTTGTTTCATCTTTCTATGCTAGTTGCTTTATGCTTCAATAATTTATTTTGTTACAAGATTCCTTTGCATAGGAAGTGGGTTAGACTTAAATGTGTTTGATATTTGCCTCTTGATGCTCTCTTTTGTTTTTCAACTCTTATTCTTATGAGAGCATCATTAAAATCTTCTAGCCTAGCTAAAAGGCATTAAAAGAAAGCGCTTTTGGGAGGCAACCCATTATCTTTTATTTTCAGTATTAGTCAAGGATGCTTGTTTACCTCTGTAGCAACTCCTTTGTATCTTTTATTTGCTGTTTTGTTGTGCCAAGGAGAGTTACTAATGCAAAGTTGGTTTTATTTTCGGGACTGCATTGGGACAGATTGCTGTTCGTCACCGTTTAATTCAGTAGAAAATCAGAAAAAATCGAAAAA
The DNA here is from genome assembly GCA_947311845.1 of Poa pratensis. Classification (NCBI taxonomy): domain Eukaryota; kingdom Viridiplantae; phylum Streptophyta; class Magnoliopsida; order Poales; family Poaceae; genus Poa; species Poa pratensis. The sequence goes on along the minus strand of CAMZMU010000037.1, from coordinate 1,280,808 downwards.
TGCTGAAACTTTTTGTGCATGTTCCTGATGATGTTACGCAACTTTCATTATTTCAAAAGTTTTCATCTGAGCATCGTAAGTGCCTCGAAAAAATTCGTCATTACAGACTGTTCTGGTTTGACAGATTCTGTCTTTTATTTTGCATTCTCTCTTTTACAAGTTTTTAAGTGGTTTCTTTTCGTGTAAAAGTGCCCACTTGAGCCTAGTAACAGTGGCTAATGTTTAAAATAGTTGGCTTGTGAGTTTTGTCTTTGCTAGAACTTTGAAGTATTATCTTTTAGTGCACTAACCTGCTAATGAGAAAAGCTGTTAAGTTTTGGTGTGAAGGAAGTTTTCAAGTGTTGATAGAGGAGAATGATATTACATGATCAAGAAGAGTGAAGAGCTTAAGCTTGGGGAGGCTTACCTCCCCAGCATATTTCAAGAAGACTCAAGCATCTAAGCTTGGGGATGCCCAAGGCATCCCCTTCTTCATCTACAAATTATCAGGTCATCTCTAATGGTGCTATATTTTTATTGCTTCATGCTAGTGTACTCTTCCTTGGAGCGTCAGTGTGTTTTTGTTTTCAGTTTGTTTTGTTTTGTTTGCTGTGCTATACTTGTTGGATCCTAGTATTCATGTTTGGGAGAGAGACACGCTCCACTTTTTCATTAGAATACTCTTGTGCTTCACTTATACTTGTTGAGTATTCCTGTCTAGTTGCTGTTATTGCTTTAGCTCTCAGTTTTTCATGTATCTCTTGTTAGAGCTTTCAGTTTCTTTTGAAGAAAGTACTCTCTTGCTTCACTTATATCTGTTTGGAGAGTTGTCAAATAAGTTGATTGGTGTTTGGTTGGACCAGAAAAATGCTATGCATGTGGTAGTGGTATAAAATGCTTACATGAATCTTTTTAGATCGTTGTCTTGAGTAATTTGATGCTTGCCAATTGTTTTGAGCTGTCAAGTAATTAATGTTTAAGCTTGTGCATCATGTAAGTAATGGCTATTAATGAAGAACTACTATAAGGATTTTCTGCTATAATAATCTGTTGCATAATTGGAAGTCCATAGTAGTCTAGATAATTTTTGGATGAAGGCTATGTGTTAACAAGGAAGACAGTGGGAGTCTATGGTTCGTCAAACCTTGTGTTTTATGTACACTCTTGCTATTCCAGTTGATAATGATGTTTGCTTATAATAACCTTGCTAGCCTAAACTCTGTACTAAGAGGGAATGCTTCTTGTACATCCAAAACCTTGAGCCAAATCCATGCCACCTGTGTCCACCATACCTACCTATTATGTGGTGTTTTCACCATTCCAAGTAAATTTCTTCATGTGCTATCTACTAACTACTCAAAACTGTTACATTTCCTTTTTGTGTCACTACTTGAAAAGCTCATAAGGACGTAGTAGTGAGATTTGTCATCTTCCATGCTAATTAATTTACAAGGATTGGCAGCTTCATCTGCTTCTCCACCTTTTATTTTGCATTAAAGAGCTGGTTAGTCCACCCTATAAATAAATAAATAGACACTCCTCCATGGTGAATGTTGGTGGGCACCCGAGGATTCGGTTAGCCATGGTTTGTGGAAAGTAAATGGTTGGGAGGAGTGTCACCAATAAGTGCTTGTTACAAGTGCAGTCCTAAAAACTCTCGGAACCGCTCTAAAAGTTAGTTAGCCATGGAAGATGACAAGTACCTGCTATTTGATTTGTTGACACCTGTATACACCATTACCTTACAAAACAATATTTTATGCTCTCTATATGCCTTCGGGAACTACAGCTCTAGCACATGATGTTAATCCCTGCTTCCCTCTGCGAAGGGCCATTCTTTTACTTTTATGTTGAGTCAGTTTTCCCACTTCTTTCTGTCTACTTAAGCAAACATCATTGTCAACTCCAGTATAACAGTTTTTACATAACTTTGTGTTTGGTTGATCATATTCTTTGCATTGACATTATCTATATGATATACATGTTGAAAGTTGAAGCAAAAGCTGAAGCTATTATCTTCCTTTGTGTTGATACAAACACTTTCATGTTGAGAATTATTGCTGCTGTGAACTAACTATTATGTTAGACTATTATATCTCTAAATGTTTTATAGTGTTATTCATGAAAGTTTGCACTTGTGTGATCACTTATGTTTACTCTTTATTTACTTGCTTGCAAACTATAGACCATTGGCTTGGATCACTTCATTCAGATCATGTGCATTACATTGTTATTTGATCAAAGATTGTGTTGGTAGCATGTCACTTCAAAAATTATCTGTTTTTATCGTTTACCTACTCGAGGACGAGCAGGAACTAAGCTTGGGGATGCTTGATACGTCTCAAACGTATCTATAATTTTTGATGTTCCATGCTGTTATTATATCAATTGCTACATGTTTTGGTTACACTTTATATCATTTTTATGCATTTTCTGGGACTAACCTATTAACAAGATGCCACAGTGCCAGTTCCCTGTTTTCTGCTGTTTTTGGTTTCAGAAAATCTATTAAGGAAATATTCTCGGAATTGGACGAAACAAAAGACATCGTCAATAATATCACGAGGAGATCACGGAGTCCAAAGGGGAGTCGGAGCAGACCCACCAGGGGGCCACGCCACACTAGGGCGCGGCCCAGGGTGGGCCCGCGCCCCCTATGGCGTGGTGGCCCCCCTCGGCCACCGACGCCGCCTCTTCGCCTATATATTCTCCGCGACGCGAAAACCCTATTACGGTCGATCATATTCCACGAAAAGTTCCGTCGCGGCCGTCATCGTCAATCTCAGATCGGAGGAGTTCTGAAGCTCTTCCCGGCACCCTGCCGGAGGGGAGATCATCACCGGAGGGCTCTACATCACCATGCCTGCCTCCGGAGTGATGCGTGAGTAGTCCACCCCTGGACTACGGGTCCATAGCAGTAGCTAGATGGTTGTCTCTCTACCTTGTGCCTCCATGTTTAGATCTTGTGAGCTGCCTAACATGATCAAGATCATCTTATTGTAATGCTAGATGTTGTGTTTGCTGGGATCCGATGAATATTGATACCATGTTTATTCAAGTTGTTTATCTATGTGCTCTTGATCTTGCATGCTCTCCGTTGCTAGTAGATGCTTTGGCCAAGTAGATGCTTGTGACTCCAAGAGGGGGTATTTATGCTCGATAGTGGGTTCAGTCTCTAGATATCTGGATCAGTGACAGAAAGGTCTAAGATGGTAGATGTGCTGTTGCTACTAGGGATAAAACATTGGTGCAGTGTCCAAGGGCACTTGTATTGATTACATTACACACTTTACTTCATGCAATAATCTGTTGTTAGCAACTTAATACTGAATAGGATGCGGATGCTGCCTTGAAGGTGGATTATTTAGGCATAGATGCGGTTGGAATAACGGTCTATGTACTTTGTTGTAATGCCCAACTAGATTTCATAGTAGACATCTTGGCATGTATTGCATTGTTATGCCCTCTCTATTTGTCAATTGCCCAGCTGTAATTTGTTTACCCAACATGCTAGTTATCTGTTCTGAGAGAGACACCACTAGTGAACTGTGGACCCTGGTCCAATTTCCTCATACTGTTTACACAACCTGCTGCAATCATCTGTTTCCTGTTACTTGCTGTGTTTCCTGCTGTTTTCCACACCATACGTTTAACTCTTTGTTTCTGCAAGACCGGAGAGATTGACAACCTCTCTGTTTCGTGTTGGGCAAAGTTCTGGTTTGTGTCTGTGCAGATTCCACGTTGGTGCAAGCTCCCTAGCGCCAGGGGGAGTCAACATCAACAACCTTCCGATAGATCGTCAAGTCCTACTGGATTGATAACCTTGGGTAGATTTCTCAAGGGAAAACTTCTGCTGTCTACATCATAACCTTCCTCTTGGGGTTCACCAACACGTAGCCATCAGCCGCCCTCTTCTTCTCCGGCCCCGGCCGTCCCCGTCCTGCTCCGGTCCTTCTACGGCTCCGGCGGCCGTTGCCGTCCCCGAGCAAGATCGTCGTCCCGGAGCAAGGAAGCTCGCCCCCGCGACCCAAGGTGAGCTCGTCCCCCCGACCAACTACCCTCTCCCACTCTCAGATCTAGCGCGCGGTGGCGGCGGCGGCGGCGGACCCTAACCCTAACCGCGGGGCCGGCGCCGGAGTTGGAAACAAAGGACACAATTTTAGCTAAGGACACAATTTCATTATATTAGGGGGAGGCCACAAACGGCCGTCGCCGGCCTAATGGCCGGCCATTACGTTAGGGGGAGGCCATTATGGCCATTACAGTAGAGGGAGGCCATTGGCCATTACATTAGGGGGAGGGAGGGTCGAGGTCGATGAGGACCGGCCTGGTCCAGAGGTGATCAGGAACCTCCTGTTCCTGCCGTGCCCGGTTGCGCGCTGGCGGTGGCGGTGGCGGTGGCTGCACCTGCGGTGGTGGTGGCGGTGGCCGCTCCTGCCACTGTGGCCACGCCTCCTCCTCCTCCTGCTCCTGGGGCCGAGTCGGCGTGAAGCTCCCGCCGGTCCAGACCCACGATTGGCCCACGAGGCCGAGAGGCAGTGGAGGCAGCGGCGGGATGCCCTGCCGCGCCTGCTCCTGTCGGTGCTGCTCCAGCTCACGCTCCATTGCGTAGTACCAGGGCTCGAACTCGTCCGGGTCGAGCCCCGACGGTGGCGGTGGCGGCGGCGGCATCAGGGCCGCGGCGGCGGCGTCAGCCTGGACCTGGGCCATAATGGCCTCCCACCGCTTGATCTCGTCGTCGACGAGGGAGCGGTTGGAGGCTTCTTTGGCGGCCTGCATCTCTGGGTCCTCGTCGCCCTCCTCGACCTCCTCCTCGAACCACAGCGCGTCGGGCAGTGCTTGGTACGCGGTTTGGACGGCGGTGCCCACCGGGGCGAAGTAGGCGTGGCGGCACTCCTCGTGCTCGTCCGCGAGCCACCTCTCCCAATGCGGGGACTGCGGCCCGTAGGCGGGGTCGTTGCGGAGCGCCGACGGGAGGAGGCGGCGCCGGCGCGCGATCTCCCTCTCCAGTATCCACCCAGGGAGCGGGACCGCCGGCACCGGAATCCTCTGCGGGTTCAGGTGCCAGCCCTCGGGGAGGTGGACGTCGGACCACTCCAGGGTCTGGGTGTTGTCCCAGTGCCACTGGCACTCCGGCTCCGGCATGTAGCGCCGGCGCCGGATCGCCCTCCCGCCGGCGGTGTAGGTGGTGCGAGGTGGCGCGGCGGGTGCGGCGGCGACACACACGGGTCCAGAGACCCTCCGCACGCCCTGTGGCGTGACATCGACGCCGATGGCCGATGGCGGTGGAGGAGGCGGTGGAGTCGCGGAGCCACGGCCTTGGCCACGGTGACGGCCGGCGGACGAGGACTCGCCGGCCTCGTGCTTCGGGGTGCGGGAACCAAAACAGCGCTGAGACATGGCCGGAGAGGGAAGGGGAGCGGAGTGGAGCGAGTGTGGAACCATACGGGCGGGCGCGTCTCTTTTTAAAGGACCAGGGACGGGGAACGGTCACGGGGACGGGAACCGTCGGGGTGGGGCCCTCGATCCACGCTGGAACCGTCCCAGGATCGCTGGCAGGTGGGCCAGGAGCATTGACTGCGGGACGGCGGGCGCCGTTGGCGGTCAGCATTGACCACGGGGCATGAAGGCGAGGCGGCCGCGTGGGAATACGAGGCGGGGACGTGAAGACGAGGCGGGGCGGGAACACGAGGCAGGGCGGCGGAGTCAGCACTGGGCCGCTGGCAGGGTGGGCCAGCATTGACCACGCGTGGCTAGTGGGCGGTCACACGTGGCGGTGGGGGGGGGGGGGGGGGGGCGCTGGCAGGTGGGCCACCTTTGACCCGGTTCTGGCCCAAATTTGGGCTGGGCTGGGATTGGGACAGCTTTGGCCCAATACGCCCATGTTATTAAATTGTTTTTTTTGCATATTTGTATAGTTCCCTACTTTGAATTATTGTATTAATGCTATCATTGTTTTATCTTTTTTTTGTATTAGTTAAGCAATGGATGAAGATCCTACCTTCGCAAGGAGAGATGGGGAAGAAGAGATACTTTCCTACATTAGGGAACCCGGGGAATTTCGGCCACACGTGGAAGGAGCTGAAGAAGATGATGGCTCAGAGTTTTTGAACGACCATGGTCCGGGAATGGAACCGGATCAAAGAAATAACGAGTACGATGAGGACTAGAAATTGGTGGACCCACGCCGTCTGGCGAGGTATATTAAGCCTATGTTGAGCGGATGCGATAACTGATTTGTGCATATATGTATTCACACATGTTTCATATTTTTAGACCTCCGCATCGAACCAATCCACTAAACGAGGCCATGCCCAAGGGATGGGCAAAGATGAGCATCTCACAATTGACGAGGTGAATGCAACTACTGGCCAACCACTGGCACCCGTGCCGAACGCAGTTAAGTTTGTGCATCAATGCGGAGTCACTGTCAGGGACAACGTTTATATCAGCCCTCAGGAATGGGTTAAGCCAGCAAAGTTAGAGGGAGTTAGTTACGTCGACGAGAGAACCAAAGATTTGCTTTGGAACAAGCTCATTGCACATTTCACCCTACCGGTCTTGGAAGATGAGGTGAAGACAAAAAAAATGACGGACAAAGTCAAGCATTTCGCTCTTAAGAAGATGGCTCAACAATTCAATAACTACAAGAACAAATTATTCCGTGAGTGGGATGAAGATGGGAAACTTCCGGATTTCACCGGCACACGAGAGAGGCAGCGGCCTCACTAGACTGCATTTCTGGAGTACAAAAATTCAGAACAAGCTAAGAAAAGGTCGAAAACGAATAAGGATAATGCAGCGAAAAAGATATATCACCATAAGATGGGGCCAGGTGGCTACCGAGTTGCCGAGCCTATGTGGGAAAAAGTTGAGGCCAAATTGCGTGCAAGTGGGCTCAGCCCGGTCATAGAGGAATGGGACAGAAGGATAAGGAATTGGCTACTTGCGCATGGAGGGGAGTATGACATGGAAACAGGGAAGTTAATAATTGATGAAAGCAAAGTAGTCAACGGAGCCCAAAAAAATTTTATTGACTTAATTGACAAGTCTAAAGAGGGAAAGTTTATTTCCGACAGAGAGAAGGATGAGCTGTCAGAGGCCCTCGGGACCAAAGAAAAAGGAGGATCAACACGAGGCTTAGGAGAAGTGCCGTGGATTGAAGGGTTTCCCCAGGACCGTGAATCTTATAGAAGCCGAGCGAGAGCAAAGAGGAGGAAGGAGCAGCAGGAATCAGACCGGTTGATGATCCTAGAAAAAAAGAATGACGAGATGGTTGCTCTCTATAAGGAACAACAGAGGCAAATAGATCAAATGCGCGAGCAAAGGGCGCCAACTCTTCAGCTGGAACAAGCGAGTCAAGGCGGCCCATCGCATCGCAGAAGCAGCGTGGCTTCCTCCGTTATGGTCGGTGATGATGAGACAAGTTACCCCGTGGATTATATCACGGAGAAAACAACTTGTGAGCTGCATGTCCCAGTATTTAACTTATCCATGAAGGCGGCGGACGGCTATGCTTTAACTGTTGACTCTACATCATCGTGGCTTGGCAATGCCATTCCAGATGGATTTGCTCGTGTCGGCGTGGATCAAGTTGTACAAGGATATGAATCACTGAACCTTGAGTTCCCAAAGCTGATGATGAGTCGGTGCTAGGGGACGTCGTGGGTGGTCTAATTCTATGGCGGAAGAAATACATCAAGTTTGCAGGCTGGGCGCCAAGGCCACCATCGTCTCCGTCAATTCACGATTCACCACCTGATGACGATGAAGGGGACGACAACCATCAGTCGTCTCTGCATCAGTCGTCTCCGCCGCCGCGTGCGCCGACTCCGCCGCCGCGTCAGCCGACTCCGCCTCCGCGTCAGCCGACTCCGCCGCCGCATGAGCCGACTCCACCGCCGCGTCAGCCGACTTCGTTGTCCATGGGATTCGGGCGAGACCCCCGCCGTTCGCCCCTCCCAAAAGTACCCAAAAGCCTTGACGACATCAGAGCTTGCGACATGACTAAAGAGCAATTGGATGCGTGGGTGGATGCAGACACAAAAAGACAGCTTGCACGGAAAAAGCCCGAGGAAAAGCAAACATTTACTGCAAAGGAACAAAAGTGGGCTACTGGATTCGTCACGGAACCATCACAATATGAGAAAAATAAGCCAGATAACTATTTACGAGCTCTGAGTAAAAGTAGTAGCTCTCCCAAGACGAGAAGTAGTAGTGCCAGAGGGAAAAGAGACGTTGCCCAACTCGGACAACAGGCAGACAAGTCGATAGCCCCGCTCGTAGTTACACCCAGTGGTCATGGCTCCGCGACGGACCTTATTCCTGGTTTATCCTTCAAGGCGGACTTTGCTGCAGATGCCGGTGTTACTCTTGCTGAACTGGACAACGAAGATCTCCTTCGGTCGAATTATGTAGATGATTCATGGAAATGGAAATGGGGGAGGTCCCTGCTGCGAGGTGATCAGATAAAGTTTCTACCGACATGTATGCGACAACTCCATAGTTGGTACATGAAAACCACAAAGCAATTTCAGGAATTTTTGATCTCAGTGAAAGTTACAAAAAATCATTTCATGGGTGAAGACATGTTCACAATTCAGCTCGAAGAACAATGGTTCTTATACAACCTTGACGCCCTTGACTTGGGTCTCATCGGTGCCTACTGTCTGTAAGTGATTCAATTCATTTATTTCCAAAAAAGATAAAGTCTTTAGCTCTCAGCTCGGTCATTGCCATCGCTAACTATGCTCACTACGGTATTATGCAGAATGAAGAGTGATGAATGTGACAGAAAGGGCATCTATAACTTTGGGTTCATTAACCCAGTACGAGTTAATGCAAATACACTAAAACAGCACGTGAAGGACACGGAGAAGAACTTGCTAGATGCCCTAATGAAGCACCATTTCAAGGGGCAGATAATGTTTCCTTACTACTTCAGGTAAGAGAGTGTTACTCGCTTGTACAAATTAAGTGTAACTGATGAGTTACTGACGTGTATATAATCATGCGCAGCGGTCATTACATTCTGCTAGTCATTGAAGTTGATAGATCAACAGTTCAAGTCAACGACTCATTGGACTGGGCTGAGGCGACCTACCAAACCATTCTAGATACGCTTCAAAAGTAATTTCAAACATTATCCCACAATATTAGTCTCTCTTATTGATTTCAGAGATAAAGTAACTAATAACTCATTTATTCTTTTTTTTGGCCGGGCAGGGTTTGGAAACAATTCAAAGCGAGGACAAAGGGTTCAGCTTCATTTGAAAAACAGCTGACTTTTATTCACCCACAGGTAGGTAGTACGGTCTAGCTAGGTTCGCGCATCTCTTTATTTATAGTTTTCAATACCACTATATGTTGACTATGATTTGATTGAATTCTATTCTCGTAAAGCACATCGAGAGGCAACCACAGTGGACCAATTACTGTGGATATTACGTTTGCGAGTGGATTCGTCGTGCGGTCACTGAGCGGAACACAAATACGTCGACATATGTGGACGTACATGAACAAATATATTCATAATTTTATTTTATTACCAACAATTGTCTTCAGTGTCATTCATATTTTTTGTTACTCGTGATTGATATTCGTATTGATCTCCTTCTTATACGTGAAGGATTCAATGCGGAGGAAACTACCACTAAAGAAGCGCTTTCAAGCACTAGCAGAGGAACTTGCGGGGTTTCTGGTCAGCGATGTCATACCTTCAAAAGCAACATACAATGGAGAATAGCGGTGAAGTCCCGGTTATGATCTCCCGTGTAATCGAATAGACAGGCTCTAGTCCCGGTTATGATCTCCGTACATGTAATTAAATAGACGGGCTCTAGTCCCGGTTATGATCTCCACACACGTGTAATTGAATAGACGGGCTCTAGTCCCGGTTATGAGCAACTCCATGTAACCGGATAGACGTGAACATATTTTTATTTATGTACATTTTGATATGTTATATGTAGTTTCTGTTTTTTAATTAATTAACCGCATCTTTTTTGCACCATTTCAATATTAAATTGGGGGAAAAAACAAATATATTACAAGCTGCCCCATGTTAGATCCTGCGTCCCAGGTCGGATGACCAACCGGGACTAGAGGTCCTCCACCACGCCCGCGCCTCGGCGGCCACGTGGGAGCCTGTGGTTCCGGGTCGTAACGGACCCGGTACTAGGGGAGGGGGGGGGCCTCCAGTGTCGCCTTGCTAGTCCCGGGTGGACACCCGGTACTAGAGGCCCTTACGACCCGGGACCAGTGGCCCTGTTTCCACTAGTGAAAGCGCCGTCTAACAGTCCAATATTTTGTAAAGAAATAAAGCACCCTCGATCTAGCTAGTCCAAAAAGTGAAGAATTAATGTGCTTTAAATTGGGGAGGGTAGTGGAGCCAACTAAGAAGGCTATGTTGCAGGAAACAATTGTATTTGTTAGATTATACAAGTTGTATTCTACGCGAGCTCTTGTTAAGACTTGTTCTCCAAGTTAGGTTTACTTAGGTCGGTTGTCTACTCTCCTATATAAACAATGTAAGGCCGGCTGTGTAATCATCAAGCAATACAATTATACGATTCTACATGGTATCAGATTCGATCTAGGGCCTATGGCGCCGCCACCCAAACCACCCCCATTGCCGCCGCCTGGCTACTTCGACCAGACGATCAAGGCCGCCGCCGCCGCCGCCAGCCTCTCCACCTCCCTCACCAGCCTCTCTTCCCCGGCCATCATGGCTGCTCCCCTCTCCTATACAGACACCATATCCGATGTCACCCCCTTTATCCGATCACTCTAGACCTAGCCCAGCACAACTACTACCATTGGCGCCATCTGTTCGAGGTTCACCTCGGGCGCTGCAATCTTCGCGATCACGTTGCCGCCAACGCCGCCCCTCGCCCCAACGATCCTCGCTGGGTCACGGACGACCTCGCCATCATCCAGTGGATCTACACTCGCGTGTCCACGGAGATTTTCAACCTCGTCTTTCGCGAGGCCGCCACCGCTGCCGCCCTCTGGACGTCCCTGCGCCAGCTCTTTCAGGACAACGCCGACGCCCGGATCAACAATCTCCACTCTGCGATTCGCAATACCCCTCAGGGGGACTCCTCGCTGAGTGTCTACTGTCAGCGCATTCAGACAATGGCGGACGAGCTCCGCGAACTCGGTGACCCCATGCCCGATCGTCAGCTCATCAACATACTCCTTCAGGGGCTCAGCGATCGGTTCAAGACGCAGGCGGCCATGATCCGTTCATGCGACCACAACCCACCTTCGTGGAGATCCGGACCCTGCTCCAGAACGCCGACGACGATCTGACCCGCCGGGAGGCGCGCCCTCATGTCTTCGCCGCTTCCACCGGCCGCCGCTGCTGCCAACTCCTGCCACGGCAGGGCATGCGGGCCAAACTCCTGCCGCGGCAGGCCCTCCGGTGCCGTTTCCCGCTTCGGCCGGGCAGCCCCCTCCGGCTGGCGTCCCAGCCCTAACTACAAAGGGAAAAACCCGATGTACTGGCCGCCCCGTTCAGCTCCTCCGTCCTCGCCGGCTCGTCCTGCTCCACCACCGGCCCCGACGCCTGCGCCAGCCCCTGCCACGCCTCCCGTGGCTCCCACTTGGCGCCCGCCTCATGATCCATGGACCGGCATGGTTCAGGCCTGGCCCATGCCCTGGGCGGCCCCCTCTCCGATCGGTGCTCCTCCGGCATACACAGGCAGCTGGGCGCCCGGACTTCGTCCCCACACTGGCGCTCCTGGCCTCCTCGCGCCGCGTCCTCCGCCGAACGCCTACTACGCCTCCCCGACCTACCACGATGCGGGGACATCCTACATGCACTACCAGCACCCACCGATGTACCAGCCTTCCCCTGTGCTCATGGTGCCTCCTCCGACTGCACCGCTTCATCCCTCGGCATCAACTGCTTCACCTTCACCAAGCTGGGACCAGTCTGCATTTTTGCAGGCCATGAACAACTTTGTTGCCTCGGGAAACACAGGTATGGACTGGATCTTCGACTCAGGTGCTTCTAGTCATATGTCTGCTTCATCTAATATGCTGTCATCGCACACCTCCTCTCCCTATTCTTCCATAACCCTTGGTGATGGTTCTTCTATTCCTATACACTGCGTCGGCCACACAAATATTTTTACCCCCATGAAAATCTTCTTCTCCGTGATGTTTTAGTAGCCCCCGCACTTATCAAAAATTTAATATCTGTTCGCAAATTCACTTCCGATAATCATGTTTCTCTCGAATTTGATCCTTTTGGTTTATCTGTGAAGGATCTTCTAACCAAGGCGGAGATAGCACGATTCAATAGTTCTGGCGATCTTTATTCTGTTCATGGCGCCCCTACCGTTGATCAACCCTCCTCCATGTTGGCGTCTGCTGATCTCTGGCATCATCATCTCGGCCATCCACATACTGCAGTTTTATCGTCTATCCTTAGTGAATTTTCTATTCCTTGTAATCGCCATAGTCATAATTCGTTAGAATGTGAAGCTTGTCAAACAGGAAAACATGTTCGTTTACCTTTTTCTTCCTCTACTTCTCATAGTACTTTTCCTTTCGAATTACTACATTGTGACATATGGACGTCTCCACACACAAGTGTTTCTGGTTTTAAATACTATCTCGTTATTTTAGATGATTTTACCCACTTTGTTTGGGCTTTTCCTTTACGTAATAAATCTGACGTTCATACAATTTTTATTAACTTCCAACGCTATACTGCTGCCCACTTCCTTCTACCAATCCGTTTTATTCAATGCGACAATGGCCGTGAGTTTGATAATTATAAAAACCGAAATTTCTTTCTTCAACATGGAATTCTTCTACGCTTTTCTTGTCCTTACACCTCTCCCCAAAACGGTAAAGCTGAAAGATCTTTGCGCACTCTCAATGACATTGTCCGAACTCTTCTTATTCACTCCTGCATGCCGCCTAAATTTTGGGCCGAAGCTTTACGTACTGCAACTTATCTTTTAAACATTCGACCCTCCCAAGTTAACCTAAAACAACACCCTATTTTCCCTTTTTCTTTGTCATCCCAACTATTCCGAGCTTCGTGTCTTTGGCTGCCTCTGTTTTCCCAATACAACTGCTACCTCTCCGAACAAATTAGCCCCAAGATCTCTTCCTTGCGTGTTTCTTGGTTATTCCGATGAACATAAGGGATATCGTTGCCTCGACATTCTCTCTGGTCGTGTTCTTGTCTCTCGCCACGTCACTTTTGTTGAACATGTCTTTCCTTTTGCTACTCGCACGGGCCCTGAAAACATGCCCCAACCCAGTCCTTCGCTCTCCCCAAACCTCTCCCCGCATCCCTTTCCCGTTTTTTCCCTGCCACGGCACCCCAACCTGCACAAGATCCTACCACGGCACACTCACCTGCACCACACCCTGCCACGGCACCCCAACCTGCACAAGATCCTGCCACGGCACACTCACCTGCACCACACCCTGCCACGGCACCCCAGCCTGCACAAGATCCTGCCACGGTGCCCTCCACTGCATCACAACCTGCCACGGCACCCAAGCTGCACAAACTCCTGCCATGCCAGCCAGCCCTAACCCAACACCATACTTCTCCGACAACCCACCACCTTCTCCTTCGTCGTCACCCACACCTATGTCCGACTCTTCCGCTGCGCCGGACACCACTACCACCTCATTGCCCATCCTACCACCACGTGCTATACCTACGGCTCCTCCTAACAACGACCACTCCATGCGTACTCGCTCCAAAACAGGTTTTCGACAACCCATTGATCGCCTAAATCTTCATGTCACCCCTTCTCTTTCTCCCATACCCAAAACTTACAAAGCCGCTCTGTTAGATCCCAATTGGTCTGCCGCGATGAAAGATGAATACAATGCTTTGCTCCAAAATCAAACTTGGCGTCTAGTTCCTCGTCCCTACGGTGCAAATATTGTTTCCGGTAAATGGGTTTTTCGTCACAAATTTCATTCTGATGGGACCCTCTCTCGTTATAAAGCTCGATGGGTTTGTCGCGGTTACTCTCAACAACATGGCATAGATTTTGATGAAACTTTTTCTCCCGTAGTCAAACCTAGTACCATTCGCACTGTTCTTAGCATTGCTGTGTCTTCTTCCTGGCCTATTCACCAACTCGATGTCAAAAATGCCTTCCTCAATGGTACTCTAAATGAAACAGTCTATTGTCAGCAACCCTTGGTTTCACCGATTCCTCCAACCCCAATCATGTTTGTCTTCTTCAAAAATCTCTATACGGTCTGAAGCAAGCACTCCGGGCCTGGTTCCAGCGTTTCTCCACTTTCATTCACACCATAGGTTTTGTACCATCTGTTTCTGACTCTTCTCTCTTCGTTTATCATCACAACTCTAATGTTGCTTATGTTCTTCTTTATGTTGATGACATCGTTCTTACGGCCTCCTCTCAAACCCTTCTCTCTCACATTATCTCGTTATTAAGTTCTGAATTTTCCATGACTGATCTTGGCTCTCTCCATCACTTTCTTGGTATTGCTGTCACACAAGATTCTACTGGCCTTTTTCTCTCTCAACGTCAATATATTCTAGATCTTTTAACTCGGGCAGGAATGCTTGATTGTCAACCCTCTCGCACCCCTGCCGACACCGCCATTAAACTTTCTTCTGCTGGCGAACCTTATGATGATCCCACTTTGTATCGTAGTCTCACCGGTGCTCTTCAATATTTAACAATCACTAGGCCGGAAATTTCCTTCTCTGTTCAACAAGCTTGTCTCTATATGCACGATCCTCGTCTTCCACACTTCAATCATGTCAAACGTATTCTTCGCTACCTAAAAGGCACTCTTGATCATGGCCTCCACATTACCCTCTCCTCTCCTACATCGTTGACAGCGTATTCTGATGCAGATTGGGCTGGATGTCCTGATACTCGCGGTCCACGTCCGGATATTGTGTTTACCTTGGTAACAATTTGATTTCTTGGTCTTCTAAGCGGCAGGTCACGGTTTCTCGTTCGTCTGCGGAGGCTGAGTATCGAGCTATCGCCCATGCTGTTGCTGAGACTGTTTGGCTACGTCAGTTATTATCGGAGTTACACTGTCCCATTCCGCAGGCCACTGTTGTTTATTGTGACAACATTTCTGCTGTTTACATGTCCAGCAACCCAGTGCAGCATCGGAGGACCAAACACATCGAGATTGATATTCATTTTGTTCGTGAGAAGGTTGCCTTGGGTGAAGTTCGAGTTCTTCATGTGCCTACTACAGCTCAGTTCGCTGATATCTTCACCAAGGCGCTCGCTACAACTCCTTTTACCGACATACGTTTCAGTCTCAACGTTGTCGAACCCCACGTTGATACTGCGGGGGGATGTTAGATTATACAAGTTGTATTCTACGCGAGCTCTTGTTAAGACTTGTTCTCCAAGTTAGGTTTACTTAGG
Source organism: Poa pratensis (assembly GCA_947311845.1). Lineage (NCBI taxonomy): Eukaryota > Viridiplantae > Streptophyta > Magnoliopsida > Poales > Poaceae > Poa > Poa pratensis. Next base: position 1,265,419 of record CAMZMU010000037.1, on the reverse strand, counting down.
TCGGTTGTCTACTCTCCTATATAAACAATGTAAGGCCGGCTGTGTAATCATCAAGCAATACAATTATACGATTCTACAGTATTAATGTGTGTCTTAGTATTATTTCATCATATACAAAAATCTAGTGACACGTATGTATCGATGAACTAAGTTTTGGACACTATTTCTTGTTTGTTGCTCACTACGCATTGATTCATAGAAGCTTCTAGGATCTGAAAGCAGAAGAGAGGAAGGTTCGTGGATGCATTGGTAGATGGATGCAGCAGCTGATGCACCTGCAGATGTTGGTTGCAAGTTCAGGTGCATGCATGGCAATGGCATCTTGCCTCCTGCGGCCGGCACCATACACATCAATCCGATTCAACGACCCAAAAGTGGAACTAGTAGTATGCTCTTAATTGATCTATCTGCCCCTTCATGCCGCGCTAGTGGCCGTTATACCGGATGGAACTGTAGCTCGAAAGCCCTTCATGGCCAGCGATTCCTCCTCTGCTCTCTATCACGTATTGCTTATATATTTGTGAGTGTTGCTTGTCTTTCTCTTGGTCTTAATTTGCCACCGGAGCTCTTTCCTGCCTCCTTCCTGTCATCTAATAAATCTTTAGTTTTTCATGTCCATATATCTCTTATTTCTTCAGTCTCCTAGTCCTCCCAGGCTTGTTGCGGCCTCAATGCTTGGATCTAATTCAGTCAAGATAACAAAATGTTGACATATATATAATGTCCACCCTACATTGATTTTATATAATTCAGTCTAGATAACAAAATGGTGATCAAACATTTGATTTTATTCATTTATGCTTGCAAGATCAAATTACTCCACAACCTGCGGGTTCAAACCAACCAGTATAAGGGATCACGTGTAGAAGCATCTCTTAATCGGTTCAATTACGAAAGGACTGAAAGTTAAAGGTTTAAATATTGTTGGTCACACGGAAATTGACCATGACCTCTTCTTCAACTAGCTATTTCTTCTTTCTAAGAGGAGTTAATTGCACTGGCGGTCACACATCTCGTCGCGTATATGCACTTAAGTCACACATCTGAATAACGGGAATTTTTGGTCACACATCTCGACAAGTGGGTGCACGCTGGTCACAAACAAGCCACATCATCCTGTTCTGTACTAGAAATTTTCAGAAACGCCCCTAACGTAATATTAGTAATATTAGGACGACCATATAGCGAAATAACCACTTCTCACCTCCCACACCGGCGATCCCGGCTCCCTCGCCGGCGGCGAGCAGGGGCGCAGCTTGGCCGGCCGCGAGCAAGGGAGGACGGCGATCTGTGGCACGGCCGGGGCGTGCTCGAGGGGGCGGCGGCGAGTAGGGGCGTGGCTTGGCCGGCCGCGAGCTGGGGCGGACGGCGAGCTGGGGCGCGTCTGGGGCGTGCTCGAGGGGGCGGCGGCGAGTAGGGGCGCGGCTTCGCCGGCCGCGAGCTGGGGCGTACGGCGAGCTGGGGCGAGCAGGGCCGACGCCGAGCTGGGCATCAGTGGCTAGAAGCGGCACGGCCGGCGGGGGTGGAGCGCTGGAGGCGGTGCGGGTGGCCGGAGGTGGAGGGCTGCACCGGCAGCCGGAGCTGGAGGGTGGCCGGGGCCGGGGATGGAGGGCGGCCGACCGGGGCTGGAGGAGAATCCCGTGGAGGAAGATAGAGTGCCGACGTCAGTGTGACGTCGGCCGTATTTTTTCTTTTCTGAAAATCATCTATGTCCATGAATAATTGCAATATTGACCCTCATAATATAACACAGGGGGTTATCTGAAAAGTTTCAGTCCATAACGGAATGACATGCCCCGTTTGTGACCAGCGTGCACCCACTTGTTGAGATGTGTGACAAAAAATCCCGTTATTCAGATGTGTGACTTAAGTGCACATATGAGACGAGATGTGTGACCGCCGGCGCAATTAACTCTATGCATGCCTACGTACAGCCAGCTACGTCACACCACATGTCGCTTAATTGTGTGATAAATGGAATTATGAAATCTATTCATCGTTTAGTTTTCATGTGCACTGCATGTATACGTGGAGTGTACATGTGTACGTAGTTGGTGCAACTATTGGAGCACCGAGCAGGCTATAGGAATTTTACTCAGTATATAATAGCAAAAGAGAGACATGTAGTAATTAAAGGACAAATTACATATTATCAACAGACATAATATATTCTGCTCCAGGGCGGCGGTGTAGGACAAGCCAACACCACGTCACCCAACCCTCATCCTCTGCTCCATAGTGGATGGGCGTAGAAGATCTTGATGCAAACAAACGAATTACCAACCCACTTGTTGTTGTTTATATCATCCTTAATCATCACTTACTCATTCTAAGCAGTGACGATCTATGGATGAGCACTCGCCTTGCCGAGCTTATTTTTTTAACGGAGTTTCTTAATCATCATATACTAATGCAACTATATACGATATGCAGTGACGATCTATAGCACACGCGCGCGATCCATCCAGGAAGCAGCGTACATATATTCTTGTATGTCATGTGTGCCGGCATCATCACTTGATGTACTTTGGCGGCAAATAAATACACAATAACCACCATTGGGATTCCTCAGACTAACTAGATTTTTTTAGGATGAACATATATTCTGAGACGCGAATGCGATCTACATATAAAATAAATATGAAGAGCATAACCGTATATGTAGATCACATTTTTCGGATGAACCGTATTAGTATCCATCATAATTAATTGAATTTTGGAACTTCTAAATAACATTTTAGAAAATTTCAAAATATGAGCTACATGTAGCTCGGAGCGAAATCGGTACACTCCTTCGAATGACAACATTACATCAAGCTACAATTCATATATATTTATGCAAGCTATGTTACTTGTATGTCAGAAAATTCTGGGATTGTTGATATTTTTGTTTTGCGAAGTTTCTCGATCAAGTTTATAGAAAAATAGTAATATGTTGATTTTTAGGATGATACAGTGGCAATTTATATCATCATAACGAAAAATCAAGTGTGTACTACAATAGTGTAGCCTACAGCTTAATTATCTATACACAGGAGGTTGCAATAATTAGCTACCTACATGGCTACATATGGAGCTCAAAAAAGGTGGCGTGCCTTGATGTGGGCTGGCCGGTTAGTAGGCGAGGAAGATGCCAAGTATAATAATCCTACATATCTGCTAGTGTTGTTGTTGATAATATATCGTCTATCTTTTTCTTGGATATTAGTTGACAACTGCAAGTTGCAATTCTTTTTTGGCCTCACTAACTTTTCATGCTACAGGTACGTTGATGTAGACGACCGGCTGAAAGTCCGGAAAGACGATATGTTTTTCAATCAATATTATAAAGCAAGCTCGATCGATCCTAGATAGCTAGGTATCTATATTTCTTACTTGGAACGTAAGACGATTATTCTACTTTCTGTTGTAGCCATCACGAATCTCACGTGACCCATGCATGACTTTTGATGAAAATTACCATAAACTTGTAGGATGATTCAAGATGACACATGTAACTACGGTAAATAACTCAACCTTTTATTGTCCAAAAAAAATTCTAGCTACATATTTATTTATGTTTTCCACCACGAAACAGGCTTTCGCCCAGCTTTATAAATAAAGCAACAACCATCATACAACCACGCATACAAACACAACATCACACAAGCTGGGACCAACAGCAAACAACTGCCCAAAACAGAAACAAATGGAGACAGGTGGGAAGACTAAACTAAGGTGACCCGCAACCGTTGCGCCTCTCCGGAAAATTACCACCACGCTCCTAGCGTTGAATCGTCGAGTACCAAGCAGCACCTTCAAGAAGGAAAGCAATCGCTGCTGCCCGAACCATTACTGGTCCTAGGGTTTCCCCCGACACTCACGGGGCAATGGATAGAGGGTAGCCACGACGCCCTTCAAGAAGGAAAGATGTCATCGATGGTGGCACCGCGTCGGTGTCGAGCAAGCCGACAAGGATTTCTCTCGATAGCCATATCCAAACCCCAGACGATCCATAGCATAGGAGCCCCGCGAGGACGAAGCCTCGTCAACCCGGACTCTTCGCCCACCAACTTGCGCCACTACGGTTACAGAGCCGCCACCAGCATCATCTCCCCGAGGAAACCAACACGAGGTATGCGAGACGAAGACGAGAAGTAGCTCGACTCGGGGTAAGCGGAAACCGTGGCCGCGCAGGAGGGAACTGCCTCCACCGTCGAGACAGTAGTCGACCGGACGCAGCTACAAGGCACACCGGTCCCCTTTAGGTCTAGCCACCTGCCAGTCCCACGGGGTCCAGCCGGGCCCAGATTGGGTCCGTAAAGCCCGCAGCCACGCTGCAACCGGGGCGGCCGTCGTCGCTGCTGCACCCCTGCACGAGCACCGTCACCTACACCTGCAGATCGAGGCAACAGAGCAAGCCTGCCTGCGAACCCAGATCGGGCCCAAAAGGGCCCAGATCTGGGCCGAGGGGCAAGCCGGCGCCGCCCAGCCGCTGCTCGCCGCCCCGCCGTGCAGTGCGCCTCACTGCACTGCGGCAGCGCCGCCGTGCCGTCTCCACCGGCCGGAGCCGACCATTGATGCGTGTAAAGTCACACGTCCGTTGGGAACCCCAAGAGTAAGGTATGATGAGTGCAGCAGCAAGTTTTCTCTCAGTATGAAACCAAGGTTATCGAACCAGTAGGAGATCGAAGTTGCTTCGAAGGTGTCAACGGCGTCAGAAAAAGTGTGGTGTTGATGGGAATGCTAGACTCGTCGACTTGGAACCTGCACACAACAATCAAACTACTTTGCCCCAACAAAACAGTGAGGGTGTCAACCTCACCGGCTTGCTGAAAACAAATGATTAGACGTATAGTGTGGAAAATGATGTTTGCTTGCAGAGAATGTAAAAGAACAATGATTGCAGTAGGTTGTATTTCAGATGTAAAAGAATGGACCGGGGTCCACAGTTCACTAGTGGTGTCTCTCCATAATAAAATACTAACATGCTGGGTAAACAAATTACAGTTGGGCAATTGACAAATAGAGAGGGCATAACAATGCACATACATGTCATGATGATCACTATGAGATTTACTTGGGCATTACGACAAAGTACACAGACCGCCATCCAGCATGCATCTGTGTCTAAATAGTCCACCTTCAGGTTAGCATCCGCACCCCCTTCCAGTATTAAGTTGCAAGCAACAGACAATTGCATTAAGTATGGTGCATAATGTAAACAACACTAATATCCTTAGACAAAGCATTGCTGATTTACCCCTAGTAGCAACAGCACATCCACAAGCTTAGAACTTTCTATCACTGTGCCAGATTAAATGGAGGCATGAACCCACTATCTAGCATAAATACTCCCTCTTGGAGTTACAAGCATAAACTTGGCCAAAGCCTACACTAATAACGGAGAGCATGCAAGATCATAAACAACACATATAAGATAGATCAATAATCAACTTGACATAGTATTCAATATTCATCGGATCCCAACAAACAAAACATGTAGCATTACAATAGGATGATCTTGATCATGATAGGCAACTCACAAGATCTAAACATGATGACACAAAAGGAGAAGACAACCATCTAGCTACTGCTATGGACCCGTAGTCCAGGGATGAACTACTCACGCATCACTCCGGAAGCAGGCATGGCGATGTAGAGCCCTCCGGTGATGATCCCCCTCTCCGGCAGGGTGCCGGAGGAGAACTTCTGAACCCCCGAGTTAGGGTTGACGGCGGCGGCGGCAGCGGATGTTTTCTGGAATAATGGCTCGGTGTTTTAGGGTTTTTGCGTCTAGGGGAATTTATAGGCGAAGGGGCAACGTCGGTGGAGGCGCGGGGCCCGCTCCCCATATAGTGGCGCGGCAGGGGGCCCACCCGCGCCGCCATGTGGGGACGCCGCCCTGCTGCCCCCCTTCGTCTCTCCTTCGGACTTCGTGTACGTGTCGGAAAAATAGGCATCTGGGATTTTGTTTCGTCCGATTCCGAGGATATTTTCAGAACAGCTTTTCTGAAACCAAAAACAGCAGAAAACAAGAACTGGCACTGTGGCATCTTGTTAATAGGTTAGTCCCAGAAAATGCATAAAAATGCTATGAAGTGTGAATAAAACATGTAGCTATTGGTATAAAACTAGCATGGAACATAAGAAATTATAGATACGTTGGAGACGTATCAACCATCCGCCGCCCAAAAATCACCTCCACCGGAGGAGAGCGCCCCGCGAGGCCTCCAACGGTGCGGGTAGAGGACGTCTGCCGCTGGCGCGCCGACGGCAGCGACAGGGGAAGGGCGGAGCTGAGGGTCGGGTGAAGAAAACCTAAAGCCGCGCCGGCCGCCGCAGGGGCGGCGCGGACGCGGCGGGTGGGGGGAGGGGGAAGAGGAGGGAGGAGAGCCGCGCGGCGGCGGGGGAAGGGCCGGCGGCGGGGGAGACGCCGGAGATGGGGCTGTAGGCAGCGGCGCCCTAGGAGCTCCTTAAGCTTTTAACGACATTCTATATAAAAATTGAGAAAAAAGTGTAAATCGAGGAGATCATTAAAAGGGAGGAAAGATGCGAGGTGGGAGGGACCCCTTGACATTTTTTGTTGTATAAGCACACAGTGGTGAGACACCCGAGTATTAATAGAGTCTGCTAGGAACTCAAACCCTGTGGGTTGAGACCAGTTAGCCATGTCTCAGATAAGGTCGTTGGCATTTGGCCTAGATATTGCTAGTGTATATGATATACATATGTACGGATCAATATATGATTTGTAAATAGTCTAAGTGATAGTGCAAATATATATCGTCAGCCATGACTATCTGTTTTATGCTGGTTCGAGGAAGCAGCAGCAGGTAGCATCAGATGGCCACTAGTAGAGAACCCACCTCTAGTACCGGTTGTAGATGGCCTTTAGTACCGGCCACACAACCGGTACTAAAGGGTCGGCACTAAAGGGGTAACCCTTTAGTACCGGCACCTAAATAAAACCGGTACTAAAGGGTCTCCACATGGGCGCACAGGGGAGCTCGACCCTGAGAACCTTTAGTACCGGTTTTTCATACAAACCGGTACTAAAGGTTCCTCCTTTTTTTGCTTATTATTTCAGGGGGGTTTTGGTTTTTTTCTTTTCGATTATTTTTCGGGGTTTAGGGTTTCTGTTTTTTTCCTTTTCGCTCATTTTTCAGGGTTTAGTACCGGTTTTTGTTGCAACCGGTACTAAAGGGGCGCACCAATGCCTCTGTTTCTACTAGTGGGATGCTTGCATCTGCATGGCGTCGACGGAGGAAGGTGGCGTGCTCCTTCGCGCAGGAGCAGCCATGCATACTACTATATCAAAGCGCACCCGCTTTGCCCTCACCACAGCTGCCCACGTCACCCCCGTGCCACATCTACAGTAAAAAATCCCACTTCTACAGTACCCGCACGGATCCGCGCCGTCCATCTTTGATCGTACGGTAATCAGACAGCCAGCGCGACATTTTTACAAAAGCATCCTCGCGAATCCAGCGTCTGCTCCGCGGTCCACAAAATTACGAAGCGAAGGACCTTTTTGCAAATGCTGAAAAGCGTAAGGACCTCAACGCAAAACCGTCGCCACTTCCCCTCCTCCCCTCTCCCTCGCGCGTGCAGCCGAGGTCGCCGCCGGCCGCCGACGCCTGGCGCCGTCGCTGCAGGACTCCCCACTCCGATCCGAGCGCACGAAGAGCTCCGCCGCCAAATCCTCCACCACCTCGCCGCAGATCGGCCGCCGGGACGCCGCGCCATCGCCGTAATCGACGTCGCCGTCCACGCTGGCCTCCGCCGTGTTTGCACGCCGTCGCGTCCGCTCCGGCGACCAACGCGTGGCGGCGGCGCCGTCTACGGCCGGCCCGCGACCAGGCGCGCCCCTAGTACTCATTCATGCACCACCTGATGATCCATGGAGGAGTTGTTTAGGTCTGACTCAACGGAACGGGATGTAGGCACGGCGACATATAACATCAAGTGAGTACGACGACACACACAGTCCGCGAGTGACGTTTAAAGCTCACTGTCGGTCCCGATCCATCGTCGAAAACAAGAAAAAAGCCAGCATTGGGAGGAAGAATAAAATGGATGGATGGATCGATCGATGCTTACGGCCGGGTCCATACCAGGTGCAGTGCATGCACTACCCATTGTCTCAGACCAGGACCGGTCGGTTGTTTTGGTTCATTCATCGATCCCACCTATAAATGGTGTGGGCACACCATATTATCTGTTCTACAAATGGATATCCAACAGAACTATAATTAGCATCTACTCCTCTGGTTCCAAATATTTTATATGTTCCACATATTATGTAGATACATACTTAAATGAGTGAACATACACATAAAATGTGTCTAGATACATTTGTGTACATGTGAATTTGAACAAAACCCAACATATCTTATATTTGGGAACGGAAAAAGTAAATGGCAACATGATAAAATTCTTTATTTTTAAAATAGTAACATTTTTTTAGAAATACAGTACAACGCAGACGCTCATATACACGTGCACACACTCACCCCTATGAACGCACACACGCACACCCTACCCCTATGAGCACCTCCGAAAGACTGAGCCAGCGGTCGGGTCTTGAGATTGACGAAGTCACCACAGGCGCCTCGCCGTCGACGGGAACGTCGCCTCCCACTAAAGAATATTCCGCCTAAATGAGAAACACCAGTGTCAAATTTAGGATTTGAACTCTGGTGGGCTGGGGCTACAACCACCCTCCTAACCATCTTGCCACAGACAAGTTCTCAAAATAGTAACATTTTGTTTTGCCGTTTGAGACCATCTCGAACTCACCCCCTATTGCTTTCCAAATAGGCCCAACAGGGGGTTCGAACAAATATAAAGGCCATTTTCTGTCTGCACCCTCTTCGTGCCCCCCATTGTTCTGGGCCACCAAGGGACGTCCACCCGATAGGTTCAATGGGGTTCGAACAAGTAAAGAGCCCCAACGACATGCCCTCCCGTTGGTTTGAACCCTCCGGAAAAACTGTGTGACACTCTCGTGTCCATCCCCAAGTTTCTAGGCTTGCTTGGAGGCTTCGGACAATATCCGGATGAGCCCGCCATGCATACTCAGACAGAAGGGCATGGCTTGTCATCTTTACACCATGTTGGTTTAAATCCAAATCCCAGGCGGTGCCGTTAGGCCGATGCGGAAAAGATATTCCACACGTCGCCTCCCCATCCACCTGTCGTTTCCCACCCGCGCCGCGATTTTACGTCGCTTCCCGCCATTGTATCCCTCCGCTTCCCGGTGGAGATGCTCTTTCTTCACAAAGTAGTGAGCAGCCACATGGTCTTCGTTCTGTAGATACTTGCATTAACCTCTTACACAAATCGCGCATATCAACTAATAGTTCACTTTCTTTGAATAATATTGGTGCCAAAGCTCCATCTAACACTAAAAGAAGTGGACGCCTGGTGGATCCAACTATTTTGGACGAAAGAGTTGCATGAATGGCAAAGTCTTTGTTTTCATCAGATCATATAGATAATGTAGTGACAACTGACAAGCGCATAGTGGTTGACACTCTCTCGTGTGACTGCATGGATTGGTTCATGGAAGCTGCCATTAGATGAAAAACAGAAGGAAGGTTCGTGGATGCATTCAGCTGATGCCCTACAAGCATCTTCGGGTGTTGGATGCAGGTCCAGGTGCATGCATGACACTGATCTAGCCTCCTGCAGCCGGCAGCATGCACATCAATCCAACTCAACGCCCAAAAAGTATAAATGAATCTCATACTCGATCTATGATAGCTAGTGGCCGTTATACCCGGATGCAACTGTAGCTCGAAAGTGTCATCTGATCCGATCACAACATATAAAATTATATGAGTGTTCATTGTCTTTCTCTTGGTCTTATTTTGTTATCGCTGCCGCCTCACCGGAGCTCTTTCCTTCCTCGTTCCTTTCATCTCAAATCTTCATCCATCTCGGATTTCTTTCTTCAGTCCCGGTCCTTTCAAATATGTGCTTGTTGCAGCCTCAATGCTCTTCAGTCAAGATATCAAAATGTTCATTTATCTTTCTTCTCCAAGATGGAGGTGCATGATTCATTTCAAACTGCACGACCAAGCTATCCAAGGCCATATGTAACAGCGAGGATCAAAATCAATCAATCACGTACGGAACCTTCCCAGACTTAATCCGTTGAGTTATTTTTTGGGGCAGTCCCGGCCTCTGTACTCAACTAGCCAACTCTTAATCCGTTGAGTTATTAATGGATTGAAAGTAACAAGCTATAGAGATTTGGTCAGGCGGAGATTGATCATGACCACTTCAGCTACCCAACTATTTTTCTTGTTCTTGTTATGGTGTTGGTCCCTAGAAGCAGACTTTGAAACAACAACCAGCTGTATACGACTTTGAGGCGAATTCAGAGTGTGGGGCTTGATGCAAATTAGTATCTCGTTGCCAACGATCCTTAGAAGACGCCTTTTTCGGGTGCTCCTTTGCGTCGCCTTCAAGTGACACAACAACTCAGGTCGCCTAAAGAGACTACTTCAGATCAAAATTGAGAAATTTTGAATATGATTTTTTTAATCTGAACATATTTCAAATTCGGATGAATTTCTAATCCAAACAATTTTGACCTGAAGTCTTGTGGCGATTTCCAGGTCATGTACCCCCCCCCCCCCCCCCCCCCCATACAAGATTTCATGTGGATCGTCAAAATTGTTTTCATGTTTTTTGGTACTTTTGTTTAATGTTTGGTTCGCCCTACAAGGTAAAAAAATCGTGTTTATGATGTTTCCCATATAAGATATTTTCATTTTAGTTTCATAAGAGTAGGATGGATGAAGAAGGCAAGAAAATCGCTGGTGGAAAAAGCTGAATTGTATCTGTGGATTGTACTAGTCCTTTTCATTAGTTCGGACTTTGAAGATAGTTAGCTAGTGCATGAAGCATAACACGGTACCAGAGCCCAAAGTCTCGAGTTCAAGTCATGTCTGCCGTTGCCCCTTCTTTGTCCATGTATATGCCTCTTGATCCATTTCTCTTTCTTCTTGTTGCACGTGTTGGCCTCTCCTCGCTGAGTAACACGTGAGATGTGTGTTAAATTGTATATGTAGATTGTGCTAAACTTTTATAGTTAGCTCTTGTAGCTTGAAACAGGGAGCGAACGAACAAATCACGGACATGCCTAAATTGTTTTTTTAGAACACGGACATGCCTAAATGGGCCGTCGCTCCTCCCACGACGTCGCCTGGCTCTACAACCGAAAGCCTCGCCTCAGTAAGACTGGGCCAGGGCCCACGATAATGTCCGGGTACCTATGGGAGTCGAACTCCACTGGATGGCATCGCTCGGGCCTGTATATAAAGCCCACACGCAAAGGAGAGCGAGAGCGGATCTTGATTGATGGAAGGAGTCGCCGTCTTGTTTCTGGAGCCACAGGAGGAGGAGCTTGGGCAACCATGGGGTCCTCTGGAGGAGCCGCAGTCGTACACCTTCCCAGCCCCCGTCGGAGCTGGATGAGGTTGTGGCACATGAGCCGCCGCCGTCCTTGGACCAGTTGGAGGCGTGGTTGTTTTCTTTGGAGGATGATGAGCAAGCTTGATCGATTCCGCCACTCCTTCCCTGATTGAATACGCATTCTATCTAGTACTACATACTTATTCATTTATCATCAATTAAGGACCATTAATGTAGGCTAATGTTGGTTTACTTCTTTTTTTTTAAACAGATACCATATATATTAAACCACCAAAAAGTACATGATTACAGCGATTACAAAACCAATACTAAAGTAGACGAGCAAATTTCTGAGATCTTCAAGCCCTTTCTTCTTCCATGACACAATCTTGTACTTTTCGGAAGGCCGCCGTAGAACAACGACGAATACACCAAACCACATACATGTGAATACCAACGAAGATTCTCCCATTTTAATTTTGAGCCGCAATGCCAAGGCTTTGTGAACGCACGCAGCCATTAAATTAATCAAGCAACATCGACAAGAGCACCACCACAGATATTTCAGGGACAAATAACCGAACAACTTTGTCGACGTCGTTGGGAGCCGAGAGAACGAATCACCATTGCCGAGGACGTAGTAGCCGGGATAGAAATTGCGAGGAAAATCCTCCTCGCGGCAACCATGAGAAACAATCCAAGATTGATATGGCGAATCAAGATCTGAAGAACCATACCTAGACAAACTTAATCTTCCAAAACCACCATTGACGTTGGGAAGAAGATCTCGCCATCGAACGAAGCGCGGAAGATTGCTTATTGTAGAAGATGTCATCTCCATTGATGAAGATGACAACAACCAAAACCCTAAATTGAAACACTACTCTTATTAAAAACTCCACTCATAGATCGGATTCCCCACACCTCCGACGCCGGCAAGGCCGGCCGGAGGAGGGGGAACCAATCTACGGTGGAGGAGAAGATGTGGCGGCGGCATGTTTGGTTTACTACTAGTTAGTTATGCTCACCACACCTCCATTTCTGCCGGATTTTTTCCCGGCTGTTTATGTGGCAAAGGACGATTGCTCCACCCTGCCTTGGCCAATTTTTTGGCAACAGTTCATGTATGGAACATTAAATGATCCAAAGGTAACAAAAACTCCGGCAGCAAACCAAGCAATGTCCAAACAGGCCCTGTGTCCTAAGTGCCAAGTGGTGGTAGTCATCTGGTCAGCAGGACCAAGCATGCTATCGGTGTGTACTCTGCCACTCGAGTACATGATCTGATCATGTGTAAGTGTATTGCTTGCCTTTGATCAATATGTGCAACACTCTGTGGAGGATTCCAGTAGTATCTTGTGCGGTTGCTCGCATGCATTCCATGCCAAACAAGCAACAGCACACGATCAGTTAGCGACACACTCGTTTTACCCACCAACGCGATCAATCAAGGAGCAGCAGATTACAAAGATGTGATGTGGTATCAGTATCTTCACAAGGCAACCATCGCATTGCTAATCATGGTTCTACTCTCATCCATGGCGGCTACGCCAGCAGCTTCGACGTCACCAGGAGCCAGCGCATGCCCTTACCAGGCGGTTGGGGCAGAGAGTGACGCCTCCGACGGACAAAGCCACGGTCCTTACAGCGGAGTCTCCGATGGTCGCGTCCTCAAGTGGAATGGCGACAAGGTCGGCTGGACCACTTAAGCTTCAACACCGAGGCATGCTGGTTTATC